>CM075941.1:1866014-2028882 GCA_038030265.1 Corythucha ciliata | reverse complement strand
TCGCACTGACTCTTCATGCCTTAGAAATAACCATTCTGACATTTTGCGCCGTAAAAATGGCCAAACTGGCTATTCACGTCCTAAAATTAGTAATACCAACTCTACATACAGGGTGCGGCAGATAATGTGGACCACCCATTTTTCTCCGCTATTATTGATGATATTGGAATGGTGCTCGGAGTTATTATTCAAGGGCCCAAATTTGACCTAACTTTATGAAATATGAAATCCTCACCTAAGATCAAGGGGACATAACTCCGAGCACCATTCCAATATCATCAATAATAGCGGAGAAAAATGGGTGGTCCACATTATCTGCCGCACCCCGTATAGCGGCCCGCGAGATTCGTGCTTTGAAAGGTCCGAAACGGATGATTCATGTCCTGAAAATGCAAAATCGACCATTATCCAGCATAAAAAATGGCCAAACTGAACCTCATGCCCTGAAAATGTCTAAACTGACGATTCGTTCCCTAAAAATAGCAAAACTGACTATTTAAGTCTTAAAAATGGCATACTCGTACCAGAAATTCACGGTCCAAAGATTAGCTAATCAGATCTTTTGCGCCCTACAGAGGCTACTGCGCGTCTTCAAAGTGGCTATCGGCACCAGCAAAAAAAACTGATCTTCCGCGGCTTGAAAACGGTGAAACTGCGGACAATTCGTGCCTTAGAAATACCGGAACCGATCATTCGCGCCTTGTATAGATGGCTTAAATGACGATTTGTGCCATGCTGTACCGAAAAAATTGCCAAACTGGCTATTCGCGCCCTTAAAAGATGAATTGACTATTGGCGCAGAGTTGACTATAAAGGACCGTGCCCTTTATGTAATTTGAAAACCCCCCCCAAGAAAAATTCCTGGGCACGCCACTGCCCCAGATTAACACGTTTTCTCAATTTTCTCTGCGAATTAGCGTTTATCTTCATTTTGAGCATCGGCAATTTTTTTAAACTTTTAGCCAAGAAATGGCGCTTTCTCACAATTCAAGCTATACGAAGTTTCCCCGCGAATTAGTGTAGCGAATTAACGCTTTTCATTAAATTTAACATCGAATTGGCACATTTTTTTATCAATACTATCTGCGAATTAGTCTTTTTATCAACTATCTCAACTACTATTATACTCAGTAGCGATTTACCCTCGCGAATTGAAGTTTTCACAACTTCACCTGTCAATTAACACTTTTTCTGAACTTTTATAGGCGCAAATCGCAGCTGGAAATTTGCGATTTTCTCAACATTAGCTACCGAAGAGCACTTTTTCTCAATTTCAGCCCTGAATTAGCGTTTGTCCTTAATTTCATCCGCGAATCGGCGCTTTTTCGCCATTTCATTCGTGTATGAGCGCTTTTCAGCCATGAATTAGCTCCTTTTCTCATTTTCAACCGCACATTGTAGAGCTTTATCTCAATTTTGGCGGCGAATTACAATCTTTCTTAATTTTGCCCAACAAAGAACAACTTTTCTCAATTTCAGACACGAATTAGTGATTTTTCTCAATTTTAAAAATCAGTTAGTGGTTTTTAGTTGAATATACGTATGTTTCCGTAGGGAAGGTCGTGAAAAAAAACCGAGCCCGTGCTGACTTACTACATGTTATTGCTACTTTCACACCTTATCAACCTAAAACACTCCATTATTCCATCTGTAAGGTTTTCGAGGGCCCCGAAGTGCGGCTCTGTACCCGCACTGTCGGTGCACTATAGAAGCCCTGAAATGCTTTTTCACTACTTATTCAAACCCAAAGTCCGATTTGGCACTTTAAAAAAAATCATTTTCGAGGGGTTTAGCCTACCAAAACCAAAATTTTATCGATTTGGAGACGAAAAACAGTTGATTCCCGAGTCACCTTTCCTCGTCTTCGTGGTCTTGTTCACACCGATGGCTAGAACTTGCTGTTCCCTGGCTTTAAATCCACAGTTCGGGGGATTTGGCCAATTTTTGTCGGTTTGACCCTTTCAACGCCCAAATTTTTGTGGATTTAGATGTCACATTTACCCAATTTCTCTGGTTTCGCTTACCCAAAAAGCCAATTTTACAGCACTGCGTCAATAAGCCAATTTCTAGGGTACGGCCTTTTATTAAAGTTTTACGGATTTGGCAATCAAAAAACCCAATTACGCAGTTTTTGAACATGCAAAAATAAAAAATGTTAAATTTCGTATGTTTGACTCCATAAAAGGCGCAGTTTTGCTGGGTTGGTCCGAAAAAACAGTATCGTAGGTTTGGCCCACTCAAAAACGGGGTTCAAACAGGTCATTTAACCTTTTTGGGGACTTCATGGAGCAATTCCGTGGGGTTTTGGCTCTTTCGAAGTTCAAGTTTCACGGACTTAGTAACCCAATTTCTCTCGTCTTGAAGGGCAATGTCAGTCATTATGCCACGAGTCTGGTGAATTTCGCACGGTTGACCCGTTAAAAACATATTATTCGCCGAGGGATTGGCATGTCAAAATAAAAACAAAACAATTTCGTGGATTTGGCCCACACTATAAGGCCCGCCGCAAATTGAGCCCACGGTGTGGGTCACCCAAGCTCAAAAAACAGTTAAAAGACTGTCTATTTTCAACTGTTTTTTTGAGCTTGGGTGTGACCCACGCGTGAGCTCAATTTGCGGCGGGCCAAAGAATAAATTTTAAGGAGAATTAGCATATTGTCATTTTAGCCACAAATTGGAACTTTTTTCAATGTCAGCAGCGAGTTAGTGTTTTTTCTGCACTTTATCCGCGAATTTTAGTGAATTTATTAAATTTTAACACACCAATTAGTGTTTTTTATCCATTTTAGTCGCAAAAAAGAGCGTTTTTATCCCGTGAATTAGCGATTTCTCTCAATTCTAACTGGAAAATAGCGATGTTGTCACTTTTTAGCGACAATTCTGCAATGTTTTTTTTTATTTTGAGCTATGAATCGGGTTTTTTTTTTAAATTTTAGCCGCATTTAGTGAATTTACTCAATATTAGCCGTGAATTAGGATTTTTGGAGTTTATTTGAAGTTCACTCCTTTAGCCTCGATTTACAATTTAGGGCGGTCTGTTGGGGGTTTTTTGAGACTGGGAAGTGAAATACGTTTATCCTCGAGACGAAAAATTGTCACGAAGCGAAGCGTTTCACGTGCTAATAAGCGCGTCACGAATGCGCGGTTATTAATTACAAGTGTCGTGGATTTTATATCCAAAAACTGACAACTTTTTCCCCAGAAATATTCTCACTAGTAGGAAGGGCTCAGCGTTTAGCCCTCCAATGCAGGGTGTCCGTCTTTTCAACACTAAATCTGATGCGATTTTACCCCTAAAACTGGTGGTTTGAACTGAAATGGACGATTTTTTACGCTAAAACTCCGGGGTTTGATGAAAACTCTGACGATTTTACCACAATTCTGACGATTTTACGAAAATACTGACTATTTGATCACAAATAAGACGTTATTGCACTAAAACATACGATTTCACACCAAAGCTGACGTGCTACCACAAAATAATTTCATCGGTGAATTAGTGAATTTGCGATTTCCCTCCATTTTTATCGTCGATTTAGCGATTTTTATCAAATTTTTGATTTCACTACAAAAACTGGCAATGTTTTACCTAAAAACTGTCGTTTTAACCCTAAAACTAACAGTTTCCCCTTCTACCCTGTGAAACTGGCGGTACTATTTCAAAACTGGGTGTTTTTTACTACAAAAACTGACAATTTCACACCATTAGCGGGGATTTTCCCCAAAACGGACGATTTTACGCCGAACCATACGACTCAGTCTTGTAATGTCCGATGATTTCAACACAAAACTGACAATTTCACCAATAAACTGACGATTTTGTCCCCAATTGAGATGATATCGAACTAAAACAAACGATTTCGCGGCCAAAGCCGACGTGTTACTACAAAATAAGAAATAATTTCATCAGTGAATTTAGCTATTTGTCCCCATTTTAGCCGTGAATGTGCGAGTTTTCTCCATTTTAGCTTCTAGTTAGCGATTTTTCTCCAGATTAGCGCGCTTTTTATCTGATTAGCCACAAAGTTGCCTCCGGGAACCGCGGCCTGACATTTTCTCAGTTCTACGTGAATTGGCCAATTTTCTCAAATTAACCCCCGCCCCCCCTCAATGAGCCATTTATCTTTTTTTATTTTTATTTTAGCCGCATATTAGCGTTTTTACTAATTTTAGTCGCTAATTATGGAGTTTTACACATTTCGGACACGAATTAGATGAGTTTTACCCAAATTTTAGCTGCGTATTATCTAACGCTTTTTCTAAATATGGCCGGAGATTAGCCATTTTTTTTTCACTTTCTGGAACGAAGTTACCTTATAGAAGCCCCTTCACCCCACCCCTCCACCACCACCCCTTCACGACAGCGTTTCTTATCAATTTTATCGGTGAATCAGCAACGAATTTTTCACCATTTTGGCTGTGAATGAGATATTTTTGTGTGTGTTTGTGTTTTTCCTGTTTTTAGCCGCTAATGAGCGACTTTTCTCAATTTCATTCATGAATTAGCACTATTTCTTAATTTTAGAGCTTCGAATTAGCGATTTTATTTTGCTTTTTGCGCTTATAATTAGCGCTTTTTATCAGTTTGAGCCACGAACTTGCTTTCAGAAGCCGAAAATTGGAGCGCAAATAGTTGTCAAGATGCACGATTAAAAGCATGGCGGCTTATTCTGGACGGTGACATCATGGGGGTGCTGGTGAAATATGAATTGTTGGCCCGGAGACGCCGAATGTCCAAGGTCGGCACTGTCAAAATGTTTCATTCCAGTTAAAAAAAATACGTAAAATAAGTGACAATCGGATAGCGGCGAGGGGGGCAGACAGATCCCTCTGAGGAGGCCCCCTGAAAAGCTTTTAAGGATGGAAAAATAGGGATTTCTAGGTCTTATGTTCATACATTTAGGAAGGGAATTCCGAAAAAAAAAACGCTCATTTGAGCCTAAAATTAAGAAACACTAGATAATTGACTATTTAGAGTGACCCTTTTACGCCTTACGCTCCTCAATTTCTAGTCCCGCTCTCTCTCCTCCGGGCGAGCTGCAGAGGAATGCTGTGTCATCGGCAAATTGAGCAGTGGTCATTGCCGGGGAGGTAGGTATGTCACCAGCATACACTAGGTATAATAGCGGGCCCAGCACACTTCCCTGGGGAACGCCTGCACGAATATGCCGCGCACGGGATATGGCCTCACGGTATTTAACAGTGAAGGTGCGGTTTGTCAAGTAAGATAGTAGAACACGGTAATACGTGTCAGGGAGAGCAGTTTTAAGCTTGTAGAACAGTCCAGAATGCCAGACCCGATCGAATGCTTTTTCAGTGTCAGCAAATAGTCCAATGCAGGTTTCTTTTCCTTCGAAGGAGTCCAATATCTTGTCAACCACACGATGTAGTTGATGTATGCAGGAGTGGGCGTTCCGGAAGCCAAATTGCGTAGCTGGTATCAGAGGTTCGAGTTCGTGGACCAATTTGGGAAGGAGTAATCTCTCGAACCGAGCTCGTCTTTGATAATATTAAAATCAGTTGTATGGTGAAGACCTCGGATGACAACTCTGAAGGCTCGCTCGCTTTTCAATAATTGATAAGTGTAGTGAAGTGGTTTGGTTATCACTTCTGAATGAGACGCTTGAGACGAAAAAGTATTTTATTTTGACAGAAACCAAAAAACTCAAAAGTAAAAGTTCTAAAATCGGAACGGCATTAAATTCATATGTTCCTTATAAAACAACGTGGTCGAAAATTTTCGCCACACCACCCCCTTGGAGGAGGAGAGCTTAGCTCGCCCAGATCGAAGCGAACCTTCTTGTTTATGGCTGAAGTTGTCGGGTGGGTGAGGGTGGTAGAGTCTACGTCTTCGTGAAGAAAATACGCCGGTTTGACACGGTCGATTGAGACTGTTACGTGTTTATCAGAACTGGTCTTGATCGTGATGGTCTTGTAGACTTTGTCGCGTTTAACGACGGGATAGGGTCCTGAGTAACGATTTTGGAAGGGATGACGAGTGCTGTCATCACGTAACATGACGTGTGTACAAGAGTCGAGATTTTTGAAGACGAAACTACCAGGTGTCGAATGTCGAGAAGTCGGTATTGGTCGGATCTGACTGATGATTTTAGCGAGGTGTTCGATTAACTCAGGAGTAGAATTTGTTTCGGGTTGAGGTGACAAGAATTCTCCTGGAAGTCGAAGACTTTCTCCAAAAACGAGGGTTGCCGAGGTGGTTTGAAGATCTTCCTTGAAGGCGGATCGTATTCCAAGCAGAACGAGGGGAAGTTTTTCGGTCCAATTTCTGTCAGCGTGGCAAGTGATGGCGGTTTTTAGCTGACGATGCAAGCGTTCGACCAAGCCGTTGGATGCCGGGTGGTAACTCGTTGTGTGACACACATCGATTCCGAAACGTTTCGAAAGTGTGCAGAAAACTGAAGACATGAACTGCATACCGCGATCAGTAGTGATCTTTTCTGGAACGCCGTAACGAGAAATCCACGTGGATAGAAAAACGAGAGCAACAGTGTTAGCTGTGATGTCAGGAAGAGGAGTTACTTCTGGCCAGCGAGTGACACGATCGATGCAGGTGAGACAGTACCTGAAACCATTTGAAAGTGGAAGTGGGCCGATCAAATCGATGTGGACGTGAGAGAAACGAGATGTAGGAGTGTCGAAATGTCCTAGAGGTGAGTGGACGTGTCGCGAAACTTTGGACCGTTGACAAGCAAGACAAGCACGTGTCCATGCGGGAATATCCTTCTTCATTGACGGCCAAACGAATCTTTCGGTGATCAGTCTTGTAGTCGCACGAGCACCGGGGTGGCTGAGGTTGTGTAACTTGAGAAAAACTGAGCGTCGTAAAGGATGAGGAATAAAAGGGCGAGGACGACCTGTTGAGGTGTCACAAATTATCTCAATTCGCGTGCCAGGAACGATGAGTTTTTCGAGAGTAAGAGAAGACGTTTTTGATTCCCAAGACTGAAGCTCGGGGTCTAATTGTTGCGATTGAGACAACGATTCGAAATCGAGAGCCGTTGAAACAGATTGTACTCGAGATAGGGCGTCCGCGACGACGTTGTCAGATCCTCCTACGTGTTGGATGTCGGTTGTGAACTGTGAAATGTATGTGAGCTGATTACGTTGGACAGGGGGCAATTTGTCATGTTTTTGTGTGAAGATATGTGTGAGGGGTTTGTGGTCAGTGTAAGTTGTAAATACTTGGCCTTCCAGAAAATGCCGAAAATGATGAATTGCTTCATAAATTGCTAGAAGTTCTTTGTAGTAGACGGGCCACGCAGCTTGACGAGCAGAGATCTTTTTTGAGAAAAAAGCGAGTGGTTGCCAAGCGTCATTGGTCTTCTGCTGGATGACAGCTCCGATGGCGTGATTAGAAACGTCTGTGAATAACGCCACTTCTGCTCCGGTTACAGGGAATGTGAGGGAAACTGCCGAAGAGAATTTATTTTTGCAGTCGTTGAAAGCTTGTTCGAGAGTCGGAGTCCACGTGATAGGGGTCGAGCCTTTGACTTCGGGGCCAAGAAGGGCGTGAAGAGGAGCTTGAACTTCTGCTGCCATGGGGATATGTCGTCTGTAAAAATTCAACATGCCGAGAAAACGACGGAGACCTTTTGCATCAGATGGTTGAGGATAGAATTGAATGGCGGCGACACGATCAGGCGGTGGGGCTATACCTTTGGGGGAAACACGATGTCCGAGAAATATTACTTCGCTCGCAGCAAAAACGCTTTTCGAAGTGTTAATGACGACGCCGTAGTGCGACAGGCGTTTGAAAAGAGTTTCGAGATGAGCGATGTGTTCTGCTCTTGATTTTGAAAATATGAGGATGTCGTCGATGTAGACATAACAGAAATCTAGGCCTCGAGTTACTTCATCCATGAAGCGCTGGAAAGTTTGAGCGGTGTTGCGAAGACCGAAGCACATAAATGGAAACTCGAACAAACCGAAAGGAGTTGAGATTGCTGTCTTACAAATGTCCGACTCGTTGACAGGAATTTGTTGATAGGCTTTAACCAAATCAACTAGAGAGAAAATAGTAGAACCACTGATTGAATGAGCGAAATCATGTATGTGTCGAACGGGATAACTGTCAGGAATGGTACGTGCGTTTAGAGCGCGATAGTCGCCACAAGGGCGCCAACCGGTGCCAGTTTTCTTTGGCACGATGTGAAGAGGGGATGTCCAAGGACTATCCGAAGGACGTGCGGTGCCTTCTTGAAGCATTGCTTCGAACTCTTTCTTTGCGATTTTTAAACGATCACCAGATAGACGACGTGGGCGAAAAGAAATTGGAGGGCCGGGAGCGGTATTTATGTAGTGTTTGGTCGAGTGTTTTATATCCCGAGGTACTCCAGATGGACGAGTAATTTCTGGAAATCGTGAAAGTAACTCAGCGAACGGATGAGAATCGTCGATTGTTTTGATGTTGGGGTACGTCTGACTTATTTTTGAACAGGCGACGGAAAGTTCAGTTGTCCCATCGATAAGACGTTGAGATCGGCAATCTGGCAACAGATGGAAATGCCCAAAAAAATCAGAGCCAATGATTGGTACGTTGACGTCGGCGACAATGAAATTCCATTGGAAGTTGCGGCGTAATCCGAAATCAAGAGTTAGCGTGACTGAGCCGTATGTGCTGATGTTCGACGTATTCGCGGCGTAAAGAGCGAACGAGGTTTTAGGACGACGGTTTGAAAGAAAACGTGCCGGGAAACAACAAACGTCAGAACCGGTGTCGAGAAGAAACTGTTTTGCGGAATTACGGTCGGTAATGAAAAGGCGGTACTTTCCGATTTTGCAGTCAGCTGCCGCCGTTACTGGCTGCTGGTGGCGTTTTTTGAATGAAATGAACAGGGCGGTCTGCATTTTGTTGCTCGTTCATTGAACTTGGCGTGGTACCAACAGAATGTCGATTGTAAAGCTGCCGATGGACTGCGAGAACGGGTTGAATGACTTTGACGAGAACGGGAGCGAGAGTGTCGAGGGTTGTTGGAAATTCGGAGTGTGAGGTCTGCGAGCTGTTGACGAATCTCGGTGAGTTCACGACTGATATCGTGTCCTGGGGGAGATACAGCGTTGACGACGGGGAAAGAGGGATGAGAAGAAGCTATGGCAGGTTGAATTTCCATTATTTTGTCCGCTGTTGCGGAGAGACGGTCGAGCGGCGAGTCAGACTGTGTTTGGAGAATGGCTTGGACAGGGGGCGGGAGACGTTGGATCCACAAAGATCTTAACAGATTTTCATGCACCGGGGTCGGTCCAGCCAGAGATCGTAAGTGTCGGAGGAATTGCGATGGTTTCCAGTCACCTAATTCCTCTGGGGAGAGTAGCTGTCGAACACGTTGAGACTCGGAAACAGAAAGGCGTTCGATGAGAGCGTTTTTGAGAGCTGTATAGGGGTTCTGCGCAAGAGGTGTTGCTACTAGGTTTTCGATTTCGCTGATATATCGTTCGTCGAGTTGAGAGATTAAATGCGAATACTTCGTTGTCTCTTGAGTGATGCCGGCGAGAGCGAATTGGGCATCTACTTGAGAAAACCACAATGTCGGTTTATTTCTCCAGAACGGAGGAAGTTTCGGAGTGACGCGGCTGACGAAGGCGGGGTTTGCGTTTTGAGGAGCGGCTTGAGGCGTCAACTCTTGAATTTGTTGGCGTAATTGAGCGAGTTGCTCAACCAATTCTTCGATGTTGGCCATGTCACGTCGAGCGTCGGGGTCGGATGTCGAAATTTCTTGTTAATGAACGTCGCGGGTCACCAATTTGAAGTGGTTTGGTTATCACTTCTGAATGAGACGCTTGAGACGAAAAAGTATTTTATTTTGACAGAAACCAAAAAACTCAAAAGCAAAGTCATATGGAAAACCAAGTTATTCGACTCGAAAAAAAAAGTGAATTTTTTTGTGGGTTGGGAAATTTGCTCCCGTTGATATAATAAAAAGGCTAAAACCCGCCAAATTCAAAAAAATATATTTTCGAAGAGGAGGCGAATGTTCAAGCAATAATTGATAAAAATCAATAAGTAAAGAAGAGGAAATAAACTATAAGTTCGCTGGGCTCTAATAATTATTTATTCAGTTTCAAGAGGTCCGGTTTTTGTAGGGATGCTGATAAAGAATGTCCCCCCCTCCTCATTGCTGCTGACCCGTCTCTACCCAGAAAAAATTTTGTGGCTCGGTGTCGGTGCAAACTAATGTACTATTCAACATTTACATACAGTCAATAGGGAAAAATCAGTTGCGTCCTTCGCTTCCCATGTAGTCCTTTCATTCGAAATTGATTCCGGCTTCTCGGCTCTGAAGGATCCAGACGTACATAAAATGCAAGTGCAAACTTGCCAAGGCCACCCAAAGGGGTTGGTTGTAAAACAAACAAAACTTGTGAATAAGGGGCTAGGTAGGTGTACTATTTTTCAACAGACTTGAAGATGTTCTTGAACCATCTAATGTAGGCGCAATCGTGAAATTTGTACGCAATCATACATCCCAAAAGCCCTGAAAAACAAGCACAAAGAATCATGCCATAGATATTCTGAATAAAAGCAGAACTTATCTGATGTTAAGAGAAGAACGCCTTCGAAGTACTAGGTATCTACTGCGTGGGAATCAGGCAGAATAAAACTTTAAAACAGGATACATGTGCTAGATAGAACTCAAGGAAACAATACAACACGAGACCTATACGTCACTCAAGCTGCTATACATACATGAATATGTACGGCTAATTAATGGCCTCGTAGTCGATGCCAGACCCATTAATAATAATAATAATTATAATGATAATAACAACCAAAACATTTAAATCTATTGATATGATGGAATAGTTCAAAAGATCGGGTGGAATTCAGTCAAGCGTCCGATAGCCGAGACTTCAGGCTCAGAGCATATGGCAGATCTTCGAATAGGTTCGCACCGATATCACAATGACTGAACAATCATTATTAAGCCAAGCGATTTTGTCTCAGGAAACAAAACTGTCAGCTCGCATCGTGGTTCTTGATTTTTGCAGCCTTGAATGCACGTCTGTGGTCGCGCCTCGCTACTCTGAAAGTGACTCTTCCTGCGCAATGGCCTGGCAGAATTTATCAATAGAGAGACAAGTATTTATACAAAGATCGCGTCTCACAATTGCTAGCTATTGAAGAAAAAAAGAAGAAGAAGAAAAAATAATAATAATAAAAATTAAAATTTATGAAATTTGCTATTTTGGTACCTGAAGATTATATATATATACTCGTTTCACTTAAGCTTCGCAAGTTTGCTCAAGTTCTTGGCTTCAATATTACTTTTGCGATGTTTGTTTGCAAAAGTACAAATGAAGTGCATTCTTGTACTTAAATAGAACATCACTATTTGTTTAGTTACATACATACGATGGTCTTTCGCATTACACCCTACTAGAGGCAACGGATTCGTAGAATCCTGCAAGGCCCAGATAACTTTTAAAAATGTTTCGGCGCACAAGGGGTCCTCTGCTTTAATTGCAGTAATGTGGTCCTCGAGATGCTGAAGTAGACGCACAACTTCTAAATTGGGTTTCATAAGCACCCCGTGCAAATCCCTCTGCTTGAAATACTCGCGAACTTCATGACTATCGTCATTAACCAAACATCGCTTACAGTCGTCGCACTTGGTATAGGATGAAGCTCGTTTGGTTACGTAACCCGCGAAATATTCTGCGGCGTCAGTGTAATTTAGGAAATGAGCGTCGCCGGCGTCGAAGTCACCTGAGGTAATAATCAAGGTAATTAATAATAACGAAATTAAATAACGACGGCTAATGGCCTTAGGAGCCCATGCCGAGAAAAAATAAATAAAGAAATAATAATAGTAATTCAATGCCAATGAACTGAATGAATCTCACTCGCACTGTCCAAAATGCGGTCCAAAATGAAATCCACATGGGATTTCCGGTCCGTTACATTGGACGTATTGTCTTCTCGCGATATCAGTGACTGGAAAGCCCCTTCCACATTAACATTACTGCCTTTCGGTGGCCTTATCAGGGAATAGACGCTCAATAGTCTAAAAATGTGCATGAAAACCGTGGGGCTAGGGCGGTTGTTACAACCACCACTTGCTCTCACCATGCCGAAAAACCCCTGAGGCATGAAATGTTTCTGTTATAGATATTCTCTATCAAGAAGAGATAGTACAAACTTCTAAGCGATCTTGACTCAATCTTGATGTCATAAGAAAAGTATTTCCCTGTTTTCTGAGGTCTTCAAAAATTGAGAGTGCTGAGTTCAGCGTCACGACGAGACCAACTAAGGTGCTGCTGGTCAACACGTTGTCACACGTTGCTTTCCACTCGACAAGGTATTTTAAAAATCCTTTGACAGTCTAGAAAATTACATTACATTAGTTATAGTTATAGAACCGCTTGATATGATTAACAATCAAAAATTCAATATAAAAAAAGAGATTGTTTCAATTTTGAAATGGCTATGAACCAAATAGGTACCAACTTATTACTGGCGAAAAATGGATTTTCTTTTCTCCGTGTGTCCTGACTTTTACAGGGCGGCCCAGTAAGAGTTACGCAACATTTTGGGAGATAGTACACCAAAAATACGGTAGACTATTTCGATAAGCCACCCCCTTTTGATTTTGACCTATGGCTTTGTGTTTTTCATAGAAAACGTATAACTACAAAAATAATTTTCAAATGGTTGTTTCCCAAATTTAAATGCACCTTATCATCTTCTTTTTTCGTAGGCGAATACAATTTTTAATTTACAGAAAATTCCTATACCACGAGAGAATATAGATGATTTTTGTGGGGTTCTGAAACAAGCAGAGCTTTTTGTGACGACACAAAAATTAGTAGAAAAATTGCCAAATTCATTAGTCATCACTTTTGAAAACATGAAAAAATCATTTCAAACCGAGAAATAACCGTTTATCAATAAAGCGTTTGGTGTGCTTTCACCTAAAAATGTGTGCGCAACCCAAATTAGTCCACCCTTGTGTGTTTCAATCGTTGCTTAAAACAACCAAAAGTTCGCATACCTCTAGTTCGGCAGAGCCCGGCCATAAAGCCCCCTTTTTACTCGAAGAGTTCATTGCTTTAATGAGCTCATGAATTCGCCTCACAAATTTACAAGTCGGCGCTGTGTCATCCTGAATAACCCCAGAGTTTTGGAGAGACACAAGAGAAGCCGGAATGTCGACTCCGAAAAACTGTGACAGCAAAAAAGGTGGATCTAATCAGATCATGCATTATACTATAGCCCGTCAAGTTAAACGTGGACCTGCCCTCCTGTGATTGGCTCCTCTAAAGTACGCGACACGAAATTAGGCGGGTTTGACTCATCGACTAAAAAAACAACGTTGCGCATTATAGTCCCAAAGATGCGATGAAAAGCTCAAGTCTACACCCATAGCTGGCATCGTTGCGCTCCCATCGTTGTCACTTTGGAGAGCTGTGAGCCGGTGAGCGTTCGTAAAACCCCACCCCACATCACCACCCACATCGCACGGATGGCAACAGGGCATGGGAGGGCCGATGAGCCACACCCGCCTTATTTCGTGCCGCGTACTTTAGCTACTTTTCCTTACTCCCTTCACGAAACTTCGGTTTGATAATAACACCTATCTTTGGTAAACAGTGGAACAACCAATTCAGGAGCGAAAGTAGAGGGAAGAGAAGTTGCAACTAATCGAATGAGAGAGCGCTGGCCGCGGGTTCATGTTCTTCTTGACGGACTATACTATAGGTAAGCTTGCCATTTTTTAACTGCATTACCTGATACGCAAGGGCTACGTTCATTTTTTCGTAATGACTGGGGTTAATGTGGCTCTGTGTCAATTTTGGGCATAAATGAATTCCCTCAGTCTTTTGAACTTCAACTATTTTCTTCCAGTGGTCTACTTTTACAATGCCATCAGGGGTCTGTATGGAAACATTTAAAATATTACTCATATACGTATGTATCATCACAACTGGTTCTGTCTGACCTGAAATGTTTTCATTCTGAGTACCCAATTTCTAATATTTTTGACCAAGTGAGGAAAATCGCTTATGAAGTGGAGCCTTCTGTTTTCGTCCATGAAATGTGGGACGGAACAGTTGCTGTCATCAATGCCAAGAATTTTCCACACGCCTATTCCGTGGTGAAAGCAGTGAGTGATTAGGCATTATGTTACTTCAGTAATTACGTACCCCTGTTCCACGATGCGCCATCAGTGACGACTCCGTCCACGAAAAATCCAGCGTTCTCAGTTAGTGTTATCGCTTCGATAATTAATTTATTAAGAACTTGAGAAGGAGCAGCGTTCCTGCTAAGAAAGGCTCCCAACGCCTGTATCCATTTTCCGTGAAACGGTTGAAAAATAAAAACCAGAGCGTGATCTCCCTCCAAATCTATTTGGTCTGGCGGCGTATACTGGCCGAGATCAGTGAAACCAATAATTTTAAAATGATTCTTGTCAAATTTGAGGTCTTTGCTGAGACACATTTCGTCCAGTAGCAGCGTTCCTATGAGAGTACGATCAAAGGTTATTTCAACAAACAAGAAAATCACTACAGTAACAATCACAACTAGTCCCTACCGTGTCTCTCTAATGGAGTCATGAGGGCTGCTTTTTTCTGCATGACCTCGAAAAGACTTGATTGGAAGCCGAATGCCGGTTTCAATTTTTTTAAGTATACATTCAATGTCGTTGGAGCTGGTAACGCCATTATGTGGTTTCGACGCAAGAAATTGTACGCTGCGTTGCTGCGGATTTTTAGCAGTAGGCAGTGGTATACCCATGCCGTAGTGTATCTATTTCCTTCTCCTCTTTTTTTTTAGCCGCTGATAAACACGATAAAATGTTTTCTTGTTGTGGCTGAGGCAAATCTTTAATTTGCGATCGAAGGGCATCTGTATTTGTTGAAGAGCACCTACGCTGTGTAGACAGCACAGATTTCATCGTGTCCACCTAGACGACAAAGTGGACGTAACGAAGAGAATTTAACTCCGTAACATTAATTGTTTAGCTACATCAATGTCACGTAATATACAACCTTGTTTGAGCTCACTTTGTAGCACCCCGTACACAAGTTCTGTGCTATGCGTCTGTGAAGTCTACGTAACCTATACAAATGCTTCATTATTTGTTTGGTTTCATTGACTCGACAGAACGCATAGATACAACCGAAAACGACGCATACAGTCTCGGTCGAAACCATGGAGGTATGAAGAGAGAGGAGGGAGCGATAGATGTAAAATCAAGTTAACGGGGTGAAGCCAACATACGCCACATTGGTAGTCCCGGAACGCATCAGGATTTGTGCTGAGGACTACTTTATCACGACTGCTGCTCTGTTATCTATATCTTAAATATCAAGGCGGAGGGACCACCAATATGGCGAAAATCGGTGTCACCCTTTTCAACTTATGCTCCCTCCTCTCTTTTCCTTCCTCCATGGTCGAAACGGAGACTGGACCGTACAATCGGTTCAATTTTTCGCGTAGATATAGAGCTTGTGAACGGGGCCTAATGTGGGAAAATTAGGTTATAATTACATGGGGATGTTTCAACAAGCTCTTAAGTACTTCAGAGTAACCTTTTTTTTCAATTTGCGAATCTTTTGATTTTTTAACAACATCTTTCCAACTTTTATGTGACAGCGTTTTGCTATGCGCGTCTCTTTCTTTTTGAAAACTCTTGCGCTTTCATTGCATCGTGCACACAATGCTTGTGTAATGTTTTGGACGAAACCGAGGCATTGCTTGTGTGATCTAAATAGAACGCCCCCAGACAGTTCAAATATTGCGTTTTTCACGATTTGGTGCGGCCAGATCGAAGTGCAGTGGGTATAAAATAATAAGTTAGCAACAACAATAATAATTCGATTAGAATGAAAACTTAGGAATGAACACTCACACGTTACGTTGTGCACATAACTTCATGTCATTAACTATTTTCAAAAGTGATGAAAGACCCTCGGTGGACTGAATGCTTGCATAGCCTTCGACATTTACAGGAACTTGTTTCACCCAAATCTGAAAATTAAACAAGTCACGGCAATTCATTCCAGTCAAATTGTCATCCAGAATCGGTCTGAAGTGCATGAAGTCGGCTATTACTGTTTTTTTGACACAATGTTCACGTTGACGTGGGAGTCTCTGGTCAAGTTTTGAACTCAAGGCTCCTCCGGAAGTTAGTTTCCAAGCCCCAAAACTGCAACTTTTCGGCCTTTTTCCCCGTTTTTTCCCACTTAGACCTTGAAAAGAGGTTTTTCGAAAGTGGCAGTTTTTTGGCTTGGATATTAAGTTCCGGAGGAGGGCTCTGAGGTCGAAATCTTGACAATAGTACTCCCGCGTCATCCCTTCAAGAAATTGATACTGCCCAATTTTATGCACGTGGCAATGTAGTATTTGACTGTACCTACTAGTTGGCAAGTATAGTTTTAAAAAAAATGTAGCAAGACGAATCATAAAAAAAAGGGGTCAAAGTGCAGAAAAAATGTGTGAATGTAGACCTGATTGTCCACGGAAAATACTATACATACTCAATGGTTTCTGAGATATATGATTTTTCAATCAAGTATAATTTCCCAACTAATGCGTCTTTGCATCTTTAAAATGACGTTTTGACTAATTTTTTGAGATTTAAAAAGAGCACAGTTTTTACTGTCAGGATTAGCCATGCTTGGCAGAATTAATCATGTTGTGTGACCTCTAGAGCGGCTCAAAGTTAAACAAACTGGGTATTTTTTAATTTAAAAAAAAAAATCCCTCTTGTCCATACATCACGTCACATCCACACATTAATCACGTCAATGCCGATTTTGAGCGAAATACAAATTACTCCACTACTTTTATTTTCGAGATAATGACCGAATTTCGAGCGCCCCACATGTTCGGACCTATGTTGAGTTTAAGTTTTTACGACGAATCACACTCAGACTTTCGTCAATATCGACGTTTCTCCACCACTTTTTTGTCCTTTGGCTCATGCATTGAGTTTTAAGGGAAGGAATTTGGGTTTGAAATACTGGTTATGCGGTTCTTTGCGCATTCTAGGCCTAGAATGTAAAAAGATGAATTTTTCTTAATAATTCTTACTTTGTTGCAATAGGCATAAGGAGTAAGGACTATGGAGTATTTTGTCTTATCGATTGCAAATCTGATCTAATTTCACAAATTTTGTTTCTACTATTGCACCTGTATGTGATTAATTTCTGAACTCATAGGTATACAAGTCATTGATTGAGTAGGATAGTGGGACCCAATGATGTTGTCATTTTCAAAAACAAAAATTAAAAGTCACCATAAATAATATAGAGTTATACCTTGACTTCTAAATTATCGTATACGACAATTCTTCGATGAATATCCCACAAATCAGAACTAAATTGTTGATAAACAATTCCTTTGTCGTGAATTCTGGTTGACGCCCACAAACTATCCGGCAATGTGACGTTCAATAAACTATCTATCGCAGGCTGCAGATTGCTTGAGACGAACGAACTTTGTTCTAATTCCACATTAAGAGATAACTCGCGATGGACGGAATTGTCGAGCGAACTTGACACTGGCACAGGCTTATTCGTCTGTTACAACGATACAATTTCAATGAGCAACAGTTGTTAACTTTAAGTTAGTAGCTATGACCATTAGTGAACACTCCGGAGCATTTGGCACCATCGGTTTCCGTTGTACTATAGGTGGGGGTCTCCGTTTCACTACTCCACTCAGACAATTCTGTCTTCCGGGAAATACCCGAGGAATCACCCCTTGTTTCAATTGCGGTTTGCCTCTAGGAAGCCTTATGACTTCATGGTTCACCAAAAACTCATCATAAATATGAAAATCATCATCCGTGAAATGAAGAGAGCAAACTAAGGACTTCCTAGACAGCTGTAAATCATTCCTGCCAATAGCTTTCGCCCACTTTTCGATCATCACAGGGTCCTGAAATATGACGAAAATTGGCTGTAACAAAGAAAAAAAAAAGCTCGCCTATGTTAAGTGGGACGGGAGATCACATTCCTTCAAGTTTGCCATGGATTTTAAGGTTCTAGTATGTAAGAACATACTAGCATGAGTTTGCATTCATCGTTTTGCAAAGCTCGAATTTGAATATACTGTGAATTTTCAATGGTTAAAAACATTGAATGAAATGCGAGCAGGTGTCAGGTGTCACCAGTATTGGATCATTGGCGAGTTAAGGCCGGTTCACGCTTCCAAACCGACAACAGTCATGCTCATGTGTCGGTGTAAGAGTCAGTCCTCGGCACATTCTATGTATTTCTCTCTCGCCATACTCCGTTTCCAATGTGTGACTGTGTCAGATCGGAAGCGAGCAGTATGATAGGTGTAAATCGGGCTTGGGGGAACTGCAGCGATGATTCCTCGAACTCATCCAATCGCCTTATTGCTGCACCAATCCTGGTTTCTGAGGACTCATTTCAATCTCCAGGAAATCGCATACGCGGTAGTATCATTTTTTCAAATTTCGTTCCCGAAATTCTTTAAAATTCGCCTTGAACTTTTGCGTTCTTCCTTCGACTTATTTGAAAAAAGGAGTGCTACTGCATGCGCGGAATTTACTGGAGATTAAAACGAGTCTTTAAAAACCAGGATTGGCGCAGAAATAAGCTGAGAAGCTTTATGTCGAGCAGTTGAGGTTGATTGGAGAGGGGTCGAGGAATCACTCGTGCAACTCCCCCACCCTTTCACACTATGAGAAAAAGGCGCCGACGCACGCGTGGGTTCAGAAATACAGTAAAATAAAACATAAAACCCTATGGGGCCTTTGCCTTTCACGTAAGGAGCGGACGTCGGAGTCATGTCCCGTCCCACAAAAAAGATACTGACGTATTTTTCCTTCTAGTGTGAAAGGGGCGAAACACTGCTATTTGAAAAATTATACTTTAAATTGAGGATACTATTAAATACAGCAGAGAATGGCAGCTTAAACCTATAAAAACTGAATAAGTTAATATTGTACAAGTTACCGCTGGTGGTCGGAAAAATGAAACTTTGTCCACGTCCGGCCTTCTACTCGAAGGGCGGTAACCACTTGTGCAGTGGGGAACATAACACGTCCTCGGCATTTTATCCTTTAAAAAATATCATAACTATACGATTGCGTGAATAACTTACCTTACATATTACTTGAAAAATAACAATTCTCTATCTTACCTCACTTAGCTCTGATTTCCAGTACGTCACTCACTCTGCTCAAGAGGGAAGTGGCAATAAAAATTCGTGAACGGGCCGAGCTTACTGTCTATTAACGGTGTAAAATTCAAGCACGATATCTTCTTGATAACATATGTTTCTTTCAACTCTTGGATTTATGGAAATTTTGTATTTAACGGGGTTTAGCCATGAAGGTGACGAGAGCGCAGCCAATCGGGAGCAAAAATCCCAACCCAAGAACCGCTTCATTTTTTTTATATAGAAACCAAGGGAAGTCGAATAACTTGGTTTTCCATATGACTTTGCTCAAAAGTAAAAATTCTAAAATCGGAACGGCATTAAATTCATATGTTCCTTATAAAACAACGTGGTCGAAAATTTTCGCCACAGTAGTATTCTGCTTTTTTTTCTTCGAGAAATTTGATTGCTTTTCGGTAGCCATCAATTGTTAGAAAATTTATCTTGACTTTATTATTATTTAATGAAGCGTATTTGAAAGTTGTAGGTTCGAAACTACGGAATTCTTCTATTGCCAAGTTTATATTAGTGACGTTATGAATGAATATCGGGGGTGGGGAAATAAATTTCTCTACTGACGCTTGAGGAACTGTATCAGTACTCATTTCTTCGATCTCAGCAAGTGGTCCAAATGGATTTGGTGTAATTACCGAGTCGTTAGGTCTCATCTTTTTCCGTACTGGATGTTGATTCTTGGGCCCGTTCGGTCCCATCGGTATTTGTCGGGGATTAGATTGCGCGACTCTCGAAGATAAGATGCCGATATATAATGAACTATCAACACGAGCACAATAACAACAAACTCGCAGAGCACTCCGAGGTGTTGACTCTCAGAAGGTTTGTAAAACGCGCGATAAGAGACGAGAGAATAGGTCCGAACTTGCTTTCAGGAACCACGGTTTTGAGTTTTCTATATTTTAGCCGCAAATCAGCGTTTTGCTCAATTTCAGCCGCTAATTCGGCATTTTTCACGATTATGACCGTGAATCATATAGCCTGGGTTTTATTTTGATGGTACATTGCTGGGGTCGTAAATTAATTATAAATTGCCGAATAAAATTGAGGGGAGGGGGAGTACAATTCAAGAAACCTGAATAAGGCATTAAAGTAATATAAATCGATTGATGAGAGCCGATAAATTTGAACTAGAGCTTATAAAAATAAGAAACTATCTGTCGGAGGATGATATTGCGTCGACGTAATATCATTATTACGGCTCTTTATTCTACGACACTCAATCTGGTTTCGTCTAAAAAAAAAAAACATTAGACGAATTGTCGAGGGGGGGGGGTATTCTATCTACTCCTTCACTCTTCAATCTTTTAAAACGCCTCAAGTGTTGTCGGACGAACAGAAAGGATTCGTTTAGAAAGTGAACGGTTCTTTAGACGGATGGATCAGTTTTATTAAGGGAAATTACAGCAACTGTTTCCTCTCTCATCTTTACCATCCTTATAGACTTTGCCCTACATCCCCCGCGTTCCTTCTATAACAATTCCTCCGTGGTCAAAGTTTCTTAGGAAACGTTATGTAGAAAGTACGTCTTTAAAACTCCTGAAGCACATTTGAAGAAGACGAAATGAGCCTGTTTAGTGGGTACCCTGAAGAGGGGCCGAGGCTTAGTAATTTTTGTTTTCACCCCTCTCTGTCACTCTTTCAATCAGCGTGAATTCAAGTCCCCACAATGGAAGAGGAAAGCAGTTAATTTTTAGTCAGTGTGAAATCGTTTAAAATGTCATCATTTTCAGTAACACACTTAAGAAAATTGTGCCTTTGAAGGTCGCAAATAACACATTCATGTATTTTTCTCAATCGTAAATAATTTTCATGAGCGTCACTCCTCAGCATAAATTTGCTTGTTTTTTTCTTGCTCGCTCACACTACAGTGAGAAAATGAGCCTTTTGTGAAAAATAATGCCGATAGAAAATAGAAAGAGTTGAGTTCTTTTTAGCGTGTTAAGATAATTGAATGGTATACGTGAGTTTTGAGCAACACAAAAGTTAAGGATATTATTGTGTTTTTTTTTTGGGTTTGATTCATCTTCCTGGTGCAGCGTTAGGTATACAGCAAAAGAAGGAGTAATCAGTCCCGCTTGACTCTCCGAATAAACCCGCCACGTACGTTATAGCAGAGCACTCTGTACCCGTATCAAAGCTTTTCGAAGCCCTCTATTAGATAGATGGACGGAACAAGAAACGACCGTCCGCGAAACACTATAATTAAAAAGAAACGGTATAATCGGCTTCCTCTTCATCAAAAGCTCGTCACCGGAAAACGAGGACTTTCCTAAAAATTAAACTCAGGAAAAACAATAATTGTCAGTTTAAATAAAGAATAATTTATTTTTATTTTTTCATCAAAGTGAAAACGCCATGGCGCCTTTGTCGCGGTAATCAGAGCCACTTCTTCTTTTTTTCTTCGTCTTCATTTTTCTCTCGCAGCAGAAAGAAGGTCGACAGCCTCTCGAAGGGTGCCGAGCAAAGAAAATGAAAGCAATTTTTTTTTGAAACCTCATTAGGCTATCTATGTAATTGTAGCAGTGTAATTAAACATTTGGATTCTAGAGGATCGATTAATTTAGAATGGAAAAGGGAATGTTACCAGTACATTATCCATTATTGAATACATAAAGCTGCAACGTATTACAGAGATTACAGCTCCTTATGACGCGGATTTGCTACAGTACAAACTCTCTAGCAGCAATTTAAGAAAAGAAGACAAGAGACAATGACAGTTGAATAAAAATTAATCGTAAAAACACGAAACCGCGACGTTTGTTTGTTGTTTTTTTTTTTTTTTTCTTCTTCTTCTTCTTATTGTGCTGTTGGACGCGTAATACAACCATTAAGAGACTGAAAATGATTCTTTACGCTTCAGCTCCATTTATTTGGCTAACTAACAAGATGCCCCTTTTGTATTATCGTTGTACTTACCCTGTTTAATGCAGTCAGATGGCTGACCTTTGATTTTGAGAGAAGAGGTTATAGAGCCTTATGGCGTCAGCGCCGAGGAAGTACAAACACGAATGGTTGAATCGAAGTCGTCGAGGAAAATTCAAATCACAGTTCTGGAGGGGGGAAGGGAGTAGAGTATTGCATTTTTCGTCAAACTTGAAAGATGTTATTTTTCTTTGAAACACGTTGAACCCTCTTCTTTGGTGAGGCAATGGTCAAGCCATGGTTTCAAGTAAGGTACCGAAACTCGAAGACGTCGGTATAAGAGTTAAGAGCTTGAAAAGAAAGGAACGAATACGTAGTATAGCCGAAAAAAAGCTATTCCTGTTGATTATTCAAAAATTATGGTGACCGCCAATTAAGGAGAGGCTCTGAATTTAGTTCAATG
The DNA here is from genome assembly GCA_038030265.1 of Corythucha ciliata. Taxonomy (NCBI): domain Eukaryota; kingdom Metazoa; phylum Arthropoda; class Insecta; order Hemiptera; family Tingidae; genus Corythucha; species Corythucha ciliata. The sequence goes on along the minus strand of CM075941.1, from coordinate 2,006,383 downwards.
CTTCCAAGCGAACGTCCTTTCTTTAAAAAAAATAGTTGGTTCATTGCTTCTGCTTCTTTCTCGATTTTAATGTCCTGCTATCTCCCTTGTATCTTCCAAGCACTCGCCTTGTGTCCTCATTTAGACCCCCCCCCTCCTTCCTTCCTTTTCACGAACCTATTAAATTGATTTGTTATTTTCTTCAACTGTCCCTTTTGGTTTCATTTGCGACGTGCTTTCTATTTTCTTTTCAACTGCTTAACATGTACGCACTGCGCACACATTGGTCCTCCTCTCTTATTACCCATTGACCGGACAAACCCCTGTAACTATACAACATGTCCTGTGCAGTCAACTTTCTACACGTCACACTAGGCCACGACCGCCAATAAGTTCTCAAAGTTTCCAATATCTCCCTTTTACTTCGATACACAATCGTTTCGTTTTTTTTTTTTTCTTCTTCTTTTTCTTCCTCTTCTTCTTCTTCTTCTTGCTCTCCAATGGTTCATCGTGATTTTTTCTTCAGACGGGTGGGCAAAACCTGAGATGGGGTGCCATTAATTACGTGGCGTTAAGTTGAAAATGAGTTTTATCTCAAGTTTATAGTTTTTCGCTTCCTGCTAATTTTATTTCTTCCGTAAATCTATGAGAAAATTTGCGCCCTCTGGAGGCAACTTCGCGGCTAAAATGAGGAAAATGGATCCCTAGTTTCTTTAGGTCCCTAAGCGGATAAATTTAAGAAGACGCACTATTGCGCTGTAGTAGCGCGTACCGAGGTAGGGGCGAGGGAGGTGGACCACCTTCCGCCTAGGGTCATACGGTACGAGACTCAGATCGTGGGAGAAGAGTAAATTTTTCAGTTGAGTGCCCTCCCACCCCTAGTCACACAAATTTGCGTTCAAGTCACCAACAAGGAAAAAGTACTGAAAGCTGCACCGGACTAGAGAAAGGGAACTTTCAAGTTCGCTACCAAACGCCACTCCAGGCAGCCTGTAAGCTGGAAAAATGCCGAAACGAGAGCGAGGCTAGTCCCCGCCTCCAACCTTCAACACCAGGAAATCAATAATTGACTGATCCGAGGACGAGAAAATCATGCGTGATCCACCCTATAGCAAACGCAAACAAGCGATCCCCCCTCCCCGCCACACCACATTTCGATGGAGTGGGTAATTCGGTATGGCGAAATTCCGTCCTCTGGTCGACTGACAGCGGAGGCCGGAAGGCCTTCCTTTTCACGCACTAGGATGCGGCCGTTATCCACCACCCTTCCACTCTCTGGCCTTTGAGAGGATTCTTCTATTTTGGCCGCTTATAAACTTTTCATACAGAAAAACTGAAGAGTCAGGACCTTCCTTGAAACCGACGTCATACGGGGAGAGAGAATACGCTTCACTCTTCTCGGCTAGATAAGCTCCTCCCTTTTCCGGTCCATTTCTAAAGTGGACCAGGATTACCGGCGGTCTTGCGGGGTCACCACCACTTGAAGCCTTGTCGACGTCCACAGGATCCAACCTGATAAAATACGCTGATCCCCAGTCGCATTTGGTCCTTATCAAGCGGATAAAGCTGAAAAGGTGCACCAATATGCTGTTCGGGGGGGGGGGGGGCAAGTACTCAGGAAAAAGTTTAGAAAAAGCGCTAACATTGATGGCCGAAACTGCGAAAAAAGGTTCATTGTTTGTTTCTCCATGCAACTTTTCCGAGACGAAAATTGAGAAAAAATCGCTGATTCGTGGATTATAGACGCCACTTTGCAGCCTAAATGTAGAAAAATAGGCTATTACGCTGTTTAATTGCCTTTGCCCGCGGCTATACAATTGAGAATAAGCGCTAATTCGCCGATTATGTCTGAAAAAACGTTAATTTGCGGATACTAATGACAAAAAATTCACTAAAACGCTGCTAAAATTTGGAAAAACGCTAATCCGTGGCTAAAAAAAAAAAAATATTGATGATTCGGGGCAAAATGCTCAAATCCGCTAATTGCGTAAAATATTGTAATTGAAATTTAGACGACCCTTTGTCTTAGGACTTTTCAAGGGATTACTCCCCCCTCACCGCACCGCCCTAGTGACGCGAAAATAAAGAATTAAACTTTATTGAAGCTAAATACTTACAATTTTTACTTGTTCTGACTTCCGAGAAAAAATTGCTCCCAAGGTGAGATTCGAACCCGCGACCTCTCTTAGTTTCGCGCCAGGCGCTCTACCGCTGAGCAAGCCTGAGAGGCTCACGCTAAGAGCGAACCCCACCAGAGAGAAACTCACTCTCGAAACTCAAACGCACGAATCGGGTCAGTGCACGTTTTAAATTATTGTTCTTTTTTCTTTATACATAATGTCCCAGCAATTAATTAATTACTTGAAATTTGGACGACCCTTGTCTTAGAACTTTTCAAGAGAGTTCGAGAGAGTGGGGAGGCTGAAAATTCAAAGGCGTGACTAAGGTGTTGCGGTGAGGGGGGAGTAATTCCTTGAAAAGTCCTAAGACAAGGGTCGTCTAAATTTCAAGTAATTAATTAATTGCTGGGACATATAAAGAAAAAAGAAAATATTGTGAAAAATCACAAATTAGTACCTAGGTATGGCTAAAATTAAGAAAAAACGCTTGTTCACGGATAATTTTTTTCTCGAAATTTAGGAAAATTGCTAACCAGCGACTAAAATTAGGACAAAAGCTAAGTTCAAGGAAAAAATTGAGAAAAAACACTAATAAAACGCTCGCAAACTTAGTAAATTAAAATAAAACGCTACCCAGCGGACAAAATTTCGAGAAACGATCATCGCGACGAAAATAGAAAAGAATCGCTAATTAATTTTGCGGCTGTGAAATGGTGAAAAAAACGCTTATATTCGTGGTTGAAATTGGGTAAAAGCGCCAATTCGCGGATAAAGTCTGGAAATAACGTGAATTCGCGGATATAAATGACAAAAAAAAATCACCAATTCGTGTCTGAAATTCAGAAAAACGCTGATCCTCGGCTGAAATTTACGAAAACGCCGTCCAAAAACGCCAAATCCGTATAGCTTTTGAAGGCAACTCTGGGCCTAAAAACAAATTTTGAGACAAATTCCTAATCCAAAGTTGAAAAAAAAAAAACAAAAAAAACTGGTTTTTAAGGGGCAAAAAATTGAAAACGTAGAAAAAAAACGCTTCTTTGTACCTAAAAAGGTGAAAAAGTGCTAATTCGGTGCTGATTTGCATAAACGAAAATAGAGGAAACGCAAATTCGTGACTAAAATTGTACAATATCGCTAATTCATGGGTTAAAACGTTTTTTTTTTTTTTTTTTTTTGCTAAAATTATTAAGAGAAAGTGCTAGTTCACTGCTAAAATTGAAAATATTCCGCCGTCAGTTCCCGGCTTCTGTATAGGCAACTTTGTGGATGCAATTGAGAAATTTCGCTAATTCACGGCTAGAAGGTTTACTCGCAGTCAAACTGTAAAAAAAAGCACTAATTCGAGGGTAAAATTGACAAAATTAACGAATTTACGGCTTAAATTGGTCATTAGGGCTTATTAGTGGATAGGATGTTGAAATAGCGGGGTAATTAATAATTTGACGCTATACTTGTAGGGGCCCCATAGAAATTTCCATCCCGGGCTCCGATTGGTGTGCATTATACGTGGCTAAAAGTTTGGAAAAAAAAAGCACTAATATGTGTGGCTGAAAACTGCGAAAAAGCGCTCATTCGTGCTGGTTTCTCGATGCAACCTCCATCAGGCTAAAATTGAGATAAAACCGCTGATTTGTGGTGCTGCATGGAGGCGATAAAGCACAGTTAAAATGTATGGAAGGAAAAACGCTAATGTGCTCATTCAAGGCTATGTAAGGCTAAGGCTAATACTGATAAAAATCAGTAATTTTTGTGGCTATAATTTATGAAAATGCTAATTTGCAGCTCAAATTGAAAAAATGGGCTAATTTCTGGTGCTAAAAAGTGGAAAAATCGCGAATTTGCTGCTAAAATTGAGAAAATCGTTAATTCAATGGATTATAACGCTGATTCATGCACTAATTCGTGGTGGGCTTTGAGAAATTAGTTAGCCGGTAAAATTGAAAATCGCTAATTCATTACTAAAATTGTTGGAGATCACTTATTTCCGGATAAAGTGCAGAAAAGCGATAATTCGCGGATACTGCCGCAGCCAACCCAGACCTTATGTTTTCAGTTCACCTCTGAGCTGATATGGAAATCAGAATTTGGACGCACGCTGTGTGAATTTCAAAGAAGGACTCAGGTTCACTGAAGATGGCCTACAATAATAGGTTAAAACCCGCTTTTCGTCAATAAACCCGGAAAGAAATGTGAGGGAGGTAATTTTCCTTCATATCAACAATACAACGTCTCCAGTTCGCCACTCAAAAATTGGATTAATATATCTCTTTCGTACAATAGGTAGTGGACTAAGACCTTAGAAAGGTTTTCCTTTTTTAGCTAATTTAACTGACCCCGTTTTTAGACTGATAAATTGTTCATTTCTACGGAAAATGAAGTTGTAACTATTTTCTATTGTTTAAAGTCCTAACACGGTTTTTCATAAATGAGGCTACCGGGAGCCTAAAAGAAACACGAAGTACCTCCCTTTTAAAAAAGATAAAAAAAAAATAATGACTTGCGAGGGGAACAGTTTAAAACATTATTTTTGTCTTGTTGCAGGAAGTCAATGTCGGGCCATGAAGCTTAACAGTGCACTATTCCAAGTAAAAGGTAAGTGCGCGCTTTTAAGGCTCTACTTTCCATAACCTATCAAAACACCTTGACCCAAGAGAGAGCGCTGAAAATCACCGGTGTGTAAGGCTCCTTCATAGATATACAATTAAATATCTTATAATTGTATTGGCGCGTCGGCGTCTTTTTTCTCCTAGTGTGCGCGGGGCCTAAGAAAAACGAAAAATAAAATTCCTCAGACGATGCCTCCAGCCCCGGGGGCCCTATTGAGAATCGTAGGGAAAAAATGCCGCTATAACTTGACATGTTTTTAATGAACCCGGAGGGCCCAAATTTCCAGATGGTTCTAAGAACATGTGTTTAGATAGTTAACTGAATTTACCACTTCTTTCGGTCCATAAGAAACTTGTTGATCTACAGGGTGTTCATGAATTAGCTGGACAGAATAAACCCAGTTATGGGGTACATCATTTGTCATCGAAATGACTATTTGGAGTTTTTGGAAATTCCGCTTGGTGTTTATGATTTTTTTATGACTTCGCTTGCCATACACTCATAAAATGATACTAGCCTAAAACTAATCAGCTCATTGGAATGAGCACAAAATTTCTTTTAAAATGTGACCTGTTTCGGGTGAATATTGCCTTCGTACCATACGTGAGAGCAGCCGATTCACGAAAGATGCTATGTTACTCTCGCCTCCGTACAAGTATAGTGCTGTCTAAGCCTATATCGTCATTAAACACGTACAGGTGCCCCCCGGTTTGACGCCAAAAGAGGTAGCAGTGTCGCCCAAGAAATCGGCCCAGTAAAACAACGATTGCGACACCATGTGCAGACCACAACCAAACAGGTCTGATGTCAATGGCCTTTATCAAGGCGTGGACAACATCCTGCTGAAGATGATCTTCTGGAACGCAGGAGGCTTAACTCAAGACAAGTTTATCGAGCTGACGAATATCATACACTCCAACAAAGCCGACATCTTCGGGGTAGTGGAAGCTGGAGCATGTACAGACCGTCTAGAGTCCTACCAGGTACCAGGATACAGCATCTTTGCCCTACCGAGAGCTAGGCGAGTGGCCTCTGGAATTCTTGTTGGCGTGAAAACGGCCTTAGTAGCCGACTTCACCGTGTTGAAAGGGGCGGACACAAATGATGTCCTCGAAGCCGTGGGACTGGATGTCTGGATGGATGCCTGCCGCCGGCGAATAGTGATCCTGTACAACCCTCCATCCAATGTACCCAACCTTGGATGTTTGGAACTCAAATCATGTAGGACTTCAGGATGCGAAGAGTTAGAATAAACATTCTTTGAGAGGAAAAAATCAAGAATGTCCGGGGAGTGCGCAGGGTTGTCGGGGTAGTGTGTGGCTTCCGATGGGAATATAACTTCATTAATACGAGCATGAATCAGGTTGATCAGACTCAGTCCTCGAGGATTTGACGTTGTTGACCCCCATCTTGGGTGCTTGGCATTAAGGTCGCAGCCAATAATGAAATTTGGTCCCATATTTTGAATTATCGTCTGAAAATCAGATTCTCTCACAATATTTTCAGGTGCCGAGTAGAATGCAGCAACAGTGTAGTTACGACCAATTATGGAAATATTAATGCGGGATATTTGATAATTGTTTTCTTTTATGGGTGGTAAATCGTTGTGAGTTAATGAAGCTTTAATATATATGGCAGAACCACCTTTCCTTTGATTGGAGGGATGATCGGCCCGAGTAAACTTATATCCAGGAATGAAGAAATTGATATGGGGAGACAATTTTGTTTCGGTAAGCAATGTGACATCAATGTCGTTAGCTTTCAAGAAGAGATCGAGCTCGTGAAATTTCCCGTAGACTCCTCTACAGTTCCAAGTGCAAATGTTGAGTCTAGCAGGTCCAGAACTCATGATTTAGTTATTTTATGGAGAAGTTGAGTGAGTGCTAGTACAAGAGGCTGCACGAGAGATAGCAGTTGGTCGATTTTTTGTAGGAGTTGCTTCATGTGTGATTCGGAAACTTCTGAGTTTGGTTTGGATATGAACCAACGTTGTTGTGGGGTTGTACATTATTACAGTTTACTTCATTTCAGTTGGACGTTAGTGCCTGAATCCTTGGAGGGGGGTGAGATCATTCTTGCTTTTTGGAGTTGAACGTGCACTGGACACCCTCGATAATTCGCTGTGTGCGCTCCGTGACAATTAGTGTAAATTGGGGGCAAATTCAGGGGTCGAGGGCACGACTGCGTAGAATGAAGGCCGTCACACTTGACACATCGTTCTTTTTTATGACAGTTGTTCCTTGAGTGACCAAATTCTTGGCACTTGACACATTGAATTACTGTGCGTTTTGGGCGAGGGGGTTCTATTTTCACCACGGCATGGTACAGCCTATTCAAGTTGTAGATTTCTGGATTTTTTGCATTGGGCTTGAGATCAACAAAAAACATTGATAGAGGGGCCTTAGTAACTGGATGCAGTACTGGAAGGATTTGAGTGGCTTCGTATCCATGAGTACCGAGCTCGTCTTTGATAATATTAATATCAGTTGCATGGTGAAGACCTCGGATGACAACTCTGAAGGCTCGCTCGCTTTTCAATTGATAAGTGTAGTATTCTGCTTGTTTGCGGTTTTGACGTAGTTACAAGACTATGGAACTACCCCCCTCCTTGCACTAAGGTGTACTTCCTTCTCTATCATGAATGTCTTTATTATTTTTTCCTTTTTTTGTTTTCTTTCCCCTTTGAGAGAGAGTGAGAGCCTGGAGAGGAGGAGTTTCATGTAGTACAAAGTCCTTTTTATTTTCGTACGATTTTATTTTCCTCTTCTAAAAAAGTTTTTAGTCTCGTTATTGCTACCGAGAGCGTATGCAGTCGAAAATGCTCAAGTCCCTTGTTGAGAAGTTAAGTCCTTTTCTTTTGTCTTAAAAATCAGTTGGACTAATTTATCGGTCAGTGCGGAAATCTCAGTCGGGTGTGCCGTTACTTCGTGGTTTCTTGCCCTTCTCCATCTTCCTTCCCTGTCTGTGTGAATGAAGTAAGGAAGCGTTTTCCCTGTCTCCTTGTGCCCGCCCGAAGTACGCCCCCCCCCCCCTTGAAGAGTCGATCGCCGCCAGGACCACGGTAAGTTATTCCCCAAACAGATTTACTTTTGGGTGTTGGTAAAGAAGAAGGGCAATTGCCCTTAAACCGTATGAGCAAGCCCCCTGGCTACTCAAACAAATTGGTGACCCCGACGTGATTTCAATTGCCTTTTTTTTTTCTCACCTAGAGGTTTCAGTTTTTTTGATCTGAATTAGTCAGCCCTTCCGTTGTTTGTCATTTGAACTTTGTCATAATTCACGTGAAAATTCCTGTCCAAGTGCGCTTTGCTCTTATCTTTTCTCGGTAGCGTTGCCATTGATCGTGTACTCTGTACTTCCCCGCCCCGCGCCAACAAATTAAATTGTAAGTCAGTTCGCCCTAATATTTTTCTTTCTTAATTTTTATTTTGTCTATCTTTCATTCCCTTTTTCGCTTATTAAACGCATTGCGTTCGCTTTCTCCGCCGTGCTCATTCCTTTTCTTTCGACCCCCCCCCCCCTATTTTCCTGTTCATTTTGTCCTGTCGTTTTCGTTCAATTGGTGAATTTTCCTGAAGGAAAACCGTAAACCATGAGTGACACCGATAAAAATAAAAACCCTGGATCAACCCAGCCCTCAGGCACCGGTTCAGTAGCGACTGCACCTCCCACCATCTCTCAAAATCCTAAATTGAGAGCTGTAAAACATTGGGCTAAGAAGAGAGAGGATCACTTCATTCGTCTTAACCGCATCTATGGCACTGCGGTGAAATGCAAAGCAAACAAAGATTTCACGCAATTCCTTGGCATTTTTAGCGCGTTAGAGCCCACTTATAAGAATTGGATTGAGACGAACACCATGATAGAAGAACTTGCTCTGCAACACCCAGACATTGAGCCCTATGTAAAGTCCCAACTTGCCATCGATGAGCTGTATGATTTTTGCAACCAACTCCACTATGCCATTGAAGCTTCGCGTAAGGCGGAGGACTCTCAAGAGGCTCGTGCTTCAGCCCAAGCCCATGCCCCAATGCGCCCAGAATCGAACGTAGTCAAACTTCCTCGAATCAATCTCACTCCCTTTGATAATAAAGTGGAAAATTGGAATGCCTTTTTCGACATGTTCAACTGCCTAATTATTCAAAGAGAGTCACTGTCTGATACAGAGCGCATGCACTATTTGCGAACGTGCCTAACCGGTGAGGCAGCTGATCTGATCAAAGCTCTCCCTTCCGTGGGAGAAAGCTTTCCTTTAGCCCTCGATCTCCTGAAACAACGATACGCCTCTCCTCGCCTTTTGGCTTCCCACTTTGTGAAATCGCTTCTCGAATACAAGCCCGCTCATAGTGAAACCGCCCCCGGCTTGCATCACTTTTTGAAGGTTTTCGACACCAGTGTTCAGGCGTTCGCCCAAATTCCTAACCTTAACCATAAGGATTTTCTCTTGTTTTACTTAGCCTTGCGCACATTAAGCCCGGAAAGCCGAAATCTGTTCGAATCGAGTCGTGAAGACCAACAAGCCCTGCCCACTTACGAGGAGTTGATCACATTCATAAGGAAACGTGCCTCAGTTCTGAGCGTTTCTTCATCTGACAAAATGTCGATTCCTGCGCCCAAACCAGGAACCTTGAAGGCTCCCACGCGTACTTCCTTAAACGCTACTCAAGTTGGTCCAGATGTGACATGTGATGTTTGCAAGGGTAAACATCGTCTCATTCAATGCCCTGAATTTCACGCCATGAATCCTAACGACCGAGTGGCTACCATTAAGTCATTGCGGAAATGTTTCAATTGTCTCGGCCCGCATTTCAGCTCAAAATGTAATTCCGTTAAAACCTGTCAAACATGCCACTCCAAGCGTCACCACTCCCTGTTGCACGACGTCTGCTGGTATCAAGAGTTGACACCGCAGAAGTCTAGCCCCGACCAACCTATGCCACTAAGTAAGAAAAGTTTTTCAGGTAAGGAGCAGCAATTTGGTAGCACCAGCCGACCCTTGCACCAGCCCTCGAAGCCTTCTCCCAATACTGGCCCAAAATCGCCCATTCCCAACGCTGAACGAATGCCTTCCGCACAAGTTCTGTCTTCATCCACAACTTGCCGTGCCTCTGACACCACCATATTGTTAGGCACCTTGTTGGTTCGCGTGAGCGACGCTTGGGGCCGCTTCCACATTATTCGTGCCGTACTCGATCCTGGAAGTCAGTTGAACTTCATCACGAAAAGCTGTTGTGACCGTCTTAGTCTATCCCCCTCCTTTAGTGCCACAAGGATCAGTGGTATTGGGGGATCTACCCTCGGGTCCAAGCTGGGCGAAATATCACTCGAATTGTTTCCGACCAGTTTGGAGAGTACTCTCGCTATCCCTATGAGTGCCACTGTTTTAGAGCGTATTAGTAACCCACTGCCAAGCCTCAGAGTCTCCCCTCGAGTTCGGAAGACGTTTTCTAATTTTAAATTAGCTGATCCGTACTTTGACGACCCATCAACGGTAGATGTTCTGCTCGGAGCGGAGATGCTACCAAGCTTGATGATCCGAATCCAGCATTGTCCTGACATGCCATCGGCTATGGAAACGCCTTTCGGACATGTCCTCATTGGAAAAGCACCAGTGTTGTCCTCAGATGAGGAGCCAGCCGAAAATTCGGTCGGTCTCGCTTCATTGCTAAGTTGCTGTGAAGTTAACCAATGCCTTCAGCGTTTTTGGATTGATGAAGAAATCCGACAGCGTGAATATGTTTACAGTCCCGAGGATGCTTATTGCGAAGAGCATTTCCGGTCAACTGTCCGCCGTGACGGACAAGGACGTTACATCGTCAAGATGCCCTTTCGTGACCCCAATCCCGATTTCCCTAACTCCCGTGAGATGGCTAAATCTCGGTTGGATTCCTTAGAAAGAAAATTACGTCGTCGACCTGAGTTGAAGATATCTTACAACGATTTCCTCCTCGAATATGAAGCCCTTGGTCACATGGAACCTGCCCGTAGCCCTTCGTTTTCGGTCTTACCTCACCATGGTGTCATTAAGGCTGAAAGTACCAGCACAAAATTACGAGTTGTTTTTGACGGTTCCGCCCGAATCGCCCCCGAACGAAAGTCCTTGAATGAGCTACTGCTGCCCGGCCCTCGCCTTCAGGCGGACATAACAGATTTGCTCACTCGCTTTCGCCTGTTTCGAGTCGTCGTCCTCTGCGCGGATATCCGCATGATGTATAGACAAATCGCCCTGTGTCCCGAACAGCGTCATCTCCAGCATATATTCTGGAGGAAGAACGATGAGTCCGACGTAAAGGAGTTCGAGCTGACTACGGTGACTTATGGTTTGACACCCTCTGCCTTTCTTGCTCAAAGAGTTCTGGTGCAACTGGCCGAAGACGAAGGTCAGAGATTCCCCGATGCTGCCAGAGCTTTGAAAGAGCACATGTACGTGGATAACTTTCTTGGAGGAGGTGATTCCATTGAAGAAGTGATCGCGTTAAAACACGATCTGACTGAACTGTTGGCCAAAGGGCAACTTCCTTTGCGCAAGTGGGCAAGCAATAAGGAAGAAGTTCTTTTGGATTTGCCGCCTGAACACCGCGAAATTCATCTGTCATTTGAATGTGACAGTGAGCCAGTCATGAAAATCTTAGGCCTACAATATAGCGCAGCAGGACGTATTTGGTTATAAGATAGCCCCTCCATCAAATCTGCTCACAAAACGCGCATTGCTGTCAACTATAGCCCGAATGTATGACCCAATGGGTCTTCTTGCTCCCGTCACATTCTTAGCGAAAACCTTTCTGCAGGCCTCCTGGCTTGCTGGAGTGGGATGGGACGAACCCTTGCCCCCGGACTTGGCTGAGTCCTGGATTCGTTTCATGGATACCTTACCCTGTCTTGAAGCCCTGAGTATTCCCCGATTTATCGACGTAAAGTCCCATCCGATCAAGTTGATCGGCTTTGCTGATGCCTCTTCTCAAGGTTATGCGGCCTGCCTTTACATACTCTACTCAGAAGCCCCGAGTGCAACTGTTCGCTTACTTCTCGCGAAGAGCAAGTTGGCCCCCCTGAAGGCAGTCGAAGCAGGATAACAAAGTGTCATCCCTGTTTTCGCCATTCCGTGAAAGCGCAAGCTCCTATCATGGCTCCTCTACCCGCGTTCCGATTTTCTCAAATCCGTGCCTTCACGAATGTGGGAGTTGATTATGCCGGCCCATTCGCCCTCAAGGAATCCCCCCGCCGGAATGCAAAGATCGGTAAGGCGTATTTAGCCATCTTTGTATGCCTATCGACTACCGCAGTGCACTGCGAGATTGTCCCGGACTTGTCCACCCCTGCCTTCCTCAACTGCCTAGACCGCTTCACTTCCCGGCGTGGTCTCTGTTCCTCTATCCACTCTGACCGAGGCACTAACTTCATCGGCGCCAGAAAGCTTTTAGCTGAATTCTTGGTTGCAATCGAGTCCAACAACGAGTCCATCGAACGTTTCCTCGCCTCCGAGGAAATAAAATGGCAGCTCAATCCACCTGCTGCCAGCCATTTTGGTGGCATTTGGGAGCGAGCTATCGCCTCCGTCCGATACCACCTCAAGCGTTCGTTGAGTGATCGCCCTCTGCTTTACGACGAAATGACTACCATTTTCACCCGAATCGAAGCTGTGTTAAACAGCAGACCTCTTGGAACGCTTCCTATCCACCCGAATGACAACCTGTTGTATTTAAGCCCCGGACATTTCTTGGTGGGTGGCCCCCTGTTGGCTCCCCCACATGCTGAGGAAGTATCCTTACGCTCCCTGAGCTTGTACCAGCGGTACAGTCTCATTCAAGAAATATTGAGGTCCTTTTGGAAGAGATGGGCGCATGAATACCTGCAAACGCTAATTCCAAGGACGAAGTGGACCACTTCGTCACCATCCCTTCAAGAAGGCAGCGTTGTACTGCTCCGTGATGAGCGATCACCCCCCAATGACTGGCCGATTGGCCGGATCTTACGTCTCTATCCAGGCCCTGACGGTATTGCTAGAGTCGCTGACGTGCGTCTTTCTCGCGGCGTCCTGCAAAGACCTGTGCATCGCCTTGCAGCTCTTCCCAACATAAACTAGCAACTACTACACTTATAACTGCTTCTTTATTATGTACATAGCATTCCTTGTATATATATTTACTACTCTAATGTATTCTATTCTCTGCAGCATTCTTCCATTTGTCCAATAATTTCGCAGTGAGCCCACTACGAGGTGGGTGGCTTTGTTTGCGGTTTTGACGTAGTTACAAGACTATGGAACTACCCCCCTCCTTGCACTAAGGTGTACTTCCTTCTCTATCATGAATGTCTTTATTATTTTTTCCTTTTTTTGTTTTCTTTCCCCTTTGAGAGAGAGAGAGAGCCTGGGGAGGAGGAGTTTCATGTAGTACAAAGTCCTTTTTATTTTCGTACGATTTTATTTTCCTCTTCTAAAAAAGTTTTTAGTCTTGTTATTGCTACCGAGAGCGTATGCAGTCGAAAATGCTCAAGTCCCTTGTTGAGAAGTTAAGTCCTTTTCTTTTGTCTTAAAAATCAGTTGGACTAATTTATCGGTCAGTGCGGAAATCTCAGTCGGGTGTGCCGTTACTTCGTGGTTTCTTGCCCTTCTCCATCTTTCTTCCCTGTCTGTGTGAATGAAGTAAGGAAGCGTTTTCCCTGTCTCCTTGTGCCCGCCCGAAGTACGCCCCCCCCCCCCCTTGAAGAGTCGATCGCCGCCAGGACCACGGTAAGTTATTCCCCAAACAGATTTACTTTTGGGTGTTGGTAAAGAAGAAAGGCAATTGCCCTTAAACCGTATGAGCAAGCCCCCTGGCAACTCAAACACTGCTTTTTTTTCTTCGAGAAATTTGATTGCTTTTCGGTAGCCATCAATTGTTAGAAAATTTATCTTGACTTTATTATTATTTAATGAAGCGTATTTGAAAGTTGTAGGTTCGAAACTACGGAATTCTTCTATTGCCAAGTTTATATTAGTGACGTTATGAATAAATATCGGGGGTGGGGAAATAACTTTCTCTACTGACGCTTGAGGAACTGTATCAGTACTCATTTCTTCGATCTCAGCAAGTGGTCCAAATGGATTTGGTGTAATTACCGAGTCGTTAGGTCTCATCTTTTTCCGTACTGGATGTTGATTCTTGGGCCCGTTCGGTCCCATCGGTATTTGTCGGGGATTAGATTGCGCGACTCTCGAAGATAAGATGCCGATATATAATGAACTATCAACACGAGCACAATAACAACAAACTCGCAGAGCACTCCGAGGTGTTGACTCTCAGAAGGTTTGTAAAACGCGCGATAAGAGACGAGAGAATAGGTCCGAACTTGCTTTCAGGAACCACGGTTTGGAGTTTTCTATATTTTAGCCGCAAATCAGCGTTTTGCTCAATTTCAGCCGCTAATTCGGCATTTTTCACGATTATGACCGTGAATCATATAGCCTGCGGGTTTTATTTTGATGGTGCATTGCTGGGGTCGTAAATTAATTATAAATTGCCGAATAGAATTGAAGGGAGGGGGAGTACAATTCAAGAAACCTGAATAAGGCATTAAAGTAATATAAATCGATTGATGAGAGCCGATAAATTTGAACTAGAGCTTATAAAAATAAGAAACTATCTGTCGGAGGATGATATTACGTCGACGTAATATCATTATTACGGCTCTTTATTCTACGACACTCAATCTGGTTTCGTCTAAAAAAAAAAAAACATTAGACGAATTGTCGAGGGGGGGGGGTATTCTATCTACTCCTTCACTCTTCAATCTTTTAAAACGCCTCAAGTGTTGTCGGACGAACAGAAAGGATTCGTTTAGAAAGTGAACGGTTCTTTAGACGGATGGATCAGTTTTATTAAGGGAAATTACAGCAACTGTTTCCTCTCTCATCTTTACCATCCTTATAGACTTTGCCCTACATCCCCCGCGTTCCTTCTATAACAATTCCTCCGTGGTCAAAGTTTCTTAGGAAACGTTATGTAGAAAGTACGTCTTTAAAACTCCTGAAGCACATTTGAAGAAGACGAAATGAGCCTGTTTAGTGGGTACCCTGAAGAGGGGCCGAGGCTTAGTAATTTTTGTTTTCACCCCTCTCTGTCACTCTTTCAATCAGCGTGAATTCAAGTCCCCACAATGGAAGAGGAAAGCAGTTAATTTTTAGTCAGTGTGAAATCGTTTAAAATGTCATCATTTTTAGTAACACACTTAAGAAAATTGTGCCTTTGAAGGTCGCAAATAACACATTCATGTATTTTTCTCAATCGTAAATAATTTTCATGAGCGTCACTCCTCAGCATAAATTTGCTTGTTTTTTTCTTGCTCGCTCACACTACAGTGAGAAAATGAGCCTTTTGTGAAAAATAATGCCGATAGAAAATAGAAAGAGTTGAGTTCTTTTTAGCGTGTTAAGATAATTGAATGGTATACGTGAGTGTCGAGCAACACAAAAGTTAAGGATATTATTGTGTTTTTTTTTGGGTGTGATTCATCTTCCTGGTGCAGCGTTAGGTATACAGCAAAAGAAGGAGTAATCAGTCCCGCTTGACTCTCCGAATAAACCCGCCACGTACGTTATAGCAGAGCACTCTGTACCCGTATCAAAGCTTTTCGAAGCCCTCTATTAGATAGATGGACGGAACAAGAAACGACCGTCCGCGAAACACTATAATTAAAAAGAAACGGTATAATCGGCTTCCTCTTCATCAAAAGCTCGTCACCGGAAAACGAGGACTTTCCTAAAAATTAAACTCAGGAAAAACAATAATTGTCAGTTTAAATAAAGAATAATTTATTTTTATTTTTTCATCAAAGTGAAAACGCCATGGCGCCTTTGTCGCGGTAATCAGAGTCACTTCTTTTTTTCTTCGTCTTCATTTTTCTCAAGCAGCAGAAAGAAGGTCGACAGCCTCTCGAAGGGTGCCGAGCAAAGAAAATGAAAGCAATTTTTTTTGAAACCTCATTAGGCTATCTATGTAATTGTAGCACTGTAATTAAACATTTGGATTCTAGAGGATCGATTATAATTTAGACTGGAAAAGTGAATGTTACCAGCACATTATCCGTTATTGAATACATAAAGCTGCAACGTATTACAGAGATGACAGCTCCTTATGACGCGGATTTGCTACAGTACAAACTCTCTAGCAGCAATTTAAGAAAAGAAGACAAGAGACAATGACAGTTGAATAAAAATTAATCGTAAAAACACGAAACCGCGACGTTTGTTTTTTTTTTTTTTTCTTCTTCTTCTTATTGTGCTGTTGGACGCGTAATACATCCATTAAGAGACTGAAAATGATTCTTTACGCTTCAGCTCCATTTATTTGGCTAACTAACAAGATGCCCCTTTTGTATTATCGTTGTACTTACCCTGTTTAATGCAGTCAGATGGCTGACCTTTGATTTTGAGAGAAGAGGTTATAGAGCCTTATGGCGTCAGCGCCGAGGAAGTACAAACACGAATGGTTGAATCGAAGTCGTCGAGGAAAATCCAAAAATCACAGTTCTGGAGGGGGGAAGGGAGTAGAGTATTGCATTTTTCGTCAAACTTGAAAGATGTTATTTTTCTTTGAAACACGTTGAACCCTCTTCTTTGGTGAGGCAATGGTCAAGCCATGGTTTCAAGTAAGGTACCGAAACTCGAAAACGTCGGTATAAGAGTTAAGAGCTTGAAAAGAAAGGAACGAATACGTATAGCCGAAAAAAAGCTATTCCTGTTGATTATTCAAAAATTATGGTGACCGCCAATTAAGGAGAGGCTCTGAATTTAGTTCAATGTTTCCAAGCGAACGTCCTTTCTTTAAAAAAATAGTTGGTTCATTGATTCTGCTTCTTTCTCGATTTTAATGTCCCGCTATCTCCCTTGTATCTTCCAAGCACTCGCCTTGTGTCCTCATTTAGACCCCCCCCCTTCCTTCCTTCCTTTTCACGAACCTATTAAATTGATTTGTTATTTTCTTCAACTGTCCCTTTTGGTTTCATTTGCGACGTGCTTTCTATTTTCTTTTCAACTGCTTAACATGTACGCACTGCGCACACATTGGTCCTCCTCTCTTATTACCCATTGACCGGACAAACCCCTGTAACTATACAACATGTCCTGTGCAGTCAACTTTCTACACGTCACACTAGGCCACGACCGCCAATAAGTTCTCAAAGTTTCCAATATCTCCCTTTTACTTCGATACACAATCGTTTCGTTTTTTTTTCTTCTTCTTTTTCTTCCTCTTCTTCTTCTTCTTCTTCTTGCTCTCCGATGGTTCATCGTGATTTTTTCTTCAGACGGGTGGGCAAAACCTGAGATGGGGTGCCATTAATTACGTGGCGTTAAGTTGAAAATGAGTTTTATCTCAAGTTTATAGTTTTCGCTTCCTGCTAATTTTATTTCTTTCGTAAATCTATGAGAAAATTTGCGCCCTCTGGAGGCAACTTCGCGGCTAAAATGAGGAAAATGGATCCCTAGTTTCTTTAGGTCCCTAAGCGGATAAATTTAAGAAGGCGCACTATTGCGCTGTAGTAGCGCGTACCGGGGTAGGGGCGAGGGAGGTGGACCACCTTCCGCCTAGGGCCCCGTCCAGAGGGAATGGCCCCCTCGAGAGCGTCGGTAACTCGAGAGCGCGTGTGCATCTGGCTTCTTTCTGATATGACTGGAACCAGGCGATCACACTCCTATAAAAGCCAACATCCGCCATCTTCCGAAGCAAAGTAGAATGATCAACCTGATCGTAGGCTTTGCTAAAATCTAATAGGATCACTCCCGTCATCTCCCCACCATCCATCGCCCGCGAAACATGTACCCAAGACAGCAGTCTGGGTACTGAAGCCTCGTCTAAAGCTCGATTGGAGAGAGTCGAAAGATCCCTTCCCCTCCAAAAACTCAGACGCTTGCATGCCAGAAAACAATTCTCTCAAGCAGCTTGGAAACACAACTTAAAATAGATATCGGCTGAAAATCCGAGAGATCAACAGGTCTCGGTACCTTTGCCAAGGGGGAAACCAAGGCCGTCTTCCATGTAGACTCGGAAAAGTAGCTGATTGAAGGGAGAGGTTGAATATCTCCACCAGCGGACCAGACGCAGAGGAGAAACAGCGTTTAATGTCCCTAAGACCGAGATCATCATTGCCCAATGAATCCGACGTCATCACGGATTGGATCAATAGTGGCAGGCAATCCAGTACTGATGGAGGAAAAATGGGAATCAAAGGGAGTCGATGGAGCGGGGTAGCTCCGGGGTTGAATTTTGATTTTTACCTATTTCAAGCCATTTAAACTTCCGCCAAACTTTAACCTGGTCAGATTCCTCAGCCAATAGGCCATGAAAGAAATCATTGCTTGGCTCGCCTGACCAATGTGACAACACGGTTTCTCACCGCTTGATAGGCGTGCTGTCCCCGATGCCGCTGAAATCGTTTCTTGAGTGCTTTCCTATTCTTAATCTCAGCCCTGATCTCGTCAGTTATCCAAGCAGCCCTTCTCCCTCCAACACCAGAACGAAATGCTTTAAAAGGGGCGTTGTGGTCCATTACTTCAGTAATTTTCCTGATGAACGCGGAGACCTTGTCTTCAATTGAGTTTTCTGAATAAAGGCCACTCCTATCGATTCTACCGAGGTCACCCACAAGCTGACATCCATGCGTTTGTAGCAGCTCCCGACAACAAGGAGACTTAGGTGCAACTTTTCCGAGACGAAAATTGAGAAAAAATCGCTGATTCACGGATTATAGAGACCACTTTGCAGCCTAAATGTAGAAAAATAGGCTATTACGCTGTTTAATTGCCTTTGCCCGCGGCTATACAATTGAGAATAAGCGCTAATTCGCCGATTATGTCTGAAAAAACGTTAATTTGCGGATACTAATGACAACAAATTCACTAAAACGCTGCTAAAATTTGGAAAAACGCTAATCCGTGGCTAAAAAAAAAAAAAAAAAAAATGATGATTCGGGGCAAAATGCTCAAAATCCGCTAATTGCGGAAAATATTGTAATTGAAATTTAGACGACCCTTGTCTTAGGACTTTTCAAGGGATTACTCCCCCCCTCACCGCACCGCCCTAGTGACGCGAAAATAAAGAATTAAACTTTATTGAAGCTAAATACTTACAATTTTTACTTGTTCTGACTTCCGAGAAAAAATTGCTCCCAAGGTGAGATTCGAACCCGCGACCTCTCCTAGTTTCGCGCCAGGCGCTCTACCGCTGAGCAAGCCTGAGAGGCTCACGCTAAGAGCGAACCCCACCAGAGAGAAACTCACTCTCGAAACTCAAACGCACGAATCGGGTCAGTGCATGTTTTACATTATTGTTCTTTTTTCTTTATGTGTCCCAGCAATTAATTAATTACTTGAAATTTGGACGACCCTTGTCTTAGAACTTTTCAAGAGAGTTCGAGAGAGTTGGGGAGGCTGAAAATTCAAAGGCGTGACTAAGGTGGTGCGGTGAGGGGGGAGTAATTCCTTGAAAAGTCCTAAGACAAGGGTCGTCTAAATTTCAAGTAATTAATTAATTGCTGGGACATATAAAGAAAAAAGAAAATATTGTGAAAAATCACAAATTAGTACCTAGGTATGGCTAAAATTAAGAAAAAACGCTTGTTCACGGATAATTTTTTTTCTCGAAAAAACGCTAATTCGCGGTTGAAATTTAGGAAAATTCCTAACCAGCGACTAAAATTAGGACAAAAGCTAAGTTCAAGGAAAAAATTGAGAAAAAACACTAATAAAACGCTCGCAAAATTAAGTAAATTAAAATAAAACGCTACACAGCGGACAAAATTTCGAGAAACGATCATCGCGACGAAAATGGAAAAGAATCGCTAATTAATTTGCGGCTGTGAAATGTTTGAAAAAACGCTTATATTCGTGGATGAAATCGGGTAAAAGCGCTAATTCGCGGATAAAGTCTGGAAATAACGTGAATTCGCGGATATAAATGACAAAAAAAATCACTAATTCGTGTCTGAAATTCAGAAAAACGCTGATCCTCGGCTGAAATTTACGAAAACGCCGTCCAAAAACGCCAAATCCGTATAGCTTTTGAAGGCAACTCTGGGCCTAAAAAAAAATTTTGAGCAAAATTCCTAATCCAAAGTTGAAAGAAAACAAAAAAACCGGTTTTGCGGGGCAAAAAATTGAAAATGTAGGAAAAAAAACGCTTCTTTGTACCTCAAAAGGAGAAAAAGTGCTAATTCGGTGATGATTTGCATAAACGAAAATAGAGGAAACGCAAATTCGTGACTAAAATTGAACAATATCGCTAATTCATGGGTTAAAACGTTTTTTTTTTTTTTTGCTAAAATTATTAAGAGAAAGTGCTAGTTCGCTGCTAAAATTGAAAATATTCCAATTTTCTGCTGTTATTGACAATACGCCGTCAGTTCCCGGCTTCTGTATAGGCAACTTTGTGGATGTAATTGAGAAATTTCGCTAATTCACGGCTAGAAGGTTTACTCGCAATCAAACTGTAAAAAAAAGCACTAATTCGAGGGTAAAATTGACAAAATTAACGAATTTACGGCTTAAATTGGTCATTAGGGCTTATTAGTGGATAGGATGTTGAAATAGCGGGGTAATTAGTAATTTGACGCTACTTGTAGGGGCCCCATAGAAATTTCCATCCCGGGCTCCGATTGGTGTGCATTATACGTGGCTAAAAGTTCGGAAAAAAAAGCACCTAATATGTGTGGCTGAAAACTGCGAAAAAGCGCTCATTCGTGCTGGTTTCTCGATGCAACCTCCGTCAGGCTAAAATTGAGATAAAACCGCTGATTTGTGGTGCTGCATGGAGGCGATAACGCACAGTTAAAATGTATGGAAGGAAAAACGCTAATGTGCTCATTCAAGGCTATGTAAGGCTAAGGCTAATACTGATAAAAATCAGTAATTTTTGTCGCTACAATTTATAAAAATGCTAATTTGCAGCTCAAATTGAAAAAAGGGGCTAATTTCTGGTGCTAAAAAGTGGAAAAATCGCGAATTTGCTGCTAAAATTGAGAAAATCGTTAATTCAATGGATTATAACGCTGATTCATGCACTAATTCGTGGTGGGCTTTGAGAAATTAGTTAGCCGGTAAAATTGAAAATCGCTAATTCATTACTAAAATTGATGGAGATCACTTATTTCCGGATAAAGTGCAGAAAAGCGATAATTCGCGGATACTGCCGCAGCCAACCCAGACCTTATGTTTTCAGTTCACCTCTGAGCTGATATGGAAATCAGAATTTGGACGCACGCTGTGTGAATTTCAAAGAAGGACTCAGGTTCACTGAAGATGGCCTACAATAATAGGTCAAAACCCGCTTTTCGTCAATAAACCCGGAAAGAAATGTGAGGGGGGCAATTTTCCTTCATATCAACAATACAACGTCTCCAGTTCGCCACTCAAAAATTGGATTAATATATCTCTTTCGTACAATAGGTAGTGGACTAAGACCTTAGAAAGGTTTTCCTTTTTTAGCTAATTTAACTGACCCCGTTTTTAGACTGATAAATTGTTCATTTCTACGGAAAATGAAGTTGTAACTATTTTCTATTGTTTAAAGTCCTAACACGGTTTTTCATAAATGAGGCTACCGGGAGCCTAAAAGAAACACGAAGTACCTCCCTTTTAAAAAAGATAAAAAAAAAATAATGACTTGCGAGGGGAACAGTTTAAAACATTATTTTTGTCTTGTTGCAGGAAGTCAATGTCGGGCCATGAAGCTTAACACTGCACTATTCCAAGTAAAAGGTAAGTGCGCGCTTTTAAGGCTCTACTTTCCAAAACCTATCAAAACACCTTGACCCAAGAGAGAGCGCTGAAAATCACCGGTTTGTAAGGCTCCTTCAATTGTAATTCCCAAATCGCCCACCTAGTAGTGTAAGGGGTGAAGGGTGAAACGGTGGTCTTCGAATTGTAACCAGCTAAGTTTTCTACGAAACTCAAGAAGAAATTAAGATCATAGGTGTGGAATGTTTTCTTTTATTATCATTGCAATAAACTCACTGAGCTTCCATTTCCTTATAAATCTACAACGAGCTCTTCATTTCCACCCACCTTTTCCAATATAATAAACTAGGGGTAAAGAAATGAACTGCACCAAAGCAGAATTTTGTGCAAGTGGAAAACGCTAATACAGAATCACACACATCACGCTAATTTTTAGTGCATTTCATTTTGAAAATGCACTATTGGTCTCGTCGTGATGGTGGTGAACATGGGTCATGGAGTGTTTTTTATCGTTTCAGAACCTCTAGAACACGAATTCAGTGGTCCCCGGAATTCTTATAATTTAGCGGAACGCGCTTTGGCGAGAAACTTGTTGATCTACAGGGTGTTCATGAATTAGCTGGACAGAAGAAACCCAGTTATGGGACACATCATTTGTCATTGAAATGACTATTGGAAATTCCGCTTTGTGTTTATGATTTTTTTATGACTTCACTTTTTTCCCACTTGAATGCTTGCCAAACACTCATAAAAGGATACTAGCCTAAAACTAATCAGCTCATTGGAATGAGCACAAAATTTCTTTTAAAATGTGACCTCTTTCGGGTGAATATTGCCTTATACGAGAGAGCAGCCGATTCACGAAAGATGCTATGTTACTCTCGCCTCCGTACAAGTATAGTGCTGTCTAAGCCTATATCGTCATTAAACTCGTACAGGTGCCCCCCGGTTTGACGCCAAAAGAGGTAGCAGTGTCGCCCAAGAAATCGGCCCAGTAAAACAACGATTGCGACACCATGTGCAGACCACAACCAAACAGGTCTGATGTCAATGGCCTTTATCAAGGCGTGGACAACATCCTGCTGAAGATGATCTTCTGGAACGCAGGAGGCTTAACTTAAGACAAGTTTATCGAGCTGACGAATATCATACACTCCAACAAAGCCGACATCTTCGGGGTAGTGGAAGCTGGAGCATGTACAGACCGTCTAGAGTCCTACCAGGTACCAGGATACAGCATCTTTGCCCTACCGAGAGCTAGGCGAGTGGCCTCTGGAATTCTTGTTGGCGTGAAAACGGCCTTAGTAGCCGTTGAAAAGGGCGGACACAAATGATGGCCTCGAAGCCGTGGGACTGGATGTCTGGATGGATGCCTGCCGCCGGCGAATAGTGATCCTGTACAACCCTCCATCCAATGTACCCAACCTTGGATGTTTGGAAACTGCTTGGACATCCAACACAGTTGTCTACGGCGATTTCAATGCCCCCTCCAGCAGATGGGGATATAGCAGGAAAACAGCGGTAGGCAGAGCCATTGAGGAATTCATTGACGATAGCCCGATTGAGGTGATTGAGAACGAGGGAAGCGTGCCCACTTTTCATGCGTACAACGGGGGAACTGGTCACCCGGATCTCATCCTGGCCCACTCCGCACTCAGGGATTGCCTGGAACACTATGTGAAGCCGGCGTCCGGCGTCCTTGGACACAAATTGATGCACCTTGCCTGGAAGGGAGGATCGCGCGCGGATACCCAACCAAAAGCTGCAGTGTGGAACCTAAAGAAGGCTGAATGGAAGCGGTTTACAGTGCTGAATTGCTGTGAGAAGCGCAATGGACTCTATTCCGCGGGGCTGGGTCAAAAACGCAAAGCCCTTTTGGAATGAAAGATTAGGGGAATTGAGGGATGCAAAAAATGCTGCCGACACACTGTATGAAACCCATCCTACCCAAGACAACAAAACGAAACTAAGAGCTGCCGCCGCCAAGCTTAAGAACGAGATCCTGCAGTCCAAGCGAGGATCAGTAAGAACTTTCATGGAGCAGCTGGATTACAGGAAAGATGGAGTGAAGGCCCACCGGTACGTCTCGGAACTCTGTGGGAAACGGGGAGCCCCCATAAACAAACCTGTGGTCACTCAGTCTGGGAAAACTCTCACACGATATGCGGACATTGCTAGGCACTTCTGCGCCCATTATGCCAAAGTGAGTAACCCACGCCCTAAAGCTAAACGCAAGCTGCATACCCGGCAGCCATATTCTTGCCCGGATGAGCTTGAGATGAACCTCTTCTATTCGGATTTCAATCTCGCGGAACTGGAGAGAGCCATCGAGAGCGCGCCCAAGAGGAAATGTGCGGGATCTGATGGGATTCTGCCAGAGTTTGTCAAACACCTGGGGGCAAAGGCCAGGGAGAAGATCCTTGTTTTTATGAATAAGGTCTGGATCACAGGACTTCCCAGTGAGTGGCGAAAGGCTGACATAATCCCCATTGCTAAGAAATGAAAAAGCGAAAATACCCCCGAGAGTAACAGACCAATTGCTCTGACAAGCATGTTCTCGAAGTTATACGAGAAAATGGTCCTCGAGAGGCTGCAGCTGTACTTGGAAAAACGGCAACTTCTATCAGACAAGCAGGCAGCTTTCAGACGGTACCGCAATACCATTGAACATGTGGCTTACCTGTTTCAGGAAGTCAAAAATGCATTCCACCGTAAGCAAAGTACAATAGCTGTGTTTGTAGATTTTAGAACTGCCTTTGACCGGGTCTGGATAATGTGGATAACTAAGAAACATCGCTCTCAGGATAAAAACGACACTTTGCTGCTAAAGTTGAGAAAATGCGCAAATTCATGGCTATGGAAGGGGGTGGGGCAAAACCGCTAATCTGCGGCTGAAATTGAGAAGAACGATACACTCGGCCAAAATTGAGAAAAGCGCTAATTTGCGGGTAGAGTCCAAAAATCGCCCTTAACTGAGAGATTGAGGCTATGATGAGGCCGGCAAGATGTCCAGATTCAAGAGTGTGCTGGCTGGGTGGAATGATGACTAAAATGTGAAATTACTCGCCTCCTTTCAACCTTACGAGATTTCAATCTGATCCCCCCCCCCCCCAAGACAAATTCCTACTTACGCCACTGGTTTGGGGTTTCGATTAAACTTGTGTACCGTTTTTCTCAAATTTAAAATTGGCAACCCTAAGCTCGAGGATATCGCTCGTGTCATAATTGCTTTGAAACTCTTTTTTTTTTTCAGAGTATTTCATGCAAAATCTCCTCCAAAAGCTCCAAGTAAGGCGCGAAATAGTACCCGCTGAGTTTTCGAAGTAATATTGGCTCTGAAGATGGAAATGTAATTGGTAATTGTTAATTACAAATTACTTCGAAAAATTGCTTTTAATTACAAATTATCAATTACAATGGCGTGTTGTTATCAATTACGAATTACCAATTACTAATTGTAATTAAATTACGTAATTCAATTACATGTAATTCAATTACTGCCCAGCCCTGTTTATAGTTACCAGCAACTATCGACAGCCGGTTCCCAAAAAATAAAGAAATAAAAATACGCAGAGGTGCTCGCGGGCCACATGAGGCCCGCTAGTTTGACACCCCTGAATTAGAGGATAAGAGAGTGCAGGCAGTGAGAAGAAAAGGCATGGGAACGCACGAAAGCAACGAACCACCCGCTCTGATCCCCTCGGCCCCCTTAAGCTGCGTCCACACTATGCCGAATCGAAAGCGAATGGAGTCGATCGACTTGGGTCGAATAAAAAGCCGAACAAGTGTGGACGCGTCGAATGAGTCGACTGGAAGTTGAAAGCCGAATCGAATGGAACCCAAAAAAAGTCGGTCCGCATCAAAGGAGTTGAGTCGAATGGAATGGAGTCGAATGAGTGTGGACGTGCCGATCGACATCTACCCATTCGACCCCGCACTTTTCAGGAGCAAGCCGCCCGCTCGAGGCGCTTTATAGCGTGTTTATCAGCCTTTTTGATTATAGTTGTGTCACAGGTCGTACCTCAGTTTGTTCAGAATGGAATGGAGTGAAGAGACCACTTTAAGATTCATCGAGTGTTACCGTTCGCATCCTTCTATGTGGGATAAAAAACACTCACATTACAAAAACAAACTTAAAAGACACGACGCCCTCGTTGAACTAGCATCTGATTTCAGCCTGGAGAAATCGGAAGTGGAACGCAAAATAAAAAATTTACAATCTTATTTTGCTCGTGAAAGAAAAAGAGAGGTGGAGGGAAAAAGAACAGGCAGCGGTGCGGAGGAACCGTACGTGAGCACATGGTTTGCGTACGAATCACTCATGTTTTTGGTCGACAAGATCAAGCCGAGAAACACAGTGGCTAATATCGAGGTAAGTCGAGTACTTAATACATACTTTAATTTCTAAGTATTGCAGTCTTCAAACTTGATACTGCATTTTAAGACTTAACTTTTCATTAACACTAAATTTTAAAATTAAACATTAACTTTTTCTATTGGTAAGATTTCTCAGACTAAATAATTATGTACATAATAGTTAATCGCGAGCCCGTTCACGCCCTTTCGTACTGAAAACTAACTTCACCAAGCGGCGAGCAGAAGTATTCCGTGAATTCGTTCCTGATGGCTTGAGCAGCTGCATCACTTCTTCTAGGAACCCCAGGCATGCGTTGTAGCTGTGAATGGGATGCGTCTCGTCTCCACGTACCTGGAAGAACTTCTCCAGTGCTGGGAGATTCTGTGTCAAATATTCCAACAGGGCAGTAAACAGAACGTGAAGAGTTTCTTCTCAAGTAGTTATGTAAATTAATAGCAGCCATTGTAACTTTTGTTGCTGTCTCCGGTTCCAATTCCATCGCAGACCTTAAAACACGGAAATTGGCGCTTAGCACCCCAAAAGCGTTTTCAGAAACTCTGCGTGCCCTACTCAACCTGTAGTTGAAGCCCCCTTTTTCCGAACGTTTGTCATGATCTCCAGAGAATGGTTTCATGATGTTGGGATTGAGTGGGAAGGGAGCATCCCCGACAATGACGAAGGGAACAGGGAAACTTCGCCCGGGCAAAGCCTGAGGGGGAGGAAACTGTAGGGTGTTTTCGTCAAGTCCTTTCTTAAAAAGTGTATCATTGAATACGCCTCCATCCGAAATTCCTCCTTGGCACCCAACTTTAACGTAAATAAAATTATAGTTTGCGTCCTCGACTGCGAGAAGAACAATGCTGAAAAAGGACTTATAATTGAAGAACCCTGAGCCAGAATGTATCGGAGCTTTCACAGCAACATGTTTTCCGTCGACAGCACCAGTGCAATTAGGAAAATTCCATTTTTCCTCAAATTGTCTCGCAATTCCTCTCCATTCTTCTTCAGTCTGAGGCACCTAAACAAAATAAATAAAAATCTATTAGGGGGAAACGAAGTTTTAACAAGAAAAATTAGAGTAATAAATACTATTTTTTCGCAGGCACCAAGAAACGAAAGTAACAACGGCGATGACCCACCTACCGAAGAGACAAACACAGAACACCGTACATCAACCTCTCGCAGATCATCATCAAATCATCATCAACTGAGGAATCTCAGCCAGGGCCAAGTGACGAGTTCAAATCTCCCACACCTCCAACAGCGAAGCAGGCTAAAAGAGCTTTCAAACGTGGTTCTGACAACAGTACCCGTGCCTATCATTGACGAAGCGTTGAACCTCATGAAATCTATTCAGTCGAGGCGAGCTGACATGAGAGATGAGTACTCTTTGTTTGGTGAACAAGTAGCAATCAAGATTCGAAAGATTCCTTCCGCTCGTGCAAGATTTGAAGTGCAAAACATCATCAACAAAGCACTATTTGATGCGGAGATGGGAATTTACAATAATCCGTACACCGCTCAAGCTTGTCAGCTACCGATAACAAATCCTATCCAATTCTACAGTAATCCGAATCCTGGTCTCCCGCACAATCAAAACTCTTACTTTCATCCCCTAACACAGCCAACAAATTTCAACTCCGGCAACCCTAATTTAGCACGACCACCATCTCACGCTACTTCACCATCGCCTTCATCATCATACTCACATTCACCAACGCCGTCATCAGGATATTCTGACTGTTTTTTTGAGAACTTCTCTTCGCCCACACCACAGCAAGTGTCAAAAACTCCGGATCAACAACAGGAAATAATGAATAATTAAAAACCTTGAACTTCTCATTTGGTAACTTAAACTATTTATATGCTGAAACTCCTGTACAATGCACATCCAACATGTTAATTGAGAAATATATTGTTGGCTCTTTAAAATTTGTTCAACTTGTCCCATCCAAATTATTTCATTAAAAGGTATGAAGATTAATTATAGATTTCATTATTTCTTACCTTAACGTAGCTTCGAAGGGCTTCCACGATGGTGTCACAGACTTCGGGTACGATAACAGAAATCGCTTGTTTTGAGATTTTTAGTAAATACATTAGGGAATGGTAGGAATCACCACTCGCGAGAAAGCGCAGGGCAACCATGAGACGTTCGCTTGGAGGAATCGCTTCTCTGAACGAGGTGTTCTTTTTAGAAATTCGGGGCCCGACCAAACTCAATAAGTTTTCGAAGTCTGACCTTTTCATGAGGAAGAAATTCTTGAATCCCACGTCATTCCTATATTCAAAATTCAAATCGTCATGTTCGTCTAGGATGAGGTCTTTCATGAATTCGGTGGCTCCGTATTTCTTCCTCCCATTCAAGATGCTTGGCCGTACCCAAAATCTTCTGGGCCGGTATCGAGGGCGATACGTCTGTTCCGAAACTCCAATAATTATTGCAGCAGCAGCTGTCATAATGACGTCATCGTCGTCCACATTCCCCCCTATAAAAACAACCCGCGCACTGCTCAACACTCAGCTCGAAAGCAACTTGACTACTAAATGCTTTCGACTCGCTACCGCAGTGTGGACGCGAGTCGACTGAGAGTCTAATCGAATGGAGTCGATCGACTCCATTCGCTTTCGATTCGGCATAGTGTGGACGCAGCTTTACACTTACATGACACACACACTCCGTCAACCAATCTTCAATTTCAAAACGAAGAAGTTCATAAGGCAGCCGCACGGTTCCTGAGCGCGCCTCTTCCCCACCCGACAATTTTAATTACCGTAATTCCAATAAATCTCGAAATTGGTCCGGAGTTCTTCCAATTTTTTTCACCTAAAATTCGAAGAAGACCCAAAAGAATGTGGCACTGTGCAATTTTTTGGGAAAAATACAGTTGAAAGCATTCCAAGTAAGTTGTATATCTAAAAATTTATAAATAAATTCAACAAAAACTCTATGGTGCCACATTCTACAGAACATCAGAAATTTTTTGCAAAAAAAAAAAATTGTATTGATCGGAGAAGTACAAGCCGAGATTTTTTGGAAGGCGATTTGAGGTAGGAAAGTAGAGCCTTAAGAAGAAAGAAAATTATGTGTAAATCTGACATTATTTCGCTATAACCGCACAACATTTCCCACTTCACTCACACTGTACTGATTCATGATGCCGAGGCAGTGGGGGGGGGGAGGGGTTAAGAAAATACAAATTGAATCGATTTGTTGTATCTTGTACATTCCAGCTCGCGTTCCTCATTAAAATTTCACAATTAGCGTCCACTATTCCACCGGGCTAGACAAAAAAAATAACTGCAGTCATTTGTTATCGCTTTTTAATGAGAAAACGTGCAGTCAAAAAGCTGAGGGGGAGTTGTGAATTTGAAAGCAAAGTAAACGCCGCCTGAAATAATTGTATGCTGTATACCTATGTAATTCTCAATTCAATACTGGATTCACACTGTTAATTGCGCTCTTACGATGTTCTCGAAATCTGCTGAGCGAAATGGAGAGGCTCTTGAGAGAAAGCAAGTTTATTATTACTTTTTGTGTGTGTGTGTTAATAATCAATTTCAGAGAATTGTGTAGGAACTGTGAAATTCACTCTATAAAATCCGTTAGCCATCAGGCTGCTATTATTTTTTTATGGCATTAAGTTTTTCTCCAGTGAAAGGTATATCTTCTATTAGATCATCGTCAAATCTTGTCTCGTGCATCGTAATAAATTGAGAAAGAGTTTAGTTATCGTTCGTATACACACCAAACTTTATGATAAGATCTTTCACTAAATGGATGAAAAGAATATTTTTTCTTCTCTCTCGAAAAAGTTGAAACTTTAATATTTGACAGTAAATAATTCTTTTTTTGTTTTTGAAGTTATCGGACAAAGAGCCTAGAACCGTTATCCTTGCACAATTCGTTGTAACAAGACAGACGTCACTTTGTTTCTCTTTGTTAAAATTTAAAAAAAAATGGCAGATGTCGATTTTAGTCAATACACGAAATGAAAAGACGGATATGTCTTTGAATTTTTTTTTCTTTCAGCCAATGAGCCGAAAAGAAAACAGTAATTTGAATGATGTACTGTAAATTTTAAAACTCCCTTTTAAAGTTTTCCGCGTTACAAGAACATGACGGAGAAAAGTTGCCATAGTACAAACCATTGGAGTTGGCAATTTCATTGTTGCCGGGCGGTGGGGGAGGGGGGCTTTGTTGTCAGTGAACGACGCCGCGCTGTCCATCTCATCGTGATGGCCGGCTATTATAGCTTGAGATCTGATCTCGCACAAAAAAACAGTTGCAAACTGTCAATTTCTATACGAAATTAAGACTCGCTAACTTGTAATTTCGCGAATAATCACCCAGTAAACTTGAAATTTCACTGAACTAAGGACCGCGAACTTGCAAACTCAACGTTTATATTCGTGGATGCTATGGGCGCCCCCCATAGCATCCAGCAATAACCCAAAACTTGCGTTATTGCAGTTTTTGGCTCCAAGACATGTAAATTTGTGGCTATATGAAATTGAGAAAACACGCTAATTCACCGATAAAGAGTAGAAAAGGCGTAGAAAAACTCCAATTGACAGGTGAAATAAGGAAAAATGTATTTTTAGCTGCTAAAAACAATAATTGCGGTGGCTGAAATTGAGCCAAAAGTGCTAATTTGAAGCTGAAATTGAGAGGAATTAAGAAAAATCGTGAATGATCAGCAATGATGGGGAAAAAACGCAATTTCACGGTCAACATTGGGAAAAATCGCGAATTCACGACTAGAATTGAGAAACCCCAGTCATCTTTTAAGCAACTTTTTGGCTAAAATAGAAAAAAGGCGTTAATTCATAACTAAACGTGAAAAAATCGCTACATTACGGCAAAAATTAATACAAAATGTTTAATTCACGGTGTAAAATTGAGAAAAAGAGCAACTTCGCGGCTAAATTTGAGAAGAACAGTTAATCCGCGGACATCGGATAATATCGAGAACAATGCCAGTTCACAGATGCTAATTCTAATTTACGAAAACACAATTAACTTCATCTTGAGACAACTTGGTTGCTAAAATAGAGAAGATAAAAAATTGCTAAATTACGACTAAAATTAATGAAATTGGCTAATTCGCGGTGTAATAATGAGAAAACGCGCTAATTCGCGGTAGAAATTGAGAAAAACTCGATTCATGGCTGAGGAAAAATCTAATGTAATTTAGGAATAACGCTAATTGATGTCTTAAATTGAACTAAAGGCGCTAACTCGCGGCTAAAAATGAGAAAACCATAATTCGCGTCTTTATTGAGAAAAAGGGCTTATTCCCGCCGTAACGGTTATAGGTAGCGTGTCGAAGCCGCAGGACTTGCACGTGCCATGCCAGCTTCGCTGAAGTCCTGACTCAGGGGCGTACCTATAGAAATCCATCCGGAGGGGGCGATTCAGGTTGTCCGCAGCCTAATATGAACCGGCGGGGGGGCGGGTGTTGTAATGAATGCCATTTTTATTGCTGGGATTTCGCAAAAACTTGGCTGAAAACGTTCTCCCGGAGGGGGCGATCCATCCTTTCGCCCTCCTCAGGGTACACCAACGGTCCTGACTGGTCTGTTCAGGCAATGTGCCCTCCAGGGCATCAAATCAGGGCGAACAGAAGGCACAGACCTGGTACCGCGCTATAGTTCTATACAGCTAAATTTTCAATTCAGGACCTAAAAATGGCAAAAATGAGTATAATGTGGTACAAAAAACAGCTAAACTGACAGTTCGAGCCTTGAAAATGCTCAACGTACGACACTTTGCTCTGAAAAAGGCGTTAACCGACCGTGCAAACTCCAAAAATGGCCAAAAATGTTTAAAACTGTGACTATTCAAGCCCCTCAAAATGCCAAAAAAACTGACCACTGGCGTTCGAAAAATGGCCAAACTGACCATTCAAGCCTTTAAAATGTCTAAACTTGCATTTTTCGACCGAAAAAACAACCCAACCGGGTCTGTCAAGCCATCAGGGCTTGAATTGCACCAAGGGCAATTCAAGCCCTGATGTCTTGACGGACCATTCTTGTCTCAAAAAATGATAAAACTGACTATTTTTTCGTCGAAAAAATGGTAAAATTGACTATTCACGTCTTAAAAAATATTAAAAAAAATAAATCTATGTGCCCTAAAAAACGGTGTGTTTGCCAACAGCCAGCTCTGTTGTGAGCCCGTGTCCCACGGAAAAAGTCTGGCGACCTCAGAAGTCCTAGACTATAAAAAACGTCCTTCGTAGGTGCCAGACACGGTCAAATGACCCGAATTTTTTCATACGCGGTGGGCTCCCGGAATATTTTTATGACGTTTCATTAAATAATCCATGAAAACCACCAGTATAATCATGTATAAAATGAAGGGAATTGTCTTGCACATTGTGAAAAAATGCTCCCCTCCCCACGGGGGGGTGAAATAAGGGGGCCCTTTTCAATCAGTAGCCTATAGGAGCCTTTCGTTCACTAAATCCGGCCCTGACCAGAGGGCGAGTGTATCGTATAGGAAAGCCTTTAAGAGCTTTCAAAAACTTTTGAGAGCCTATGAACGCCTTCGAAAGGCTTTGACAGTCAGAAAGCCTGTAAAAGCTTTTGAAAGCTCTTGAGAACCTTAGAAAGCCTATATGAAAGACTTTGTGACCCTATGAATGCCTTGGAGAGCCTTCTGGCAAATGAATTTGAATCCTGCGGAAACTGTTAAAAGTCTGTAAGAGCCATAGAAGGCGTTTGAAAGCTTTCGGAAGACTTTGAGAGCCCATGAACATATTTCAAAGCCTCCGAAGGACTTCTGGCAAATCAAGTGATATACTACGAAAGTTTTGAAAGCATATAAGAGCCACAGAAAGCTTTTGGAAGCCTTCGAAAGCCAATGAGATTCGGAAACACTTTGAGTCGAGTGAACAATAACAATAACATTAAACTGATCAACCATTAGTCGCTATACATATAAACTTGTTTTCTAGCCGTTTCGTCGGCATTTTTGAAAAACTGCTTATTCAAGGTTAAAATTAAGAAATAGCGTTCATCCACTGGTCAAATTGAGGAAAAACTGTTCTTTTGCGGCAGAAATTGACAGAACGCAACAATTCGCGGTTAGGTGATGACCCCATTGAAACAGTAAATCAAAATTATGCGGGGAAACGGGGTTTTTGAGAAATTTTCACGGCTAAAATGAAAGAAAATGGGCTGGTTCGAGGTAGAATTGAGGAAAAGCACTCGGCTTCAGCTATAATTAAGGAAAAACGTCAATTCGAGGCTAAAAATAGCGCTCATTCACGAGTAAAATGGGTGGGGGGGGGGACTCTGTGCAACTCCTCTTGAGAAAAACTGGATCCACGCCTGTGGGCAGCTTTACTGGCGAAAATATCGCTCATGCCTTTTTGCAGGCTTATAACAGCTCTGGAGGTTAGAATCGCGTCAATTCACGGTCATCAGAGACTAAATTTGGACAGAAACGGTTACTATCCTTCAATAAATGGAAAACCGTCGTTTTAGCCTTCTATTTCGGATTTTATGTAGAAACGCTGAAATCGTCTCCCCCTGAAAAGCGATGCTTTTGGAGCTAAACTTTAAATTTTAGACCTGAGACGGTGAACGGAGCTGGAATTTTCTCTCACACCATAAGACTGGATGACACAGCGAACTAAACACGGTTCGAGCTAGCCAAAACACGCGAAATTGGGCAGTTTCAAATGAGGAAATGCTTCCGAAAATGTTTCACACTGGAAATTGGCGTTTTAGTGAGCCATATTCACTCAAAACTCTTTGGCTTCAGCGGCTGCCTCACAACATTCAGACCATCCTAGCAGTCAGCTATGGAAATCTCGATAAATTGGCAGAACTCGCCGATAAAGTGATCGAAGTCGGATCTGAACCTCGAACGATCTGTGAAACTTCCTCCCTCGCCCTCGCCATTCAAGACCTTACATCTCGCTTTGAACGCCTCGAAGCTCGACTATTTGAACGCAGCCGTCCCGTTTCTTGCGACCGTTCCAAACGTTCGAAATCTCGAGATGCCACCCGTCGACGCCGTTCTTCTCTCGACACCACTAACTCGTGCTTCTATCACGGAGGTGCATCCTCCGTAAACTTTCTCGGCTACCGTATCTCAGCAGATGGAACTTCACCTCTCCCTGATCGCGTTGTAGCACTAACAAAAGCGGAAAAAAACTATCAACCGTTCGCACTCTACGCAAATTTCTCGGCGCTTTAAATTATTATCGTCGCTTCATCAAACACCAAGCCCCACTGCACGAGCCCATCAAAAACTCGACAAACAACGCTGGCACCGAACACTCAAGTCAGCCATCATGTGCCATAATTCAAGGAACTGGGTCGACTCTCTTCCCATCGTTCTCCTCGGTCTTCACAGCACAGTTATCGACTCTGGATACAGCCCATGCGAGTTAACGTACGGTCAATCTCTTCATCTTCCCGGCCTCCAACTTTTCGATGATCGACAAGAAATGTGTCAAGAAATTTCCCCCTTCATCGAAAATCTTAAAGAGACACTCCGCCGCTCTCTTCGTCCTGCGGATCAATTCAAGGCTAACTCTCGCCAAACTTTCGTCCATCCCCAACTCAGCACAGGCACGCGTGTCTTCGTTCGCGTTCATCGAGTCAAAAGACCACTTCAACCTCCTTATGACGGTCCTTTCAAAGTTCTACACCGAAAGGACAAATACTTCATCGATTGAAACCGGCATACTTCGTTGCAACCAACCATATCTTTCAAACTATCCAATCTTCTACTCACTCATCAACGGTTGCCACTCGCCACGTTCACAAAATACGAATCGCTCCTCCCTCTCGAATAAGCAATCCACACACTAGTAGGGGGGGGGGGGTAATGTGGCGACCAGACAACATCAAGTTTTTAATAAACAATCAGTTTTGGTGTGAAAAACGAGAAAATAATTTTTGTCATATAAGGCGGCGTACACACTAGAGCAACACGATATCGCTGCGATATTGCCCAAGCGACGCACCAGTAAAGTAGCAACTTCCGTTGATATCCTTCAGTTCACATGCCAAATCCCCTGTTTACTCCTCCCGAATCAGACATCGATTTGTGTGAAATGAACAAATCTTTCAGCCCCATTGCCAGATATATTTTCGATTTTTTTTTTTGAGTGGCAAACGTGCTGAATTTTATTTGCTTGAATACTTTCATTTTCTGCCCATGCCTACTGATGAATACTTTTGGCTCGCTTTTATTAGCGCTACCATGAGATCGTTACTCCTCCAGTATATTTATACCTCCATGGTTCGATGGAAAAGAAGTGACATAATTGAGTTTTCTCTTTCGAGCCACCTGTCATTTATTTAACTGGTAATGTGTCTCGCGTAAAGGAGGACCTGGCAGCAACAATTTCTTTTGTGGACAAAATAGAAAATAATCCTGTGATATGGAAAGAGTACTCTAGGCCAGATCTGTTGAGTTTGACATGGAAGAAAATCGCTGAGGAAACAAAGGACTCAGGCAGGACATTTTAACATATTATTATATAGACAAAGAGCCAGCGACGTAAAAAGTGCAACCATTTGTATACTTTTCTTACCCAGCGCATAAAATCGAGAATAATCCCCCAATAGTGGAAAAAATTTGGACGTGACGAAACCGGTGCCAGACGGCATCAAAGATTCACTGGTGGAGAGAAGTAACACAAATTCCGATCAGACGGCAAAGACGTTCTATTCATGGGCCCTCAACCGTTGTTACTATTACTCAATTGACCGGTTTCAGCTGCTCAGACATTCCCAAAACCTTCAAAGTCAGAGTTGGAATTTGAGGTCGACCTGTTTTGAGAAAGGCTCACCCCCCCCCCCTCTCTTGTTTTGAAAGCGTCAATAAAATGAGAGTAATGGCTGGAGAGGACCCACATTTTATTAATTTTCACAGCTCCCGAACTGACGACCCTTCTATTAGTGAGATTTTGAATGAAGTAAAAACATGCACGTCTTTATTAACCAAAGGTGACTAAACTTTACTATAGGTGCCGCAGATTTCCCCCTGCCAAACGGACGGGAGGGGTGGAGACTGACGTCACCAGCAGTCCTTTGCTCCCCGATTGCTCACCCCAGAGCAGCAGAGCAAGTTAATTTTGAAATTGAAGTTTATGAATTCTCAAAAATCACGGACCAGTAACAATTAATAATGTACTGGGTCCAGCGCAATGGCGGTTGGGACTGCTCGTGACGTAGGTGAAGGACAGTGATCTGCGGCACCTATAGAAAATTTCATGGAGGTAGGAACAAGTGGAGAGAGAGAAAGGCTTTTTTAATGTAGAAACATGTGAAGCCGGTTTTTCCGCCATTACACACTCACTGTTATCATTCACCTAGAGAGGACGGGAGGGGAATTCATTACTTTTTCACTGTTCAAGTATCAAATTGTCAATGTTTTTGTTCGGTGAGGCCTGAGAACAGATGGTGCGTTGTAATGGCGACCGGCTTCACGAAAAATGCCTTTCACTCCCTCCACTTGTTCCTACCTCCATGGAAAATTTAGCCACCTTGTTTATTAACTTACGACGGTTGCTAGGGTACGGAACAGATGATTGGTGTAATTTCATAAAGACTTGAACGTTTTTCTTTTTTACGTCTTTCAAAATCTCCCTAGGTCTATTCGTTTGTCGTCCGGAGCTGCATTATTAGCACTGAAAGTACTAACCTTTCATTATTTTTTCGCGTTATTTCACATGATAACCCGCGAGGTTGCAAAATTTCGTGCTGCTCGGAGTAGTCCGGGACGACAAACGAATATACCTATTAACAAGTATGATTTTTTTATTTGTTCAATTTTGTTGACCAATCCTGCCTTGGGTTTTTTTTTTAACGTCGTTTTATAGTCAAGAAAATCGAAAAATGTTTGTTTTTGAAAAGTCTGTGGATGTTCCCTTGACGAAATGTCGTCAAAAGAAGACAAAAACAATGCAGGATCGGTCAATAAAATTGAATAAATCAAATCACTCCTGCGTCCCAGTAAAAATTATCAAAAAACAATAATTTTAATTAAATTATATGCCAACGTACTTCCATTGGTATCGAATTTTCCCCTATTGGCTCAAAAAGTAGTTTGCCAACTTATTCCGCTCATAATTAGCGTATGGTTGAGATCGGTTTTCGTCAAGAGTACTGTGTATTCTCATCGGGTATGAAGGTTCTTGAATTTTTCCTTGGCGAGATCGGATAAAATTGTGCAGAACACAAGCAGCCTTGACGATGGCTATGGCTTTTTTTTCGTTACAACAGATTGGGCTATCTCGAACAGTTTTCTTTCTATTTCGCATGTAGTACGAAATGAGAACCTCTTCCTCCGCGCCGAGCTCATGGCGAAAACAGAAAAATATCACTTGTATCGCTTGTATAAACATAGTAACGGACCGATATGTTGCGCGATATATTGTTTTTCTATCGCGTTGCTTTCATATCGTCTAGTGTGAACGCCGCCTAAGAGCGACCTGCATCTTATAAGAATAAAAATATGGCAGTTCTGTTGGATCGTATAACTTTTCGGTTGAATTTGTTGGTGGGCAGCTGTCCCCAGGAAATCTGCACTTTTGATTCTATAGAGGAGGAAAACTGCAAACTGCCCACCTCTGCCAACCCCTGCCATCACCCGCGTTGGCTACGCCCATGCCTCAGTCCACTCGGTTGACGAATTCATGCCTGTCCTTGATGACTCAGACATTGTTATACAGCCAGGGGCGGTTTTACGCCTCCATGACGGGGGTGGCGGTAAAATGTGTTCTCCCCCCCCCCCCCAGTTATCCCATTCACCTAATTTCTTAATTTTCTTATATAAAAAACAGTAGCCCCGAAAGCGCACTGTCTCTGTTTTCCAGAAACCTGCTCAAGAATATAAGCGAATGTGGTGTGGCCATTATGATTAAAACATAAAATCTGGGAATACGGTACCATAATCCCGAACATTCTTCCAAATCCAGGTATTTTCGTTCAATATCTGATCCCAAAACAAGTCCTGCGTGTTTGGCTCTTTCTAAAACCAAGTACGTATCGCAATTGAGTCTATTTTGAACATACTTTTCGCTCTCTCAAAACCAAATTTTACGAATTTCTCTCGTTCTAATCCAAATTTGACGGATTTTTGATCGCTTAAAAACAAAATTTTGTTGGTTTGACTCTTCCGAACCCCAATTTCGCGGTCGTTCACTCTTAGAAAACTAAATTTTGCGAATTCTTCCATTAAAAACTCGATATCGCGGGGTTTGCTGATTTACAAAATCTTCACAGGGGGGGGGGGCGGAGGAGAAAAACTGTTTCTGAACGGACGAAGCACACCAAAAGGGAAAAAATTTACGTCAATAATGCCCCGCGCATTTTGGCCAAAACGCAACATTCGGGGGAAAAAAAATCACGTACACCGCCCCTTTTAAGGTAAAATATACGCGAAACGCTTCATCAAGATCAGTTTTATCACGAAATTATCCATTTCATTGAAAAAACTTGCCAGTTTCACGACGAAATAGCCAATTATGTGGGGTTGATTCTTGAAAATGAGGACATTTTTGGTTTAAAAGGTGTCAGTTTAAGAGTAAATCGTCAGTTGTACAAGAAAAATTGTCATTTTATTCATTCGATCACACTTCGAAATGATTAATGAGGTAAAAACTCTTCGAAATTGTCATTTAACTTCCACGTTTTTCGTGATTTTCAATCTTAAAAAGAAATTGTCTGTTTGATTAGGAAATTGTGAATTTCAAAAGGTATCGTATCTAGGAATTATTAATTTTATGAGGAAAATAACTGTTTTTTCCAAGCAAATTGTCAATCAGAAGCATAAATTGTCCATTTTCTAGGAAAATTTGCAATATTTTACTAAAATAGTCAAGTTTATGGACATTTTATAAATTTTATGAGAAAATTTTCAATTTTATAAGGAAATTGTCAGTTTTTTAAAGAAATTAGTAAAATTATTTGAGGAAACTGCCAATTCTGCGAGAAAATTTTGTTTTGTTTTTTTTAAGCTGGTTTCCAATTTCATTTTCCCTCTGAACCAGAATGCCAAAATACAATTGTCGTGGGGTTGGCCCTTTCAAAGCCGAATTTCGTGGATTTGGATCCCAAAGAACCAAATTTATCGGGTTTTAATCACCCAAAAAGGCCATTCCAGAGTCACATTCCTCTTCTTTATGTCTTGACTGGAATTGTCTTGGTTAGATGGCTAGAATTGACCATTTTCACCACTTTAAGCCCAAATTTCAGAGATTTGGCCCTTTGAAAAATCAATTCTGAAGGGTTGACTCCCTCGAAATCCAAATTTGCGAGGTTGATTAATTAAAAATGTATATTTCACGGGGTTCAAGAAAGCGATTTCACACGTTCGTGGCCTTCATAGAAGCAATTTCGCGGATTCAGCACTAATGGAACCCACTTTTGCTGTTTTGGCAAATTAGGGAACCAATTCTATGTTTTTTTTTTTTTTTTTTTTTTTTTTTTTTTTTTTTTTTTTAAATTGTCTGCGGGAAAAATCTTCAAAAAGACGCTTGGGATATGCCTCCCCTGCAGTGTGGGATTTTTACCCACTAAAAAACCCGCAGACATTCCTCCTCAGAGACCCCCCTCGGTACGACCTTTTCGGTACTACTTCAGGGGAGGTTTCCTGTGCCTTTTTTGCACCTCCGTTCTGTCCTGCTACTTGTTTTCCACCTGTCGGCTGGACCCAGGCCTAGACCTGCAGAGGTCTATTTCAGGTCGGCCTCTCTTCCACGTCGCGCTTCTTCTGTTTGAGTACCTCAACCACGAAGCTGGTGATTTGGCTCCAGGTCTCCTGCTTCCCGAGCATTCTCTCAACTACTTTGGCGGGGTGCAGGGCCCCCACGTGTCTAATTAGCTCATTTCGAAGGGCCTCCCAATTCAGGCATTCAAAGATGGTGTGCCTGGCGTCGTCCTCCTCGCCACAATAAATACAGTTCAGAGAACTTTCTTTTCCAATTCGGTGCAGGTACTTCCCGAAGTAACCCTGCCCCGACAAGAACATAGTCAGGTAATAGTTGACCTCTCCGTGCTTCCTTTCCAGCCACGGCTGGAGTTTTGGGATCAAAGTCGCCGTTCAGCATCCCATTTCCTCTGCCACTCAGCTAGGGTCACGGCCCGCTCTTCCCTCCTCACCCGGGAGTTCGGGACCTCCGCTTTCTTTGCAGCAACCCGCTTCCGCTCCTGCGC
This sequence comes from Corythucha ciliata, assembly GCA_038030265.1. NCBI lineage: Eukaryota > Metazoa > Arthropoda > Insecta > Hemiptera > Tingidae > Corythucha > Corythucha ciliata. The sequence continues at coordinate 1,966,422 of CM075941.1, read as the reverse complement.
CAGCAGATCTAGCGGGATAACTCCAGCTATGACAAGCGCTGCAGTGCCCTCCGCTGCACTGCCAGCAACCTTTCCGCGTACTTATCGAACCGCAAAGAATCCGCCCAGACTTCTGCGCCATAAAGCATGATAGCTTCTGCCGTGCCAAGCAACATTTTCCGCTTCCTCGGGGAAGGCCCGCCAATATTTGCCATCAACCGACTTAAGTTGGCCGTGACTCTAGCAGCCTTGTCGGCCGCTCCACTAACGTGATTCCAGAAGGAGAGCGTCGAATCCAGCGTTATTCCTAGATACTTTACCGCTCTGCTTGTCTGAACCGTTTCCCCCATAACCCGCATTGGGACAACTCGGTCTATCCGCTTCCTAGTCAGCAGAACGATCTCCGTCTTGTGAAGGGCAAGCTGCAAACTATGCTCCTTCATCCAACCATCCACTCTCCGCATCACCTGATTCAGTTTTAACTGCAGGTGCTCCAGGCTACGGGCCGTGATGACTGCTGCCAGATCATCTGCGTACCCTACCAGAAAGGTGCTCTCCGGCATGTCCATTTCGAGAATTCCGTTGTAGCTTGCGTTCCAAAAATCCGGGCCGAGAATGGCCCCCTGCGCCGCGCCCGCCGTTACTCGCCTCCTTCTGGGCCCCTCATCCGTGTCGTAAAGCAGCCATCTGTCGTGAAGGTAGCTACGCACAATCCTGCGAAGATAGGTGGGAATTTGGAAGCGCACCTCGAGTGCCTCCAAGATATCCACCCAGCTGACCGAGTTAAACGCATTTTTGACGTCGAGTGTCACTACCATACAGATTTCTCTAGAGTGGTGATTCCCCTCCCATGCGGTCTGTGCCGCTGCTACCACCTCCCCAACCTCTTGCACGGTGGACTTCCCTGGTACAAAGCCGAACTGTCGTTCAGAAAGTCCGCCTATCGCCTTGATTGCCCCCATCAGCCTCGGCTTCAGCATTTTTTCGAGGAGCTTTCCCTTCGTATTGAGCATACACAGCGGCCTGTAGCCGAGGGAGAGGCCGGATCTCCTTTGCCCTTCTTGATGAGCACCAGTCTAGCTACCTTCCAGCGCTTACAGAAGATTCCCTCGCCAAGACACGTATTATACATATCAAGGAGCAAGTCGGAATTCGTCAGTGTTGCCATTTTTAAAAGCCGCGAACGGTCAGTTTAGCCATTCTTGGTGCGCACGAATGGTCGATTTTGCTATTCACAGGTCAGGTATCATCTGTTTAGGCTATTTCCCTGGGCGCGCATAGTCAGTTTAATTGTTCTTAGCGCGCAAATAGTCCGTTTGGTTATTTTTACCAAGCGAATGGTCAATTTAGCCATTTTCATGGCTGGAATCGTGATCTTTCAGGAATTTTCAGAGCCGTACGAACTGTTGGTTTTAGGCATTTTCAGAGCGCGGGAAGTCAGTTTTGGCTATTTTTATTGCACTAATTGTTGGTTTTGCCATTTTGGAGCGCGATTATGGTCAGCCAAGGATTCTTTATGGTGGGAATAGCTAATTTAGCTATTTTTAGGCAGCGAATGACTGTTCAATGAAAGAGCATTGGTGGCGTGGATTGTTACTTAGCGGGGCTAAATTGCTAAATAGTGAAATTTTAGGGTCAAACAAATCAGGTTATCGTTTTTTCGTTGGTTATGTTTGTTTGTTTTTGTTTCTTTACTTTTTTTTACTTATTTATTTTATTTTATTTATTTATTAATTTTTTTTTCTCAACTACATGCTGGACTGAAGTACTCTGGGTGGGGTTATGACCCCCCCAAAACCCTCTCCATGGGCACGCCACTGACTCCTCGTCAAGGGCGTCTTCAAGTGTACAGGCTTATGCAGTCAGCATTTTGAGTCGAAAAATGATTGTGGGCTCCGCAATCTTGTCAGAAGCTCTTCAAAATTTCAGGATTATGTAAATTGACTAAGGCACAGGATTTAGAAGCTTTAATATGGCCTTTGCTATTCCCATCATAAAGTTTTAAAAACCTCTTTCTTAATGAATGTAAATGCAAAAGGTTGACATCAAATCAATTTTTTTTTTACTGAACGTGTTTTAGTCAATCTCGTATTGAATAGCAAGTTTTGTGAGGCTATTCGTGCGATTCATTTCTCATTTGTGTCATTTCCAATTCCCTTTTACTGCTCCGACAATACGAATGACGCGAATAATTCAATTTTTCGTGAAATCCTTAATCAAGATTGTGTAAAAATATATACCCCCCCACCGCCACCACCACCACCCCCAACGTGACTAGACTCATTTCAATTTCAATCGTGTTTTACGCTCCACGCCTCCTCTAGCCGTTCTTTAGTTCTAACTTTAGAAGGGTACAAATCGTTGAGACCCAATCCATCTTGTACAATAAAAAAAAAAAAAGTGGCTCGTAAAGTTTATTAAAAGTCACGCGGTTGAATGGTTGTGGTGTCTGGTGTGGTCGGGGCGAGGGGACCAGGTATTTCGCTTACACGCACGCTTTGGCTTTTTTCTTATACTGCAATGAGTTTTTTTTTATTTTATTCATAATGAAGATTTGAAACACGGCTTGGGTTTTCGTAGAGGCCTTCTTCAATGAAACTATAGTAGAATGAACCTGTACCATATGACAGCTTTGTTCCGCTGTTGAAATAAAAGTGATATATGGCGATGAACGGGTTGTTATAGGGCATTCCCCCCCCCCCCCACTAGAGGCCAAAAGCGCGGGAGTGGTCCATTCGTGCTACACGCCACAAAAAATAAATAAATAAAACACGTTGGGAAGAAAGGGTGCATATCGTGGAATCGTCCCATTCTCAAAACGATTTGAGTAGGTGGAAATGGCTACGGTGTGAGGGTTGTGGGAAAGGGGGGGGGGTTGGAGAATTTGGCTCCTTACCTGGAACAGTCAATATCACGTTTTTTTTGTTTTGTTCTGTTGCTTCACAGCTTTGTTTTTCTCAAGAGGGAAACAGTTGAAAAGGTCTCTACTTCCTGAAACGCGCGGAGCTCTTAAAGGAAAAGGTCGAATTCAAGAAGCTTGCGATGATTGTTTGAATATCTTGATAAAAGTTCAAACAATCGAAAGTAAGCATTTAACTGTCGTTTTCCATTTTACGAAGCAGAGGCGTGGAAGAAAGCAGTTTTTTGTTGTTGTTCCTTTTTTGAAGGGGGCTGCCGGATTTTCTTTGGCTGCCCCGTTTTTTTTTTTTTTTTTCCTTTTCAATCGAAAGGTCGTTTCCCTTCTTCATCCTATATGGGAACGCCTACCTCTGACATGCTCCTCGCTTACACTGACATTGTTTTGTAAATGGACTGCACTGGGCAATGGGCATTACGTCACAGAGTATAGGAATAGTCGAATTACGACCTTGTCCGGAAATCCCAAGCATTTCTACCAGTCAATTAAAACTTCTTACTAAAAGAAAAAGATTTGTTTTATAATTATTGAGAAAAAAGATTTGGAATTTCCAGAATGCGTCGCCAGGAAACGTTATATCCAGCCCACAAGGTGGGCCTTTATCCCTTCCCCTCCCATGTTGATAGTAATTCAAAAGGGAGGCTCCACACGCAATGCTCGACTGTAATTTTTTATGCACTTTTTTTTTTTTACCGAAGAATGTGCAATACAACTTCGTACCTATATTTCTTTACTCATAATCATCAATTGCCAAACGTAATTCACCTGACAAATTTTTATCGTGCAACCCCTCGTGGTTTTTTTTTTCTTTCTTTCTTTCTTCTTCTTCAACTGACACGTACGTGCACTAAACAGCATACTCGTATTTACTGGGCGTAAAAAGAAAAGAAAGGATTACATCCCATTTCGCGGCTTGGATCTGCCTACGCTTTTGAAATGTAAATTCGAAGTTATGCAATTTTACGCATAAATGGAAGCGCTTGAGCGAGTTCACATCATAATCTTATACACTACTGTTCGGCGGATATGCGGTATAAGTATATGTGTACGACTTTGGAATAAACGCTTTCTCGACGGGGTCAGAATCGCGATTAAACGCAATTTGCAGACGATATTCAGGGTTTTATTTTCACTCAAAATCGTTTTTTTAAAAACATTATTCACTGAAAGGTTGCTCTCCTTGAATATTTACCTTAATCCTCTGAATCATTGATTCGGGTCATTGATCGAAACATATTTCCTCTGTCCCCCCCCCCCACCTTTTTTTTATGAGTTATTCCTGAAATCAAGAAGTTATCTTATATAAGCTCCTCCTCCACCACATACGCTTGTCCTTCTCTTTAAATTTTTTGAAAGCCCTTATTTAACGAAGAGCACGTGTGCTGGCTGAGATACGGGTGGTTGTTCGAGGTAATTTTAGACGCTTCATCTAGGAAAAGAGGTTGGTTATAGAGAACATCCGTTGCTCATTCTTTGCATCTGCCCTTAAAACGCTCACCGGGGGGGGGGGGGAGCTTTTGTCTCTCTTCAAACCTAAAGTCTTCACCTGGGAAAAAGTGTGCAGCCAGGGGTGGGCAAAAGACTTTGAAAAAGTATTTTAAATACAAAGCCCAAAATATTTTCAAAAATGTATTTTAAATACTGAAATACAAATACAATTTAAAATACTTTTCAAAAATTCGATTTCGACGGCAGATAGTGCGAAAAACACGAAAAACAAATAATTCAAAAATATCAGGTCCTTCAATAGACAAGTTGACAAAATGTAGCAGCGCGAAATGGCGCTGCGCCGCGATGCGCAAAGAAAAGTAGACAAGTTGTCACGAAGTATTTAGTACCGAACCGGCGAGCACTGGTGGATCGTGAGCTGAAAAGGAGGTGAGGTCACTGGTGGACCTATATCGGGGCCCGGGGCGGAAATCTTCAAGAGGCCCCTAAAAGTCTCTAACTATATACATATACATAAAACCTCTATTGGTAACCTCTAAGGCCTTTTCCATATATTGTAGGTAAATTACCGCTATTTCCACAGTCTTTCCGCTAAACAGCGCTTATGCTAAGCTTAAACTGCGAATTTCTCCATTTTAGCCGCGAATGAGTGCTCTTTGTCAACTTGTCGACGAAATGATGACGAATATCAATGTGTTTCGTCCGACCATGGCACACATTATTTTCCGACAATTTCATTGCACTCTGGTTGTCATTAAATATGACGACCGTTCTTTCTCGCGACGGCTGAAGCTCGTTTGACAGCCGTCGCAGATGAATCGCTTCTTTACAAGCTTCGGACAGGCCCATGTACTCAGCTTCCGTTGTCGAGAGAGCTACGGTCGGTTGTTTCTTACTTTCCCAAGAAATCAGACCGTTTCCATTCTTGAAGACATAACCAGTAGTTGACCTTCGATCCTTGTGGTCACCACCCCAGTCAGCGTCCGCGTAACCAGCCAAAAACGAGTCCGTTGTGCCACCTTCGTAGACCAAACACAACTTTTCTGTCCCTTTGAGGTATCTGAGTATCCTCTTGGCCATCTGCCAATGAACTAAAGAGAAGGACGAGTTGAATGTGCTCAGGAAACTTACAGGCTGAGCGATGTCTGGCCTTGTGTTTACTGCCTGGTACATTAAACTTCCGATCAGATTCCTGTACGGCAGGTGGTCGACATTTCTTCATGACGTATCCGCCTCCGCTTCCGCTAAGATTCCAGGTTCTAAAGGAGTCTTGACCGGCCTGTAGTTCGACATGTTGAACTTCGTCAAGATGTCTTCGATGTATTGCTCCTGGTCGAGATACACCTTTTCATTTTTCTTGTCCCGACGAATTCTGATCCCGAGACATTTACGAGCTTCACCAAGATTATTTATCTTAAACGACTGCTCGAGAATGGCGAATAAGCTGTCTCTATCGCAGGCATCTGAATAAAAAACAAAAAAATCATCAACATAAAGAGCTCTTGAGTACTTCAATCACTTTGAAGTTCCAAGCCCTCGACGCTTGTTTGAGCCCATATATTGCTTTCTGCAAAAAACAAACTTTGTTTTCCGCTCCGTGTTCCACGGTTTCCTGCAAATCACCGTACAAAAAAGCAGTTTGCACGTCGAAATGATCAATTTTTAATTTTAACTGTGCCGCTAAACTAAATAAAAAACGAATCGACGAGCGCCTAACTACGGGGGAAAAAGTTTCAAAATAATCTATTCCATAATGCTGCGAAAAACCGCGAGCAACAAGTCTCGCCCTGTGTTTGACGTTTCCATTTCCGTCAACCTTGGTCTTATAGACCCACTTACAGTCCACAACCTTACAGTTCACTGGACGATCCACCAGTTTCCACACACCGTTTTCCTTCATGGAAGTCAATTCCTCTTCCATCGCCTTCATCCAGTTTTCACTGTCTGGCCGAGCCATCGCCTCTTTGTAAGTAGACGGATCTGTATTTTCTACTCCTCCGGCGAAATACAAAACAAAACCCGGATAATGATCCGGTGGTCTCCGATTTCGTTCAGGGTACCGTCTCTCATTCACCTCTTCAAAACCTTCAAAGTCTTCAGAACTCGAAAAATTTACTTCTTCATGAGACGAATCGTCAACCTCTTCTGACAGAGGGGAGTTCAAAACATCACCAGACGTCGGTAATGCATCGTCCGCGTATATTTGAGTCTCCTGATTATCTGTTGGTCCATTTGAAAAACACTCGACTTTGTTCTCTTCCTGTTTTTGCTCTACAAAAACTACGTCCCGAGCCCTGACAATTTTATTTGGATTTTTAAGATTGATCAAGCGATATCCCTTACTTTCGGTGCAATATCCCACGAAGACCAGTTTACGACTTTTAGCATCCCATTTCTTTCGCTTCGTTTTGGGTATATGGGCAAAAGCTGTACAACCAAAGACTTTCAGGTGACTTAAATTTACTCGCTCACCTGACCATAACTGTTGCGGAACAAATCCTTCCACCGCGCTGTGTGGTTCTCTGTTCTTGAGGTAGACAGCAGTATTACATGCTTCTGCCCACAGACTTCTCGGCATGGATGAATCCAGCAACATGGTACGTGCCATTTCACAGATAGTTCGATTGGCACGTTCGGCTACGCCATTGTTCTCCGGTGTGTACGGAATCGTAAGCTGATGACGCACTCCATTTTTCCTGAGATAGCCTGTAAACTCCGAATTGACATACTCCGTCCCGTTATCCGTTCTGATGGCTTTAATTTTTAATCCAGTCTCGTTCTCCACTAACGCTTTAAAATCCAGAAATGTTTGGAACGCCTGACTTTTTGATTTTAAGAAATAAGCGAACATCATCCGACTGTGATCGTCAACAAATACCATCATGTACCTTGCACCTCAACAGATACCTCCGACATCGGTCCACATGGATCGGAATGAACAAGCTCGAGTTTCTGTGACTTCCGGCGCTCACTATGTTTGAATGGATCGCGATGTTGCTTACCCAAAATGCATGGCTCACATTGAGTAGAATCACTGTCATCGAAATTCACACCACTGACCAAACCATCTCGCAGTAACTCTGCCGATTTACGGTTGATGTGACCGAGCCGCTTGTGCCACAAAGCGTACGAAGCTTTTTCCCGGCAGGTAACCGAAAAAACTGTTTTGCTGTTGGGAATACTCACGTCGTTAAGCTTATAAACCCCTCCAACCGGTGAACCAGTAGCCACAGCCTCGCACTCAACATTGCATTCCGACTCGAGAAAAATGCGACAACCTTTTGAATCAAAATGTACGCACAAACCTTTCTGAGTCATCTGGAAAACCGACAAAAGATTTGCAGAAGCATCCGGGGCATAAATCATGTCATGAATTTGACGGGGTTCCCCTCTAATTTTTATTTCGACGTCACCAGATCCTGAAAATTCTAACGAATGTTTTTTATTTGCACAAGCTAGTTTACCGTTGACGTCTTCACGATAATTCCGCAACCATCTTTCCGCGGAGTTAAACTAGTCGAACAACACGAGTCAATAAAAATATCGTCTCGAGAAAAATCGGCGACGGCGAACGCACCAAATAGACTCCACTTTTTTTGCCTACTTGAGCCTTTTTCTCCGGCCAAACCTCCAGACGAATTCCGTTCATCCTTTACAGGAACTTTCGAGCATTCTGATTTAAAATGACCTTTCTCATTACATCGAAAACAACGTACATTTTTCTTATTATTTCCAGGGACATATTTTTTATTTTTGAGCAAAAATGCACACTCATTTTGTGTTGTACTACTGACCGATTTAAGATCCTCCTGGAGTAACTGAACACGCACCAACTCAGACGTGATCCGAACAGACGAGTTTTCCAGTGCCATTCGCATGGGTCTATATTCTTGCGGTAGTCCTCTCAACATGATAACTGCAATGAAATCGTCATCTAATCCCTTACCAATGTCCTCCAATTTGTGAGCAATGGTCATGATTGACGTGACGTAGTCATGCATCGATCCATGCTTGTCGAGTCTTTGATCCAGCAGGGCCGGATTCCGGTGCGAACAACTTCGAACTACCTTCTCACTCAACTTCTTGCTTCAGACGCTGGGCCCATAACCACTTAAAAATGGGTGGAATTGCGTATGAAATAAAGAAGTGAGAATAAGAAATCAAATTGTATTTAAGGAATGAAAGAAATGACAAGGACTGAAACCGAGAAAGGAGGATGAACAATAAAGCATGTGATAACAAAATGGAGTGAGGCGTATTAATCGGATTATATTTCCAACAAGGGCAAATTGTTCATTTTAAGAAATAAAGTCCCGATTTCGGGTCCCTTCCGAAATCTCACACCCGACAAGCTTGACAGCAAATTTTTTCACGAGTGCTTGCATCGAGACTTTTCCTCGGACATCATCAGGGCCTGGTGACCACGTTGCCTCGATGTCCGGGAAAAATTCGTGGGGCCCCGGGTGATGGGCCAAATCCCAGACACAAAATTGCCGGAATTTTCAGGGACATGCTCATTCTTTCAACTAACCAGAGGCGCAGAGTTTAGGTTTTCGTTGGGCTTGGGGGGCTGGGCATAAATAGGGGGGGGGGATAAGTATTGAAATTTCGCAGTTCCTAAGTAAAAAACAACAAAATAATATAACTGAGCGCAAAACGCAAGTACAACCATCTCAAATTTGAACTGGGGAATCGAACTGAGAATAAGGGGCGACTATTAGGCTGGATGTCATCATCCGATTAGACGGTAATTTTGCTCCATTTGACGATTTTCAGTGCATTTGACTTCGAGAATTGATTGTCACCGGTGCTCAGCAAATGATTATTTTCAGTCTGCCCACGAAATGACTACTCTGAGAAGGTGCACTTACGTGTTGTACTTGGGGCCAATACGTGGCAAAATGCTCGGAAAAAGCGATACATTTGTGATTAATAGTAAACAAAAGCGATATTTATCGTTTTCTCGATGCAACTTTCAGTCCAAAATTAAAGAAAAAATAACTGATTCGTGATGTATAGAAGCCATTGAGAAAAAACGCAAATTCGTGGCTAAAAGTAAGAAAAAAATCGTGGCTAACATTGAGAAAAAGGCTAATTCGGGGCGAAAATGGAGACAAATGGCTCATTTGGGGAATAAAAACGCTACATTACGGGTAAAGTTAGCCCGCACCTAACCTAAAACGCCAATTCGGCGTTTCGGAACGCCAATTCACGGATGAAATTGAGGAAAAGCTTTAGTTCACTGTTAAAACTGAGGAAAAGTGCTAATGCACAGCTGAATATAAGAAAAGTCCCTAATTCGCAGGATAAAAAGGGCTAAATCACGGCTAAAATGAAAATAAAAGCGCTAACTCGCGGATAAAATCGCGAAAATGTACTAATTCAATGCTCAAATTCAGATAAAACACTGATTCACGCCTGAAATTGAAGAAATGCAAACCCAATTTACGGCTTCTGAAGCCAAGTTTGCGACTAAAATACAGAAGAGAAAAGTCGCTATTCTCGGCTGGAATTGCAACACTTAAAAAGTCGATAATTTGAGGAGTAAAAACGCGACAGTGGAGCTAAAATTGAGAAAAAAACGCTAATTCGCGGGTAATATAAAGAAAAAGCGCTAATTCACAGGACAGAAACGGCACTTCGCGGCTTTTGAGGAAAAGCTGCAATTAGGAAAAGTCTCTAATTCACGGGATAAAAACACTGTACTTCGCTTCTAATACTGAGAAAATACACACTGAATGCACTTAAGAAATTGAAGAAAATCGCTGATAAAAAGCTAAAATGGAGAAAAATTAGTAATGCAGCAATGAAATTGAGAAAAACGGTCAATTTACGGGTGAAGTAAGGGAAAAGCGCTCATTCGCTGCTATTAAATTGAGTAAAATGCCAATTCGCGGCATCTTAAGCAAAATTTGCGCCCAAAATAGTGGAAAAGCGCAAAATTTTGGCTTAAAAAAAGTCAAAAATTGCTAAATCGTCAATCAGGATTGTGCACAAATTCACTGTTGAAACGGAGAAAAACACTGGCTGACGGCTAAAATTTAAAACATGCCAATTCATCGGTTTCTACAGTGCCAATTTTGCGACAGTAAAGGGGAGACAAATTTAAGAGAAGTCGCCACCAATTCACTAATTCATGGATGAAATTGACAAAAAATGCTAGTTCGCGGCTAAAGCATTGAAAAAGGCTTGGCGGATAAGATGCAGAAAAAGCGCTAATTCGCCGTTTAAACTAAGTAAACCTCATTACTTATCGCTATACCTTGGTACATCACCCATTGTTGGACGATATTGTTAAAAATCAGGTGTACGAACAATTCTCTTCGGATAATTCTGGCAATAGCTCAGAATTTGCTCAAATGGTGGGCGAAACATTGGACGAGTTTGTTGCCGCATGTTTGCCAAGGTGTTTGAAAGGGTGCTGTTAGTAGAAATTATTCCTTCTCTCGAGCCACTACTTCCTTCAACTCAGTTTGGGTTTCGCCCAAAGCTTTCGTGCCCTCAACAGCTGCATAGAGTGGTAGACGCCATTTTGAAGACGTTTGGGAAGTCTGCTTGGGCCTATTTATCGATAATGAAAAGGCCTTTGACAAAGTCTGGCACAGTGGGCTTCTTTTCAAAATGAAACCACACGTTTCTGACACGTACTATAAAATAATACAATCATACCTATCAGAAAAGAACGTACGTCGTCACTCACGGAGGTGCCAAATCAAGTATCTAAGCGATCGATCAATGCAGGTGTACCACAAGGCAGCGTATTGGGTCCGTTCTTATTTTACGCAAGCGATTCATCACATCATCCTAATACCCTTATTGCCTCATTCGCTGACGACGTTGCTGTACTTGCTAGAAGTAACTCCTGAGGAACATCAATCCAAATGATCCAGGAACACATTTCTGTAATTGAGAAATGGTCCACGTGGTGGAGGGTGAAGGTAAATCTCACCAAATCAGCCCTGGTAAAACTCACATACCGCCGCAACGCGACCGAGCATCCCATCGCGACCAACGGAACAGTAATTCCAGAGTCAGAAAACATAAAGTCCCTCGGGTTGACTTTGGACAAAAAACTCAATTGGTGCACGCACCTCAAGAAAACTATTCAGTAAGCAGAAAGCAGAAGGCGGCCATGCGTCAGGCCCTGTCGGTAAAAATACCGTCAAAACGCGGTATCTATGACGTTATAACATTATTTGTGATAGAGCGTCCTTAGTTACCGCGTCAGTTTTGTAATGCTAGCTCATGGTTGACCCCGTGGCCGGCTAACTCGGGTTTCGCGGTCATCAAACAATAAAAATCACCGACATTTTCAAACTCACAAGGAACTTAAAATTTTTCAGGCAATTTCGCAGTTTGTGACTCTCAGACAAGTAATTCCGTGGCTATATTTGCCAGGCTTTCAGAACAGTCAACGGGGCCCCAGCATCCACGGCCACTAAAGCAAAATCTGCGAAATATTATTTGGAGAGAGGGGGGTTAGTTTTAATGTTAAATCAGCCAGTTTGAAGGGGCGAAATAACGCTTTGCTTAGTGTTGCCGAACATATATATGTATTTAAGCTAAACTTCTTGATTAATTAGGAACTTTTAAGACTACACTCTCGAAGGACAGTTCAGGCCTGAAAAGATTCCATTATCTTCTTTTTTTTTTTTTTTTGTCAACTGTTATTTTTTGTTCCTATTCATCGGGGGCCATGGCGGCGCCTCCCTGAGCGTGAAAATCATCCGATGCAAAGGATGACAGTACCTAGAAAATTAGGTGACCGATCAGTTTTCGTATAGAACGCTCGAAACGTGAGTCTGTGGGGCAGACTTGGCTCTGCACTTTGTTTGTTTCTTTCTGTTTCTCGCAAGAATGCTTTTGATGATGCGGTGCGAGGTTGTTTTTTCAGTCTCAAGCAAGGCCCCGGGTGCATCAGATCGTCGAAATCAGATTAGATGTTGAAAGAGACCAATCAAAATCACTTTCAGAAATATTATGTTTATTTCTTTCAGACCACAACACGTTCCTGTACATTGTGCAAATAGAACTTGAGAGGTTCTTGACTCTCTTTCCAGCTTTGAGTCAAAGAGGTGTTTTCCTACTTATTTTTTTCTTTTTGGAATAAACCTCTTTAAGTTCTATCGCCACTACTCTACTCACTGTAATCTGCATATCTGTTTGGAGTGCCATCTCACTTTCATTTTTTTTTTTTTTCTATGCATTGAACCTTTTGAGAAATTCCGGCAAACAGGAAATTGGAATAAATGAAAAATCGTAAAATTGTTTTAATCCACGAACATGACTTTCTATGGAATATTTTAATACGTAGAAGGAGAATAATAAAAAGCGTGGAAAAATATATGTAAAAAATATATATATTTACGAATAACCATCTCCGTTGCATCGTAGGCTCTTCTCACGTTCCAGATAAATATCCCTTTTCTATACGTAATTACGTATTTGTAGAAAAAGCAACCATATTCAATGTATAGGTAAATAATATGCATGTAAACGCATTGCTTCGTGACTTTCTGTGTCGGCTCTTGCTTGCTAAAACGTAGCTTTTACTTGAAAAAGTGTGAAACATCTGGTCAAGTTTGGCGAATGCTGCCAGCTTTCCAGGCATATTTTAGTTTACCTATACTCTTTACTCAACCAATTGTACGCGAGATCGTTGCCTGCCGCCTACGGGTTGTGGGTATAATATACCAATGTACACTTATTTGTACATAATAAAACCGGAAATCCTACCAACCCTGGTCAGACTGGAGAAGAGTTAACTTGAAGTTAACGCTCCTATGTCGACGATTTTCAGTCCATCCAGCCTGGAGACTGGAACGCTGCATGATGATGAGCAAAGAGTGCGACTTAATATTCGATTTAGCCCACAAAAACGCTATTCTGTTGGCTCAATTTGAAAGAAATCGCGCCTTTCGAAAGTAAATTCGCGGCTAAAATAGAGAAAACCCGCTAATCCCCGTTATTAACGTGAATACCGTATTACGGAAGTATAAAGACTAATTCGGCAGAAGTGGCAAAATGTGTCTCACAGCGCGTGCGCGGCCTAGTGTGTGCAGGTGCTGGATGGATAGTACTGAGGTGGGAATGAGGGATATCACTAAGATCCCAAACAGTAGCGTACTAATTTTGAGATAGGAGCGGACCGCCCGGGGCTCCAGAAAAGCTTATACGGAACAATGACGATTTTTAGGTTCTATATTCATGGTAAGTGAAAAGGTTGAACCTCGATTTGGCTCCTTTCCACAAATTTCAGTCTCTCTTAACGTTGCAATAAGTGGATACCAGCAAAGAGTGTGGACTGAAATACTCGATTAGCCCTCGAGAGCGCTTCTGGTGGCTCAAATTTTAAAAGATTCGCGGCTAAAATGGAGAAAATACACCGTCCCCTGTTTCGTTAGGTCGTTAAGCGCACTAATGTGGTGATCGTCAATGTGCAACTTGCTGACGTGGCTAAAACTACGAGAAAGCGCTGATTCGTGGGCTAAAATTGATAAAATCACCATAATTAGCGCGGTCGAAATTGAGAAAACTCTGATTTTCAGCAGAATGCTGGAAGTTTGAAGTGGAAATTGTCAATTTCACGAGGAAATTGTAACTTATCCTCAATAGTTTTATTTTTGATCCTTGAAACTTACTGATTTTGCCCAATGACTCGATGCGCAATTGCCCTTTCGGTGTTTGTTATTAGTACAGTAATTGGTGATAGTTTATTATGGCTTTAAACTCGTTATTTTTAGTACATATAGCCGATTATACGCAGCAATGATCAATTTTAAGAGTGAAAAGTCAATTTTAGTCGGATAGTGTCAATTTTACGAGAAAATTGTCAATTTTTATGAGAAATTTGTCAATTTTATGAGGAAATTGTGCATTTTATGAGGAAATCGTGAATTTCATGAGTTGGTTGTCAATTATATGAGGAAAATGTTTGTTTTATGAGGAAATTGTATATTTTATGAGGAAATCGTCAATTTTATCACGTAATTGTCAATTTTATGAGGAAATTTTATATTTAATGAGGAAATTTGTATATTTTGTGAGAAAATTGTCAATTTTATGAGGAAATTTGCATTTATATGAGGATATAATATATTTTATGGGGTAGGTAATTGTCCATGGTAAGGGGAAATTGTCAGTTTTATCAGGAAATTGTCAATTTTATAAAGAAAATATTCACTTTTATGAGGAAATACTCACTTTGATGAGGAATTGTCAATTTTATGAGGAAATAGGAAACTTTATAAGGGAATTGTCTATTTAATTAGGAAATTAACAATTTCATTATTAAATCTTCAATTTTATGAGGAAATTGTTTATTTTACGAGGAAATTGTCAATTTTATGAGGAAATCGTGAATTTCATGAGTTGGTTGTCAATTACATGAGGAAAATGTTTGTTTTATGAGGAAATTGTAAAGTTTGTTAGAAAATCGTCAATTTTATCAGGTAATTGTCAATTATATGAGGAAATTTTCAATTATATGAGGATATAACATATTTTATGGGGTAAGTAATTGCCCATGGTAAGGGGAAATTTTCAATTTTGCCCATGGTAAGGGGAAATTTTCAATTTTATAAGAAAGTTGTCAATTTTATAAAGAAAATATTCACTTTTATGAGGAAATTGTCATTTTAATGAGGCAATTGTCAATTTTATGAAGAAATAGTAATTTTCATGGGGGAATTGTTTATTTTATGAGGAAATTGACAATTTTATTGGTAAATCTTCAATTTTATGAGGAAATTGTTTATTTTACGAGGAAATTGTTTATTTTACGAGGAAATTGTCAATTTTATCAGGTAATTGTCAATTTCATGAGAAAATTGTATATTTTATGTTGAAATTGTCATTTTAATTAGAAAATCGTCAATTTTATGAGGAAATAGTAAACTTTATGGGGGAATTGTCTATTTTATGAGGAAATTGAGGGTCCATAGTAAGGGAAAATTGGTAATTTTACTAGGAAATTGTCTATTTTATGATGAAATTTTCAATTTTTTAATGAAATTGTCAATTTTATAAAGAAAATATTCACTTTCATGAGAAAATTGTCATTTTAATGAGGAAATGGTCGATTTTATGAGGAAATTGTAGACTTAATGGGAGAATTGTCCATTGACAATTTTACCAGTAAATCTTCAATTTTATGAAGAAGTTGTTTATTTTATAAGGAAATTGTGAATTTTATGAGTTGGTTGTCAATTATGTGAGGAAATTGTTTGTTTTATAAAGTAATTGACAATTTTATGAGGAAATCATCAATTTATCAGGTAATTGTCGATTATATGAGGAAATTTTCAATTTTATAAGAAAGTTGTCAATTTTATAAAGAAAATATTCACTTTTATGAGGAAATTGTCATTTTAATGAGGCAATTGTCAATTTTTGAAGAAATAGTAATTTTCATGGGGGGATTGTTTATTTTATGAGGAAATTGACAATTTTATTAGTAAATCTTCAATTTTATGAGGAAATTGTTTATTTTACGAGGAAATTGTCAATTTCATCAGGTAATTGTCAATTTCATGAGAAAATTGTATATTTTATGAGGAAATTGTCATTTTAATTAGGAAATCGTCAATTTTATGAGGAAATAATAAACTTTATGGGGGAATTGTCTATTTTATGAGGAAATTGAGGGTCCATGGTAAGGAAAAATTGGCAATTTTACTAGGAAATTGTCTATTTTATAAGGAAATTGTCAATTTTATAAAGAAAATATTCACTTTCATGGGAAAATTGTCATTTTAATGAGGAAATGGTCAATTTTATGAGGAAATAGTAAAGTTATAGGGGAATTGTCTATTTTATGAGGAAATTGACAATTTTATAAAGAAAATATTCAGTTTTATGAAGAAATTGTCACTTTAATGAGGAAATTGTCAATCTTATGAGGAAATTGTAAACTTAATGGGAGAATTGTCCATTGACAATTTTACCAGTAAATCTTCAATTTTATGAAGAAATTGTTTATTTTATAAGGAAATTGTGAATTTTATGAGTTGGTTGTGAATTATGTGAGGAAATTGTTTGTTTTATAAAGTAATTGACAATTGTATGAGAAAATCGTCAATTTATCAGGTAATTGTCAATTTTATGAAGACATTTTATATTTTATGTGTAAATTTGTGTATTTTGTGAGAAAACTGTCAATTTTATGAGGAAATTTTCAATTTTATGGAGAAATTTTCAATTTTACGAGGAAATTGTCAATTTCATGAGGAGACGGTCAATCTTAAAAACAGCATATTTAGGGAAATTTGTTTCTTACATCCCCCCCCCCCAAGGCACCTCCTGCCCCCTGCCCTGGTGCGCGGAGCCTCTATTCTACGGGAATAAGTTTTAGTGCTCAGAGAACGGCTTTGGGTTCAGCAAAATGGTCGAAAACGTTTTCGAGTCGGTGTTTTCGAGTTTTCTTGCCCCCACAAATAGCCGGTAGTGAAAGTTTCTGTACGGGTGTACGACGTACCCGCATAACCGTCTTGTTTTCTTGATTCGGCGATGCCAAAGGTACAATATCGAGGCCTCATCGTCAGGGGCGGATTTAATGTAAAATGTTTAGAGGGGCTTAGCCCTGAGCTCATGATCCCCCCCCCCACCTCTCGCAGATAAAGTCAAATTCCAAATTTTGTGGATTTTTGCTCTCAGAACGAATTTCAAAGGTTTTCCTCGCTCAAAACGCCAATGTCACAGAATTGACTCCCTAAAAAGCCAATTTGCACCGGGTTGACTCTTCATGGAATGCAATTCCGCTCATTAGACACTTTCGAAGTCCAAATATCACGGATTGAACACACCGCAAAAACCAATTCCGTGGTTTTGGCTACTTCAATAACAAAATTTGCCGGTTTGGCACTTTTTGAGACCAAATTTGTTGGATTTCGTAGGTCAGAAACCAATTTCATGGGGCTGGCTCCCTTAAGACAAGCCAATTTAACGGGATTTCACACCTTTTTAGAGGATAAATGAGCGCACTGGCTCATTTTAAAGATAAATTTCACGGCTCTGGCTGTTTTTAAAAACAAAATATCGCAGGGTCCAGACGCGGATCCAAGATTTAGTCAAGGGAGAGGCTTATGAAATTGTGTACTTCGCTCTAATAAAAATGGCTTGCTATCAATTCACTGCCTATTACCACCTTAAAACGCCTTAAAAATTGCCAAACGGGCAATTACCGCTTAAAAAAAAAAAAGAAAAGCCCAACGGACTTCACGCGGTCTAAAAGTGACTAGACTGACGGTTCGTGCAGCCCTGAAAATGCATGAAAAGATCATGAATCCCGCTATGAAAAAGGCTAAATCTTCCATTCGCGATCTCAACTAGCTAAAACTAGCGATTCCCGCTCAAAAAGTTGCCAAGCTGCTCTAAAAATGGGCAAACTAACAATTCACGCTCCGCAAATCCCTTAACAGACAATTCCTGCCCTAAATATTCCAAAATCAACCATTTGCGCGCCAAGAATGACCATACGGGCGTTGGCTTGACAGAACTAATAGCGTCCTCAAAAAAGCAAAACTGACGATTCGCGCTTATTATAATGGCCCAACAGATTTTACAAACCCTAGAAATAGAAAAACTGACGATTCATGCTCTGAAAATATCACACTGGCTATTCACTCTCTATAAATGACTATGCTGACAATTTGCGACCTAGAAATGGCAAGCTGACAATTCGCACCCCATAACTGATTGTTTGCGTACTCTAAATGGTTAAACTAATAATTCTCGGAATGCAAATGTCAAAACTGAGTTCGTAACATACAATTGACTAAAATGACGGATTCATGGCCTAGGAATGGCCATACTGGCAGCGTTAAAATTGCCAAACTGGCTATTCACGCCCTATAAAATTTGTAAAACTGACTCTATGTGGCCTACGGTGAATGGTTAAACTGACAATTCGCACTTTGAAAATCCCAAAGCAGATGATTCATGTCCTGAAAATGGCAAAATTGGCCATTCGCGCGTCAGAAATAGACATACTGAGCCTTCACACCTTGGAAATGTCTAAACTGACGATCCTGGCCTTAAAAGCTGGCAATTTACGCTATTTTGCACCCTGTAAATGACATAAACAGCCCGTACCAGCAATTCACGGTCTAAGAATGGCCTAACTGACCGTTTGTGCTCTACAAAGGCTAAACAGAGAAACAGACGATTCGCGCCCAAAAATGGCCAAACAGGGCTATTTGCACCGTTCAAGCGATAAGCTGACCACTTGCGATTGCGTACCGAGCATGGGCCGTCCTCACACCGACCCCCCCCCCCCCCACCCCACCCGCGTTAGCTACATGCACCTCATGGACTGGGTAAACTTTTAGATTTTATTTGAAACTGATTACCGACTCTCAGGTTATTAAAATTGCTTGATTGGTAAATCACGCCCTAAAAATAGCTAAATGTGCAAATTCGTGCCAGTGATATGGCGAACTTACCATTCATAGAGCAAAAATGGACAAACTGAGCCACGACGACTTGTCCAGCAGCAGAGGATTTGTGCCCTAAAAATAGCAGAACTAATAATTTGCGTCTTGGAAATGGCTTAACTGACGATTCATGCCATTTAAATGCCTAATGTGAACCTAAAAAAAAGCAATTTCACGGATTTCACTGCGCCAAAAACAAATTTTTGCTCGTTGGAACCATTCGAAAAATTGCGAATCTAGCGATTCATGCCTTATAAATTGCTAAATTAACCATTCAAACCCTAAAATTGACTTTACGGACGTTTCGTCCCCTGGAAATGCCTAAAATGACGACTCACACCGGGAAAATTGCCAAAAAGGCCATCAGGCCATTGAAAATGACTGAACTGACGATTCGTGCTCTGAAATAACCAAACGCCTTAAAAATTTCAATCTTCAAAGTTTTGGTCTAAAAATGGTCAAACTGGTCATTCGCGCTCACAACATGGGGTTTTTGGACCCCTTCACCTGAAACAGTTAAAACTCTCAAAACGATTCCGTCCCTTAAACTGTCAATTTCGGCCAGGGAACTGTCAATTTCACCCGAGAAACTGTCTATTTTGTCATAAATAACTGTCAATGTTGTCTCAAAAAGTGTCAATTTCGTCCTGGAGACTGTACATTTCTAGTTGAAACTATCAGTATCGATCTAACACGGTCAATTTTGTCCTATGAAGGTCATTCAAAACTGTCAATTTCGTCGTCAAACTATACCGATATCATTCTAAAACTGCCAATTTCGCCCCACAAACTGTCAATTTCATCCTCGAATCTGCCAATGTCTTACTAGAAACTGTGTCAAGGGATTCCGGAAACTGAAGATTTCTAAGTCCCTTCACCAAAAACAGTCGAGTACTAGAAACTATCAATTTCGTCGTTCAAAACTGTCAATTTCGCCCTTAAAACTATCAAGTAAATGTTCAAATCTAACAATTTCGACTTTTAAACAGTCAATTTCGTCCCCAAAACAGTCGCTTTCGTCGCCAAACCTATCAGTGTCGTCCTAAAACTGTCAATTTCGTTCAAGAATCATTCAAAACTTTCAATTTCGTCCTGGAAACTATCAACTTGCATTTGTTCGAGAAACAGTCAATTCCTTTCTGAAACTGTCTATTTTGTCCAGGAAATTGTAAATTTCGTTGTCAAAACTATCAACGTCATCCTAAAACTCCTAATTTCATCATGTAAACTGTCAATTACACCCTAGATACTGTCAATTTCAACATTCAAAACTGTTATTGTCGTACTGTCAATTTCGACTCACAATACTGTCAATTTTGCCTCAGGAACGGACATTTTTGACTTGGAATCTAAATTTCCTTCAACGTTACGAATATCCTACTACTACTAGTACTAGAAACTATCAATATCGTCGTTCAAAACTATAAATTTCTTACTGGAATTAATTAATGGACATATTTATCTCGGAAACTGTAAATTTCGTCCTCTAAACATGCCAATGTCATTTTCGGAGTTAAAAAACTGTCAATTTGACAGTTTGTGGAACAGGGGCTTGAGAATAAACATCTTGGGGGGGGGGGCTAAGTCCCTATAGCCCCCCCCCCCTTAAATCCGCCAATGCTCATCGTCACCGTCGGATTTTTTAGCCGTAGTTCACGGTAAAAAAGTGTCACTGACCAACATTTTTGATATATTATGGACCTTCCTCATTGTAGATAACCTCGATGTTTCTCTGAAACGCCACCAGATATCGTATCCCTTAGCTACAATCGCCAATACACATAATGAAAGTTTGAAGAATAGAGCAGGTGCCAAAGGATTCTTAACTTTAATTTTTTATTATACGTGGAAGTTGAAATAAAATAATTAATCTAACAATGGCGGCATTCTATCATTCAGAAGTTTCTCTTCCTAAACAGCCCAGTTGCACAAGAAGCCTTTTGTGCAAAAGAAACAACAAAACCCGCCACCGTGCATGATGTGAAGGAAATTGTGCTCTTATTATGTTTTATTTATGCAAGTGGAAGACAGCGCGAAAAACTCAACAATTTCCCTTTTTAAGCCTCAAGACTCTTTTGTCGAAATTTAAACAATCATCCCCGCTTCTTCTTGGGCCCGCTCCTGCGTCCATGATGGGCGAAGTAAAATGAATGTAATCTTCCCTCTCACTTGCGTCAAGGGATGTGAGGTCAGATCACAAGAAAGGCGGGTCGCAAGGACAAGTTGATGAAATATGTACATTTCGACGTTCATTACAGTTCGAATAAATAAAATAGAATGCCCATTCTATAAAAAGGTCGCCAATATATTGGCAACGAGCTCATTAGTAGAACTTATTTTTTATATACTTAATCCGTGCGACCTGCTGCGTGACATAATGTCGCTAGCCTCCTATATTCGTCTCCATTATTATGTATATTTTTACATTATTCACAACACCAATCTTTGTTCAGTTTTAATTTACTCCCAGAATCTATGTATAGTTTGCCCCAACACTCTTTCTTACCTTCCATTGACAATGATAGTTCTGCACATTAAACGAAAAATTCATATCCTTGAGCAAAAGCACCTTTTTATAATTTCATTTGAGTTTATTCGCTCTCCGCTGTTACCGCTGTAAGTTCTTCCCGTCCACCACAAACCAGTTTTGCGAGGTAGCTACACTTTTTCCACAAAAAATGGTTGTTTTGACATAACCCCACGATTTTGAATGGAGAAGGGCTTCGCCACTTCTCAGGAGAGCACGAGATGGTAATCTATTAAACAACTAGACCTGTAGGTAGTCCACGATCACGATTCCCTTTCTCCTAAAAAAAAAAAAAAAAATGTTTACATACACTTGAATGGACAGTGAGGGGGTGGAATTGAAGGTTGCCGAGACTGTAATTCTTTCGATTTAAGGGGATGCGGAGGGAATACACATTTTTATAACTCCACTCTTCCTTCCTCTTTCGCTCTCGAATTCTCCACCAAAAGAACGCCAAGCCAAGGTAATTGGTCGACCAAAAAAAAAAAAAAAAAGAAAAAAGTGATTTTGCTTTCGCAAAAAGGAACCCATCCCTCTATAGAAGCGAGGGGGACACAGCATTTCTTATTTTCATGTAGAAAGTCAATA
Organism: Corythucha ciliata; assembly: GCA_038030265.1. NCBI lineage: Eukaryota > Metazoa > Arthropoda > Insecta > Hemiptera > Tingidae > Corythucha > Corythucha ciliata. The sequence continues at coordinate 1,944,530 of CM075941.1, read as the reverse complement.
TCAATCTATACTATTATTGAACTTCCAAACTCGTGCATTTCTTTCTTTCTGAGACCGAAAGTTGTTTCGTTTTGCTTTGTTTTAAAAAAAGGGAAACCGAAAAAAAAAAACCGAAGAGTGATGGGTCCTCTCTTGGGAGCAGCTTGAAAAAAGAAGAGTGCACTTGAGTTTTTCCCGGTTTCGGAAGTCAGTGTTTAGTTTTATCTGTGATCTTGATAACTCATTTTACGTATTTATCCCACTTGAATGGGAAACCGCACTTTATATTTGACATTTTGATGCACTCCCCTCTCACCCTTTTAGACAGAGAGAATCGTGCAGCAGATCCAATAATGTTTACATTTTTTTTTCTTCTCTTTTATAGTTGATAGCCTTTAGGGGAAGAAAAAAATCAGATCAAAAACTTCGTTCTATCTAGTTTATCTGTAAGAAGAGAGTTTCGTAACAAAATTCTTCTAAACAGGCTCACCATGTGCTTACTCTAGCCCCGTTTGATGCAGGCCGCCGCCAAATACTCGTCATAACGGTAGTTTTTTATATATAAATATTATTTTATAACGGCGTAACGACATATTTATAAGAACGGGAGAGAGACAAAACTAACTTGTTTGAAATCGAAATAGCTACCTCAGTACCAGAATGTATCATTTAAGTGTATTTCAGTGTATAAGAGTTTCAACATTGAAGGTTGAGTCTCAACAATGAACAACGTATAGGAGGACAATAATAGTGAGGGTACGCTCCGAGAGTAGCCGGGCCGGCCCCGAAACTTGCAATTTCTCCGAAATCTGGTCCCACAATTTGTCGCATCGGGCGAATATTCAGCCTGAAAGCTTTCAATTTTGTGAGTATTCGTCAGGCTTCTGGCGTTCTTTGGTGTGTACCGGTTAGCCTGATGGGTTCCACCCCTGCAATTTTGCTAACTGACAGTTTCACTGAAATCAAGGCCAAGAAAAGTCTGCCAGGAAACCTCCAATTTCGTAAGGAATATGTCAGACTTTGCGCTGATGACGTTGGGGCTATAGCCAGAGTTTCGCCGCCACAAAAAAGGCCCCAAAACTAGCAATTTTGCTTAAATTAACAATAATTAGGACCCTAAATTAGAATTTTCGAAGGAATTAAGACACAAAAGACGTATTGACGCAGACAATCGGCCGTGCAACGTCTATAATTTCCGGCAGGGTATATTCGTCAGGCTTCGGGCTCTGTTGGAACCAGCTATAGCCTGTTGAATCTGCCGCCACAAAAAAGGTCCCAAAACTTGAACTTGCAATTTTGTTACGAATTCAGACCCACGAATTTCAAATGAGAAGTTGGTTATTTAAATTTGAAAATTTGAGCATTTCGGGCTCAATCCCTAGTAGTTTTGCCGTAGTGGCGATAAGATTGCTGATAAGGGGCACCGGGATTGGGCCCGAAATGCATGCTGTCAAAAACTACGCGGCTGTATTTGTTCAAATTTAAATAACCAACTTCCCATTTAATATTCAGAACAGCCAAATAAAAAAAAAACAAATATCAACGATCCACGAATTTCAATTTGGCGAGGAGTTTTCACCTGCAATTTCGCTGATATTTCCACCTGAAAACTTTTGATTTCTCTCGATTTAGGACCTAAACTTGCAAACTCAATGTTATACGCAGGCGCGGGCGCGAAACTTCCGCAATTGCCGCAGTTGCTCAAAACGAACGATTTCATTGATTTGCCTGAAAAATGTTCAAAGTTTTGCGGCTTTTCGCCAGGGCACTGTCGTGGCCGGTTAGTTCGTATTCCATAGTCCTTAAAAAAAAAAAAAAAAATCTCAAAAATTAGCAATTTCGGGGAACTAAAAACTAGGAACTTGCAATATTGATGATTTAAAGACTGAAAATTAGAAATTTACAGGATATTTAGACAAAAAAAAAAACAGGCAATTTAGCAGTTTTTAATCTCCTAAGAATGTAATTTCGCAGTCGCTGCCTGACATCCACACGGGCCCTTTAAAAAAATCCTCGGAACATTCAAATTCACATAAATGAAGCGTGAAACAGGAAGCTCCCAATTTTTTTTCCTGATATTTTACCTCCAAAATGTTGCAATTTTGCAATTTTTTGTCAGGGCGTTGTCACTTTAAAAGAAAAAGCCCCTAAACTGACAAATTCCAGGATATTTAGACCCGCAACTTACAATTTCGCAGATGATGTAAATCTGCGACCATTTCTCTCAATTTTAACTGAGAGTTCCCCTCACTTTTAGCCATGAATAAGTGCTTTTTCTCAATTCAGCTGCGAATGAGCGTTTTTCCACATTTTATTCGCGAATTAGCTTTTTCTCAATCTTAGCCGAGAAGCGAAAATGCAGAAAATTGCGGAAAATCTGTTTTTCGAACAGATCGGTTGTTTAGGGACAAACTAATCATTTTTAATGCTAATCAAATTGATGGTTTCCGAGTGCCAAACTGACCATTCGCGCCTTGACTTGACCATTTTGCTGCCTGAAAAATGGTAAAACTGTCGATTCGCACCTTGAAAATGGCTAAGCTGATTATTTGTGCACCAAAAAATATCCAAACGGGGCATTCCCCGCTCTAAAACTGTCCAAATAACTGGCCTTATGAGCCCTAAAAATAGATTAACTGACTATGTGAGGCCTGAAAATGCCTGACCAGTTGTGATGCCTGTTTTCCTGCTCCAAAAAATAATAAAATCGACAATTCGCGAGCCAAAAGTGGCTAAACTGACCGATCTCGCCTTTAGGCTTAAATTACTATAATTCACGTCCCATAAAATGACAAAACTGACTCTATTCACCATAAAAATGGTCAAACTGGGCATTTAAGCCTTAAAATCGGTAAAATTGACGTTATTTGTCCTTAGGACAAAAACTAAACGGACAATGTGCGCGTTGAAAATTGTGTAACGACGATTTCTGTCCCTGATAATGGCAAAACTGACCATTCGCACTTAGGAAATGGTAAAATTGGTAATTCCGGCTCTAAAACAGACAATTTACACTTGAAACTCTGCAAATGGCCAAATTGATAATTTTGCGCCCTGTAAAGTGGCTGCACATAGTGTTAATAACGATTCAGGCTTTTAAAATGGCTATATCGGCACCAAAAAATGGCAATACTTGCGGCTATTCGCACCCACTTGCAATTTTAGATGGAAATGATCGCTTTTTCTCAATTTCAGCGGTGAATTAGCTATTTTTTCTCAATTTTAGCCTTGAATTACCAATTCTCTTACGAATTTAGACGTAATATAGTGTTAAAATTTGAACAGTTGGATGTAGGGGGGCTATGCACCCACCAAACTTCACGAAGATTGCACCCAAGGTGCGGTCCATTCTCCGTTTCGACCCAGACCTTCAGCCACCCGGCCTACTCAGTCCCGGGTCTCATCAGCCCGGCAATTGAGCCGAGTACGGAGCCGATGGACCACCCTCTCGCCGGAAGCGGAGGTGCTACTGCATCACGATCCCCCCCCCCACCCGGCTTTCAACCCGTTCTGGCAAGACCAAGACGGGGAGGACCCGGCTCACCGATGAGAACCGTGAGGGCGAAACGACGGGGACTGGCGATGTAGCGGCTATTGGCGCCGCGACCAGTGTTCACGTCCAAATTCTTAAGAAAATTGGTAATTCAAGGCTAAAATTGAGAAAAAGAAATTGAAAAATTTAAATTGAGTCACGGTGTAAAACGCTATTTCGCGGCTAAAATTGATGAAAAATCATTGATCCGCCTGAAATTGGGGAAAAAACTAATTAGCGGATAAAATGACTAAAATCACAACGCTCATTCCGCGGTTAAAGTTTCAATAAAACATCAATTCGCGGGTAAAATTGAGAAAAAGCGCTGATTTGCCGCTAAAATTGAGACAAACTCCAATTCGCGGATGTAATGTAGAAAAATCCCAGCACTTGGGTGCGGCTCCTCGTAATATCGTGTTTTTACTCACTATAGGGATTTTTCTGCATTTCATCCGCGAATTGGAGTTTGTCTCAATTTTTGCTGCAAATCAGCGCTTTTTTTAGCCGCGAATTGATGTTTTTTTCACACTTTAACCGCGGAATGAGCGTTTTTTGGTTTTACAATCTAATTAGTGGTGATTTTAGTCATTTTAGCCGCTAATTAGTTTTTTCTCAATTTCTGGGGATCAGTGATTTTTCATCAATTTAAGTCGCGAAATAGAGTTTTTACACCGTCACTTGGCCATTTTTATGGATTTTAGCTGTGATTTAGCGGTTTTTCCTCCTATCCAGGAATTAGGTAGCGATTTTCCTCAATTTCATACGTGCATTAGCCTTTTTTTTCAATTTAAGTCCCAAATTGGCGGTTTTTTTGTTGTTGTTTTTCATTCATGGTCTTGAATTTGCTTTTTTAGCTGCGAACTTACTTTAGAACTTGGAACAACACATTTTTAGTGCGCCTTCTCAATTTTAGCCGCCTAAGGAACCCACGGGATCGGCGTATTTGCTCTTGTTATCGAATGATCACAGGCCTGCGACTAAATTCGGCAGTTTATAGCGTTAAATTATTAACAATTTTGTTGGAATTTCGCGCGATTTCCTCGTCTTTTCCGGACCCACCGTGAGACCCTCCGGGACTCTAACCCATCGAGCCCTAGCCCAAGACTTCTCCAGTAGTGGTTTTTAGGCCTCAGTGACGGGGATGGCGCGGTAAAATGTGTTCTACCCCTCCCCACCACACACACTTATCGGATTCGCTTAATTTCTTAATTTTCTTATACACAAAATTGCCTGAAAGCCCAGTCTCTGTTTCCCAAAAACTGGATTTTGTATTGCAGTGTATCTGCTCAAGTATATGGACAAAATTTGGTGTTAGTGATTTGATTGAAAAAACAAATTTGGGAATACGGCCCCAGAAACCAGAACATTCAACTTTTCAAAACCAAATTTCACGCATTTAGCTTCTTCAAATCCAAATTTCAGGGATTTTGAACCCTCAAGAAGAAACTTTCGTTGGTTTGGCTCTTTCAAAACCAAATTTCGCCGATTCACGATTTATGACAAACCGAATTTCACGGCGTAAGCTCTTCCTATAATTTTGGCTGTCACAAAAAACCGATTAAGCTTGTTTACAAACCTAATTTCGAGACTTTGGCCTTTTCAGACGACATTGCCGCTCGAAATTCGCTCTTTCATAACCAAATACCGTGGATTTGGCTTTTTCAAAACAGAATTTATGCCATTTCAGCCACAATTTCGCGTATTTTCCCTCTTTCAAAAACAGAATATCGAGGCTTTAGCTCTTTCTAAAATCGGTTTCGCAGCTTTGGGTAATTCGAAAGCTAATTTACTTTTTTCAAAAGCCAAATTTATGGATTTGGGTGACTCAAAAAGCAAATTATTATTTCGGCTATTACAAAGGCTAGTTACACGGATTTCCAAACGGAAAACCTCAGCATTCGTCTCCTTCAATTCCCAATGTCCGGCTATTTATCTCTTTTAAACCCAAATTCCGCGGGATATGCTCTTTTAAAAGCATAAGTTCGTGGTTGTGGCTCTTTCAGACCCAAATTTGTTGGATTTGACTCTTTCAAATCCAAACTTTGGTACTACCAATCAGTGGCGGCGGAAGTGGGGTTCAGGGAGAGCGAATGCTCCCCCAATGGACTGGTTCCCCTAAGGGCATATTGGAGAGTCCCGCCGCCTGAAGAACCACAACTTGGCGTTGAAAGAGCCGTGCCCCGTCAGGATAGAAGTGGCGGCGGAAGTGGCTCAAGGGTAAACTACTTGGCTGCCGCCAGTCTGGTCCGAGCATCGGGCACGAACCCGAACAAACGCCTACAAGTTGGACTGCTAGCCCAACGCGCCTGACAAGCCTCGACGACTAGGTCATCGAGAAGGCGGATGCCCCAAGCGGCCCCCCATTCATCGACCATAATACCAATGCGCTCTGCCCAGTCTTAACGGCACCGTACCAAGCACAAGTTTCACTGGGCGAGGTGGCGCCGATGAACCCATGCATCGAGCAGGAGGTGTCCCCGCCGCTGCAAGCTGAGGACTTTCGCCCTCTGGGCCCTCGTTGGTCGGTACCACCACCGTGTCGAGCCGTACAGCAGGGTGAGTATGAATACCGCCCTAAAGTAACGCGCCCGGCAGCGGTAGTCCGCACCCCAGACGTTTCCCGCCACTGTTCTGTAGAGGGCAAAAGTCCTCTCTAGCTTCCTCACAACTACTTCAAGCTGTGGGGTCACTGTCCTCCCCGGGTTGATCTCAACCCCAAGGTAGCGAACCACCAGGGGACTGCTCCGAGAGAGCCGACCTCGCATCAGGACCAATTGGGTCTTCGGCACTGCGAGAGCCAGTCTAACCGCCCCGCACCATTCGTCTACGACCCGCAACAGCCGATCGATCTCTCGACTTGCTTCCTCCCGGGAGGGCGCCGTGACAACCACAGCAAGGTCGTTCACGTACGCTACCCCCTCAATACCCTCCCTCTGCAGCAGCCACATAAGCGCAGCAAACAGAAGGTTCCACAAGCAGCCCAGAGGACCGACCGCTGCGGGCAGCCCCTCGTGAGAGGCGCCCGCACCTCCACACTGCCATAGCGGAGACGCATCTCCCTTGCCTCGAAGTACGAGTCGATTGTCCGGAAGATGTCGTTTGGGACCACAGCATCTCGCAGTGCTATCATGACTCACAGCCACCACACGGAGTCCAAGGCTCCCTGCACATCTAACAGGACCGCCACCTTGAACTTCCCACAGGGGGCCTCAACAAGAGACTGCACCGCGTCAAGTGACGCCTCGGTCGAGCCCCCTTTCACCGCCCCAAACTGCCGTGGATGGAGAGCCTCCATGCTGCCAAGGAGGAGTCGCTCCAAAACCTTGCTCTCGCATGGCAGGAGGCTAATTGGCCTATAGCTACCGGGAGACGCCGGGTCGCGGTCGGACGACTTCAAGAGGAGTATCACGACAGCAACCCGCCATCTCACCGGGAAGTATACCCCGCCGCCAGACACTGGTTGTAAAGGTCCAAGTAGGCCCCAACAACCGAGTCGGGCAGATGCTTGAGCATCTCAGGGCACACCCCGGTCAAACCCGGTGCCTTGCCCGACGCCATCCCCCCGAGAGCACCTTGAAGATCCTCCTCCGAAAATGGCTCGCTCGCCGCAGTACGTGGGACTATGGCCGCTTCCGCCCGAAACTCACGGTCTCCATCAGGTTCATCCCACGGGAAGATGTGCCTGAGGAAATTTCTCAGCGTATCCTCTACTACTCCCCCACCCCGCAACGCTTCCAGAAACAGAAGGACGTTTGGAGACCTAATTCTCCAGGACGAAGACTTGTTAATCATCCCCTGTATGTGATTTTATTTTAATGAACATCGACTTCAATGTGAAATAGCTCTGGCCATCATGACCCATGAATGGTGATATTGTATAAATTTTACGGCTCAAATGTTTACTTGGCTAGTTTATTGACTAGCCAACTACAGTTTTTAAACTAGCCAAGCGTTCCGTTATGTTGTGAGAAGTATCTCTAGTGTTAAAATGCCCTAATCTTAAATGTTCGGCGAGTTTTTATTCATAGGAGAAATCACCGCCGACGTAAATTGTCACTAAATTAAAAGCGTGTTAATGATTACAGAAGGGCGCACTCTCTATAACTATACGTAATACCAATATTACGCACAATCTTAACGGAATGTATCCGAGGATTATAATTATGAAGAAATTTATAACTTTCGTCGCGTTTAAGTACGCAGTTTCAAACTTCAAGCAAGAGAATTCAACTATTATTTTGCAACTCCCCCCCCCCCCTGGAGCCATTTTTATGCGGCGTTCCATGGGGGATATCCGGCCGTTTCAATTTCAAACTGGCATATATACGAGGCGCTTGTCTCGATGAACACATTTCAAGTGGTTTTCATTTTCCTTATTTTCTCTTTTCTCGTTCCTTTCAATGGGCCGCGCGTCTGATTTATTGCGGGAGGTTTACAAAAGGCGGGGGAGGGGGGAAATATAGAGCATGAAGGATAAAAGACCCCCAGTCCATTTGATTTTAACACAGACGGGAAGAGCGCAAACAAGAAGGGGCGTGTTTGTTGCGAATGTTAAAGAACGCTTTGATGAATTTTTACTTTTTCGTAACTTTGAAACAATCAGGAAAAGGGTTATTTGTATACGCATCATAGTTGAGTGAAGCGCCGACTATTTTCAAGCATAGGCGAAGAGAAATTAACTGTAATACTCTTCAAATCAGATTATGTAAAATTGAACAGTTTCTAACATCCTGAGGGCTATTCGTTTATTTCTTCTTTTTTTACACGTAAAACCAAGAGTAAAAATTTAAAAAATCGGACAAATTTGATAATCTTATTCTCGAGTAAAAGAATCCGTTATATTTCGAGTTTTGGCTGCCTTCTACTCGTGGTTTACAAGAGCTTCATTTTTTTTCTGTCCTCCTATTATTAGAGTTGTTAAAAAACTGATTCTGTCACGCATTCTAATCAAAGCTTATTCAACGAGGTCCTGGCTTTTTTGGTTTCGGTGTGGCTTGGAACACACGGGAAGTGAACTTCATATTTAAGTTTAATTATAACAGAATAGAACACACAAGAAAACCTATTTTACAAAAAAATCTTCTTGTACCATTTAATTTTATCATTAATGCAACTTTCTTCCTTTTGGCTTTTCTCCCCCCTCCCACTCAACGCATTATTTTCCGAGATGACTCAGCAACTCTAGTTAAAGAACTGTAAAAGTTTTTTGTTGTTTTTTTTTTCTAATCATAAAATTTTTAGTGAAAAAATGTGGGACAAGAAATAGTAGGTTAGCAGGGTTCTGGTTTGACCTGAGACGCACCAAAGTTGTACGATTTTTTTTTTTTTTTTTTACTTTCACGCAGCAATATTTTAATTAGACTAAAACCACTATGCACCGTTGTTCATTTCCCCCCGGCGCGGCGCGGTTTTAGGCCAAAAAAATGATGTTACTGAAAGTATACGCATCCTTTCGCCATATCGGGTGTCAATAAAGTTCTCTCATAATCCCAATAAATGTAAGAAACTTGATGCTTTCCTGCTCAGAAATGAAAGTACTCAAATCGTCTCTTTAGTCTTTATAGTTTTACGATCAAACAAACAGCTTTCAAGGTACTTTCTGCTTAGGGATTAATATGGTGCGGGCGGTGGGCTCGAGATCTCTAGAAAAACTAATTGCTAGTTTACCCTTCGGTACGGTAATTTTCTAACCCTTCTTTTTTTTCCTGGGTATTAACTGCTAAAAGGTAGTATATAGCGATATTTCCAATAAAAAAAAGTTTAATAACCAGTAATTTTTATCATCATCGCTAAACGTTTACGGGGAGGACTACACTTGGAAACTTGGAAGAAGGAAAAAAAAAAAAGGCTTCCTCTCTTATCTCTCCCAATCAATTTGCCCACCCTCTATTCTGTACACACAAAATCAAGAAACGAGGGTAGTGTTTGTGGATAAGAGGGACAAAAAAGTGACTCTTAAGACTATAATGCCCTATTGAGTAACCGTGCGGCCAACTAGTTTTACTGGCGGCTTCTTTTAGAATCCTCCCGAAGTGTGCATAAGATGAGAAAAAATTACTTGCGGAAGATAACACGGAAATGTTATACGTACGTATATTTGTAGGACGAACGTATAATTATTTTTTCTATTGAGCAAAGAAGATGAAGCCACGGGTGGATGTAATACTAGTCACGTCGGTTTTTGTGTAATTCCTTTGCAGTGATGTGAAGTGTACGTTTACACTAATTGCCTAGGTGGGGTGTAATCGATTCATCCGTTCCATTATAATGTCATATTTCCCCAGTACAGTACTATATTAAGTACATTGAAGTATGGACAAATTCAGAACATGCCAAAGTTATAGTCGAAACTCTCATCATCGATCCCAAAATTTGAAATGAAACGCTTGAGGAACACGTTGTCCTTATAGAGCCGGTCGAACTCCTCAGGACGTCCTCAGTTACTGGAAATGCAAAGTATCGTAAACACCAATTTTTTTTCTCAATTTGAGTTTTTGTATTTTTTAGATTCTATATGGCACATTATATGTACATAAAACAACAAAAACATATGCCGAAATCGGGTTCAAACTTTTTTTTGTTGTAATTTTGAAATTTGGACGGCCAAACATGAGACTCCCGCTTGGGATCGTATGCGCCAAAATTACTGTCGCTCACGATTAGTTTCGTGGCGTTTACCATCATCCTCAAAAATGACGTTTTATAGTTTTTTCGTTATGAAATAGCTTTCTCTTGGTGCTGTGACGTCAGTGCTTCGAAAGAAGATAGTGAGGGCCTTGCCATACGCCATACAGCCCTAACGCCAGACTTTTTGTGGTCGTTCTGGCCGTAGGTGTCATGTTTTTCATCCTTATTTCCCACTTTGCAGTGGTTGGCCCTTTGCAGTGGTTGAACCTTTGCTGTGGTTGGAGCTCTGCTGTGGTTTGACCTTCGATCTGGAACCTCGACCACGTCCGTTCTTCGTCACTTTTTCATGACCAACTCGCGACATATGACGGTCCCCTCACTGAGCTTCGCGATCGACTCGTCGACCACCCTGATCCCCACCATGTTGGATCCACTTCTCGAGTCCTCCCTCCTGGACCAGTGGCAACAGCGCTGGGACGCAGTCTCCACAGCACGGTATGCCCACCACCTGCTGCCCACCGGTCCGCACTCGCAAAGAGATGTCGTAGTGAAGTCCCTCATTTGCAGTAACTCAATTGGTTTCCGGCCATGGTGCTATCATCTTTCGGCTTCACTTCTTTTTGGCATATCTTTTTGGTAAATCACTAATTCGTGGCTAAAGATTGAGCAAAGCACTAATTTTTCGGCACATAATTGAGAAAAAACGCCAATACGTGGTTATAAAATTGAGAAAAAGCTGCAATCCATCGCTCAGCCAGATCAACAAAATAATATTGAAAAAACACTAATTCGTGGTTTCTCGAGGCAACAACAAGACTGAAATCAAGAAAAATTACTAATTCATAAGGATAAAAGTGAAAAAATCGCTCACGGTTAAAATTAAGATATACGTAGAGCTCATACGACGTTAAAATTGTTAAAATTCCGCTGATTTGCGGCGAAACTAGAGAAAAGTGTTAAATGTGCTGATAAAATTTAGAAAAACGCAAATTCAAGGACGCGTTTTTGCTTAATCGGAAATTGCTTCAATTCGTGGCTACAGCCTTCTGCCAAACAGCGTGTATTAGCTGCTAAAATGAAGACTGGCGCTGATTTGCGTATCAATATTCGAGAAAACGCCTAATTCGTGGCAAAACTAGAGAAAAACATGGAAGTAAAAGCCTAATGTTTTGTTAAAATTGAGAAAAACGCTAATTCACGGAAACATGTCTACCAAAACATGCTTGATAGGTTCCCGCCTAAAATTGCGATAAATGACTATAATTCGCTTTTAAAATTAAGAAAATGCGTTAACGCATGCTAAAGAAAGAATTCGAGGCTAAAATTAAAGAATAATTCGCAGCTAAAATTGAGGAAATGTGCTCATTCGCAGCAAAATTTGAGAAAAACGCCAGTTTGTAGTCCAATTTGGGAAAATCCGCGACTAAAATTATGAGAAATAGCGACAATTCGCCATAAAAATAGAGAAAAAAGAAACGCTTATCCGCATGACTTAAGGTGCGTTTACACTGAAGTGTCGCGCTACACTTATTGCTTAAAATTTAGTGTCAGACACAAATATCCTTGGTGTGAACACAAACTTCCAGAAAATTTTATCAGAATTTGTACAGTCAATATACATGTGTCTGACACTTTACATTTATGTCGAGACATAAGTGTAGCTACATAAATGTCAGACACTTTAGTGTAAGAAGTGAAGAAAACGCTCTTAATTCCCGGACTAAAACGGAGAAAAAGCGCTGTTAAAATTGAGAAAAACGCTAAATCACGAATACATTTATGCCAAAACGCGCTTATTCACAGCTAAAACTGAGGCAAATGCGGATTCTAGCCTAAAATTGAGATAAAGAGCGCATTCGCTGTGAAAGGTGGTGGGAAAACCCATTAATTCGTGGCTAAAATTGACAAATAAATCTGATTCGCAGGAGAAAAACGCCAATTCGCAGATTTGGGGGAAATCCACTAATTCGGGGCTAAATTAAATTGAATAAAAGCGGTAATTCCCTGGCAGATCGAAGAAATACTTCTCGGTTAAAATTATGAAATTGTTCGCAGCTAAAACTGTGGAGAAAAAAGGCTAACTCGCGGATCATCTTGAGGAAATCCTCTGCTAAAATTGAGGAAACGCGGTAATTCGCGCCAAAAATGGAGAAAATGAAGAAAAACGCTAATTCTCGGCCATCAAAGTGTAAAAGCGCCAATCCGCTCCTAAAATCCGGAAAAACGCTAATCTAACGGAATATCTGAACTTTTGCTGTGAGAATTTCAAAGGCTGTTCGTGTTACAAGCAGGTAGTCGTAATCATATTCTTATTTTTTGGTCAGGAAGGTTCAACATACATTAAGCCTGAAGTTGAGTCAAACGTCCACTAAAAAACGTAAACATTGGGATAACAAAATATCATGAATGGCTCGATACATTTAATTTTTACCTTTTAAATGTCAGCCCTATAATTCACCCGTCGCTGGTACAAATCAGAGACATAAATCCTCAGAAAGTAACGACTGAAATTGTGTATCTCACGATCGTGATCGTAAACCAACGACGAAATTCGGAAAAAGTTGCCCGTTCGCGGCTGAATACATGCCGTAATTAAACTCACTACTGGTATTTGTCGTACATGCCATAACTGAATTATTTGTAATTGCAAATTTTTGCGATTAATGCGAAGAAAATAAAATGTTCGCGGTGCACTAAAACTGTTGAACTTGAGTATTCTGTCTTATCAATGATATAAACAAAATAACCACAAAGGCATTGAATCTTCCATTAGCCAATCAGAGGCCACGAAACAACTCCTGGCTGAAATCGAGTAGCATTTCGAATTACGCCCCCCCTCCCCCGTCGAGGAAACTGCCGCTCACGTACTACGGGACTGCTCATTATATGCGGATCCTCGCTCCTCATTTTCCATCCCGAGCAGAAACGCCTGGACGCTGTCTTCCCGTAAGGATACCCAGCCGCCTCAACCTCTATGCGCATGCCTGGGCCAATCGACGTCACCACCTTGAGACCTGTGTTCTTCCAGGAGAGTCTCGAGAGTGTAAGTCCGCCGTGGTTTTGCGCATGCTCAAGGACTTGTTATTTTCCTCTTATTCTTGTTTAGTTAGCATCCTGAGGTAGGCTTCTTAGATTGAGATTTAAATGAATTAATACCCCGCGAAAAATTTAGAAGTTATCGCTCGTAAATCGTTACTGCAAGCTTTGGATTGAATTTTGGATTTTGTTGTTTCTTGAGTTTATAATAATACGTGACTGTCGCTAGAAGGGATCAGTTGAAGTATGAACCATGCTGTCTTTCTTATTATTATGACTGATTTATTTTTCCCTTTAGAAACATGCACAATTTTCCGGTCAAACATTGCGACCAGTGCGAAAAAACGTTCTCCACGCAAAGCGGTCTTAAAGATCATCTACTGAAAGTGCACCCAAAAGAAAGATACTATTGTTTCCACTGTAAACACGTAACAAAAAGGAAATTCGATTTGGCGAAGCACATGAAAGTTCATGATCAAGTCCAGCGAAACGGCTCAAAAGTTATGCCGTCGTGTGTGATGTGTTCAACGCGGGTTCAAGACCGCAAATCCATGCTGCGTCACTATGAGACTGGTCATGACGTTTGCCTGGCTCCAAAAAAAATGGAATTCGACAATTTTGAAGAATTTTTGACGTGGAAATCAAACCTAGAAAAATCGGAGCAAATCAGATATGTAGCTAGAGCCGGGCCTCTTAAAACTGCGAACCAAAAAATTCGAACTTACAGATGTTTTCGAGACGGGTTTTACACCACCAAAGGAAAAGGTAAGCGGAGACTAAAAGTTCGAGGATCTTGTAAAATTAATGGGGTCTGTCCGTCCTCAATTACACTGTCTGAGAATATTCACTCGGGTTTGGTAAAAGTTCGCCACATTGCTGCTCACGCTGGCCATGGGACAGATGTTGGTCGATTAAATTTGACCAAGGACGAAAAAAATTCAATAGCGCGAAAAATTGCTGCCAAAGTCCCCTTTGACGTTATTTTAGACGATTTCAGGGAATTGGGGTTAGGGAGTGAAGTGGAACGGTTAAATTTGGTAACCCGAATGGATTTATGGAACATTGAACGGGATTATAATCTAAACACTGATGGGACGATCCACGAAAATGATAGGGTAAGCGTTGAGTCTTGGGTCAAACAAATGAACGGCGAATCCAACATCATCAGGTTTTTCAAACAACAAGGCAGCAGTTCAGCTCACTCACATAATCTGAAAGAAGAAGACTTCGTTTTAATTTTTTGTACTGACACACAACTTGAGATGTTAGCCAAACATACGCATAAATGTATTTGCTTCGACTCAACTCACGGGACGAACCAGTACGACTTCGACCTCACCACTCTACTTGTGCTAAATGATGATCATCAAGGATTTCCCGTTGCCTTCTTGATATAATATCGCTCCGACCACGAAATAATATCTATTTTTGCCGAAACCCTGAAAAAAACTGTAGGGGACGTTCAAACAAACGCCATGATGACAGATATGGCTGAAAATTTCTATAATGGCTGGTGTTCAGTTATGACCGAACCTAAACACCGTCTGCATTGCAGCTGGCATGTGGACAAGGCGTGGAGGAGCAATTTATCGAAAGTTTCGTCGTTAGAAAAAAGGACTTACCTGTGTAAGATGGTCAAAACTTTGCAGTATGAGTTGGACGAAACCTCTTTCCATTCTCTGCTAGAAGCTGCTTTGGAGAATATGCTCAACGACCCCGATATCCAAAAATTTGGTTCGTATTTCAAGGCCGAATTTGGGAAGCAACCCAAGTCATGGGCTTATTGCTTCAGAAAACGGGTCCGCATTAACACAAACATGGCTCTCGAGTCAGGATTAGCCATTTACGATAAAATTCAACCATTTTCTGGGGGCTCGTGAGCTGCTCAAAGTTTTGCAAATCGAGGATTTCTAATTTTTCAAAAAAGTCAACCCCCGCTTTTCTACTCGAAATTTGAGCGCACCAACACCCCATGGGTCGGAAAAACTTCCCCAATGTGTCGTTTTTAAAATTACTCATGAACGTATTTTTAGTTAATCAGTGATTTTTCGGCAGAAATGGTCATTTCTTAGAAAAAAGAATGGTGTTTCTCTTCAAAATCACTTGTTTCAACCCTCAACATTTGAACGAGCTTTGTGATTTTTTAGCATGATTGACGTCATTAAAGCATCATCTAAAGTTTTCCCTTGAACGGGACGCACTGTGTACGCCTGTCAAAGTCCAACAAATGTCGCTCCCGCAGCTAGCTGTCGGATAGAGTGCATTTCTCTACTGCGAATTTCGAAGTTTCCAGTTAATTTGCAATTATTTAGCAGGAAATTGGTAGAGCCATTAAGTGCACTAATTTCGTCGTATAACAGCTAAACACGACGAAATTCGCAGTAGTGAAATGCACCCTTGCCGACAGCCAGCTGCCGGAGCGACAGTTTTTGATATTTTGGAAGGAGTGCTCATTCCATTCGGTTCGAAGGAAAGCTTTGGATAAGGCTTTAATGAGTTTGAGCATATTATGAATCACAAAGCTCGTTCAAATTGGGTTGGTCAAAACAAGCGATTTTTAAGAAAAAAATAATTCTTTTTTCCAAGAATGGCCTTTCTGCCGAAAACACGCTGAAGAACTAAAAAAAAAACGTTCATGAGTAATTTTAAAAAGGACAAATTGAAGAAGTTTTTCCGACCCATGGGATGTCGATACACTCAGATTTAGTGTAGTGTAGAGAAGTGGGGGTTGAATTTTTTGAAAAATTAGAGACCGCAAGTCCACAGAAAATAGTTGAATTTTATCGAAAATGGCTATTCCTGACAGAAAAAAGTGTGCTCTATCCAAATCCATCGTCAAAAGTTGCAAATGTCAGCTATAAACCGATCTATTCGCATTTAGTTAAGAAAAGTGATGCAAGCCTCAAAAAACGTTTAAAAAACATATCTCGTAGGATTTATTTATAGGTCGGATTTGGTTTATAGGGTTTTTTCGATCGCAAATGAGGCCTATTTTCACCCAATTTTTATTGTCACACTTATCCTGTTCCACCCTGTATTAAAGCGAATCTGTATAACCAGTTGCCGCGTCTTTATGAGGATAGCGATTTAGTTGTGAAACATGTGGCTGAGAAAAAATTCATTTAATTTCGCTCTAACTGACGTAGTTAATGCACAATAAAGTGCAAAGCACATTGACACAAAGTAAAGTGAGTCACGTAAAACAGAATACTTACAATTGAACAGAGGCGCTTGAAGATACAGTCGCTCAAGTCCTCGGAAAAACACGAAAATTTTGAAAATTTCACCAAAATACGAGACAAAATACATGAACTCAATCATAAGAATTCCAGTTGAGGAGAAGAAAGCCAATTTGTCGGTCTGTTCCAGCGAGGTGCAAACAACAAATTTCGTGCGAACAGACCTCATATTTCATATTTTGAAGGTTGAACTCGTACTCAAACAATTCCTAATTTAAAAAATTAAGTCGGGCTTAAAAGCTTTTTGATTTCCGAGTTGGGTTTTCTATTCTATATTCTAGATAATTTAATTCAGATAAGACAAATATAAAAATAATTATCATAATATCGAACGTTGTGCGGGCAGCAGCCACTTTAACGCTAACAAATCAGTTGGAGAAAAACCAAGTCCTCGAGCATGCGCCCAATCGCGGCGGACTTACACTCTCGAGACTCTCCTGGTTCTTCCGCCCAGTGCTGCTACTGGCTCTCCTACTGTCGACTCTGAGGAAAAGAGCCAGCCATTTCACCCCTCGCACCCCTTCTCTATTTTTTCATCCTCACCTCACGACCCCATTCCATTAACCCTCCCCCCCACCCAGAGACGGGAACCAATGGCCAGAGAGGCTGGTCAACGCGTCGTGCCATCTCTTGCACTACCACCTGACTGCTGGAGAGTGATGGGTCAACCCTAGCCACCAACTCGATTCTCAAAGGGCTGTGGTTTGATCTTTGCAGTGGTTGGACCTTTGAAGTGGTTGGACCCATGGGCGTAGATACAGGAGGGGGATATGGGTGATAGATCCCCCTCCCCCAGAGCTACAAGTATGCGAACGAAGGAGCACTAGTACCATAATTTTCAGTTTGTCTCTGTCCTTTGAACAGTGAACATCTTTACTTCCGTATCGTCTCGTCTATCTACCTGTTTTTTATATCTATAATTCGTCTCATCCTCTCAACTCACAGTCGAGAACCTTGGTTAAAGAGAATTTATTTTGTTTTATTTTATTTTCATTTTTCTCGACAATGAGTGATGAATCAGAAGATGGGAGGCACCTACCGCCTGACAAGGTGGTGGGGCCTGAAACTACGACACCTGTTACTAACGAGGATAATAACACAATGAACATATCAATTAATTAAGTAAGAGTAACTCGATTGTTTGAAAAAGTGGACTCCGGACCGTACTGCAATTTCATCGAGTCAACGGATGATTCGGGAAATGTTGGTCGCATCCACCCAATGAGCCTAGGGAAAACTATTCGTCAAGTTCACCCGAACATTGAAAACAGTGTGTGGAAAACAATTTATGATACGGGAAGACAGGCCTGACGGTAAAGCAGGGGTTGCACTTCTGCTTAACACCATTCCCTACACGCGGAAGTAACTGATTACTACAAAATACAAAATGTTATGACCGTTACAGTATCAATTAATATCCCCAATATACGCAAACAAATTACTATTACATCTCTTTACAATGTCCCACATAATGATATCTCCAGGCAAGAATAGAATAATTTCATGTCAAGCTTAAGGAAACCATTAATTTTAGCGGGAGATTTTAACTGTCATCACTACTCTTGGGGGTGTGACTTCTGTAATGCCAAGGGAGAACGCCTGCTGGAAGAAGTGGAGAACCAAAACTTTATTATACTCAACGATGGATCCGCTACCTATGTTAATAATGTTTTTCAATCTCGCAAATCCACACCTGATATTACCCTTTGCACTCCTGACCTTGCTGGTATGTTTCATTGGGAAGTCCTGCCTGACCCAATGGGATTTAACCACTATCCAATTTTAATACATAACTGCTAATCAGCGATTAGAGTTCAGAACTAGCAAAGTCAGACACACTTAAGACATTCACAGAGCAGACTGGGACAAATACAAAGCCTTTTTGGAATCCATCGACGAAGTCCACGTGGATGGTGAGTCGGATTATGATAGTTTCATTCGGAAAATCAACCGTGCCTGTGAGAACGCTACACCTAAACATCCAAATAAAGTCAATGCCAAAGGATCAAAGAATGACTGGTGGGATTCAGAATGTGCCAATCAGGTGCTCAAAAGGCGAGAAACTTTCCGTGCAATAAAAAAGTCACTCATCCGAAGAAAACTGGATCTCATATCGTAATGCGGACGCCTCCTTCAAAAAACTTATTATGGAGAAAAAGAAAGCGTCGTGGACAGCGTTCTGTTCAAAACTCTCAAGAGCTACGCCTATTGGAGAAGTGTGGGATAACATAAAACAAATGCAAAACAAGAAATCCAATAACAGGCCTCCCTTACCAGAGAACGAGTGGTGGAACGATTTCATGGCCACGTTAGCTCCTTCTCTAGCTCCGAGTAATGCCCAAGTTCCCCTCGACGGAATTGAACATTTTCTGACTAGTGAAATAGAGATATCTGAATTGCAACTTGCAATTTAATCGGGTGTTAACACAGCCCCTGGAATGGATGAAATTCATTACTGTATGCTTAGCCATTTACCTCGTAATACCCAGTCCGAGCTTTTGATAATATTTAACCGAATTTGGATTAATTGCAGTATTCCAGATAGCTGGAGGCAATACATAATTGTTCCACTGCTGAAATGTGGGAAAACAAACAACGAAGCTACATCATACCGCCCGATAACGTTGTCATCGTGCTTATTAAAAACATTTGAACGAATACTGATGGGCCGCCTTCATTGGTGGCTTGAAGCGAACAATAAATTCGGAGAGCACCAGGTTGGATTCCGTCGAGACAAATCCACGTATGACAATTTGAGTGCACTTATTACGGACATAACGTTCGGGTTTTCGTATGATCGCGCAACTATTGTACTTTTTCTTGATCTGACTGGGGCTTTTGATTCGGTTCAACTCCCTATCCTTGCTAAAAAGATTATGGCTTTTGGGATACCCACCAAATTTACAAATTTTATTGTTAGACTCTTTTCTTTCCGACGCCTACATCTCCGTATAAATGATAAATACACACTCACTGCAGTCGCACAGGATGGATTGCCCCAAGGAGATGTCATGAGCCCCGTTCTATACAATATTTATTCAGCAGATTTACGACAATATATACCTCCTGCGGTTTCATTACTCCAATTTGCGGACGATACTTGCTTGTATTTTACACACCGTTCCATTGACACTTGCATGAAAGAAATGGACACTGCTACGCGAGCACTGGACCAATGACAGCGGATTAAATGTGTCCGCTGCAAAAACGAAAGTCTGCGTTTTTTCCAAAAAAAAAAAAAAAAAAGGAGATTACCTGTGGGTGAAACAATCAAGTTGGGGGATGTTGATTTTCCCTACACATAAAATGTTAAATTTCTAGGCTTCCTTTTGAATCGCAAGATGAATTGGACTCCCCATATTCGGGGGATCGTTGACAAGGCAGACAAACTGGTCAATCTCAACAAACTAGCCACAGGCTTGTGGCTAGTTCATATTAAGGCGCTGATCCGTGTATAGCTCTTCTGTTTTACAGAAACATAATTAGATCTACTATAGATTATAGGTCAATTTTCTATGGAGATGCACATAGATCAACCTTGCAGAAGGTAGATTACATTCACAATAAATGTATAAGACTGTGCCTTGGAGCTCTTAAAAGCTCACAGCAAGAGTACAGTTACTCGACTCTTTAACAGCCACTGGCATCATTGAATCCCCGTTCAATTTGAAAACTATTCTTTCAAAATCGCCAAAAATGAGTGTCCACGTTGAAGTTAGGTTTAACAGATTTTCTGGACTTAAGGGGGGGGGGGGTTCAGGCGGGTTTCCTCGACTCGTTCCCAGTCACCCCTCGCCTAAACTTCGCACATAAATTTTGGCTCCATTTCAGGACCAATATTCGATTTCAAAGTCTAATTTGAATCTTCAGGAAGTTCTGCAGTGACGTTAGATCTTGCTTTTTCAAATTTTATCACTAAAATAACCACAAAGCACTTGAGAATTCGATTGTATTTTAAGGTAATTTCAGGGATGAAATTTGGAAAAGCAAGATATAACGTCACTGTAGAACTTCGTGAAGTTTAAAATAAGACTTTGAAATCGAATATTGATGCAGAAATGGAGCCAAAATGTATGTGCGAAGTTTAGGCGAGGGGCGACTGGGAACGGGTCCAGGAAACCGGCCCCTGAAAACACCCCTTGAAGCAGCCCGAAAAGGTCCGAGTACGTCCAGCTTTTTCCTTGGACTTCAGACCCAACGCAGTAGTGTACCATGGTACCGGGGGGAGAGGGGGGGTTTCGCCCCGGACCCTCTGTCAGACAAAAATCGGTAATATTCGTGGCTATAGCTGCTAAAAAGCGCTGATTCGCGGTACATAGAGGCCATTCTTTCGAATAAATTCTGGAAATCAACGCAAAAGTGTTGTATTTGGGCAACTCCCGCGGTTAAAGTTGAGAAAACACGCTATAATATTGACAAATAAAAGACGCTTTCAGGTTAAAATTGGACAAAGATGGCAAATTCACAACTGAAATGGCGTAAAATCGCCCATTCGCGTATGAAAAAGGGAATAGGATGTTGACAAAACGCTATTTCATAGCTGGAATTGGGAAAAATCGGTAATTTGCTATTTGCAGATGTAAACTCGTGGAAAAACATTTATTCGCGGATACAAAATGAACAAAATCACTAATTCGCGGCAAAAATTGAAAAAAAATCACCAATTAGCGCAGCTGAAATTAAGAAAAACGTTAATTTTCAGTTCAAATTGGGGAAAAGTGCTAATTCTCTGTTAAAAATGGAAAAAATTGCTAATTTCCTGCTTAATTTGAGTCAAACGCCAATTCGGTAGGTAATGCGCGGGTTGGAAACGCTACCACGCTGCCAAAATTTAGAAAAAGTGAACATTTGCTGCTAAAATTGAGACATATCAGTAATTCTCGAATTAAAGGTCGTGAAATTTATAATTTAAAAATGATGATTTTTTGACAGAAATGGATGAATAGATGTAAATGTTTGAAAAAAAAAAAATACATTTATTATTTAAATTCGCACCTTTTGAAGGCATTTTTGTAGCTAAAATTCAGAAAAATGGCAAATTCATGCATGACTATAGTATAATGTTAAAAAATACGCTAATTCACGGCTAGAACTGAATTTATACCTATAAAAGTTATGTAGTTTTGCTAATGTGGTGGTAAAATGTGAAAAACCGTTAATTTGCGGTTAATATTTGGAAAAAAAAAATAATCAGCCTGGTCAAAATTAAAAGAAAGATTAATTTTAAGCCCAAAAATTGAGAAAATTGCTAATTTGCGGCTAAAAATGGAAAAAATCGCCAATCTACAGCTAAAATTGCGCTAAACGCCAATTTGTGACTGAAATTGAGAAAATTCGCTAATTCACAGGTTTGAAACGCTACGACGCGTCGCTGCTACAATTAAAAAAAAAAAGCGCTGATTCGTGGTTGAAATTGAGAAAAATTCTAATTTGCGCCAAAAACTGAATAGACGCCAATTTGCGGATTCTGAAGGCAACTTTTCAGGCTGAAATTTTTTAAAAAGCGCCAATTTATGGCAATAGTCGAAGAATTCTCTAATTCGCGAGTAAACTGAGAATAATCACTCATGCAATCAAAAAAATCCTAATTCGTGAAAAAGTCCCCCTATTTTGCGGCTAATATTGTGGAAAACACTTAAGAAAAACGTTAATTTTCAGCTAAAACTGAGAAAAGTGCTAATCCCGTGGTAAAAAAATGTAAAAAAAATCGGTAATATGCTGCTAAAATTGAGGAAAACGCCAAAACTCGAGGATAATTATGAAACATCGCTCACGTGATAGAAACGACACTGCGCAAATTCATGGTAATGTGAGGGGGTGGGGCAAAACCGCTAATCTGCGGCTGAAATTGAGAAGAATGATACACTCGGCCAAAAAAGCGCTTATTTGCGGGTGGAGTTCAAAAATTGCCCCTAACTGAGAGATTGAGGCTATGATGAGGCCAACAAGATGTCCAGATTCAAGAGTGTGCTGGCTGGGTGGAATGATGACTAAAATATGGGATAACCCCCCTCCCATCATTCTTACGAGATTTCAATCTGATCCCTCCCCAGGACAAATTTCTACCTACGCCACTGGTTGGACCTTTTGCTGTGGTTGGACCTTGGCTGTGGTTGGGTTTTTGCAGTGGTTGGACCTTTGCAGTGGTTGGACCTTTGTTAAGGTTTGGCCTTATGAGGTCATTGCACTGTGTTGGGGCCTTCGTTGTGTCGTTTTGTAGTTTGGCTGCGATTGAAGCTTGACTGTGGTTTAATGTAGGCCTTTTCGAGGAAGAAGCGGTGGATGGCACTGGGTCTGCTTTCTCACCCAGGTGAAAGGGCCTCATTGATTATCGTCCCTGTGGGCTCAAATATTTTCTCCACGGTTCTGGTAGGTTAGGTCCCGATCAAATTGCACCAAAGGGAGCTGTCATTGCCCCGTAAAAGTGGTCATAAATGAGCGTTTGGCTTGGCCATTTCGGTTAATTTTCTTGAGTCCAAGGCGGTCAATCGTGGTCTTCGGGCGTGGAGGCTCTTACAAGTTGCACGAAGTTACGAGTTTTCTATTACTTGACCACCAGGGGTGAAACCGGTCCGGATCAGGCCGAAAAAAAAGTCTTATGACTGGACCGACTTTCTCTTGAGTTTTAAATAAAATATTGCTTGAAAACGTTCACGAAATGATAATTCCAAACTGAGTATACGTATAAAGGTAATGATCCGTGGCTCACAATGCTCTATGTATGCATTTTGTGGGCTATTATAAGCCCAAAAATGCGTCACTTTTGAAGAGAATAAATTTGCAGCACGTTTACATTCGATCCAAGAGCGGATGTAATGACTGGATCACCCCTAATAGGCCAGTTGGGCTAGTCAAAATCGCTAAAAATTGGTGTGGGGAGGGCTGTTCTTGCACGAAACGATTCCCTAATTATAACGATTTTTTTGTTTTTCTCCATAAGCCATCGCAGGAACGACTTTTTTCGGTCCGCTCCTCACAAAAAAGACCGGATCGGACCGGAAAAATTCACAGCCCGGACTGAGAAAATGGTCCGGGCTCAAGACCGGAACCGGTTTCACCCCTAGCTGACCAACTGTCTTTGCCTACGTTGCGAAAAGTGTGCAAGTGGCCGCCCGAAAAAGGGTGCGTCCATTAACAGTCAACTGCGGGCATACCTAGCATAAATCAAGTAGCTTTTGTTCCCCGTCATAAGTCAAAATGACTTGTTTCGAATTGTATTTTGTTATTTTATTTTAAAAATACTAAAACTCGTTACGTAAGTATTTCGCTATAGGCTAAAGTTCACCGATGGGTGACCCCCTCGCCCCTTCTATTTTCCTCAACAAATTCACCCCCCGAGGGTCCTCCAATATTTCTTTCTCACGTTTTTATTTCTGAGTTTCTTCTAAACTAAATTTGCAATGCCAACCTCTTCCTTAGATCCTTTATCCACCCCCACCCCACCCCCCCCCCCCGATTCCAAAATAATATTAGTCGTGGGCCACGTCTCTCTCTCTCTTGCCAGTAAATATTATGACCTTTATGCACTCCGCTCCTTTACATTCTACTGAATTATGATTGGAGACCGTGGAGAGTGCATTTGAGTGGGGAACTATACTTCTCCTGTTTATAAAAATATTCTGGTGGTTAAAATGAAACGTGTGTGGTGGGGTGGGGGGAGGGTGAAGAGTAAGGAAAGCGGGTGAACTCAAAGGGTCATATCTTGTCCATGCCCGGTGGACAAAATGAATAAAACAAAACAAAAAAAAAAAGTTGAGAAATGCGCTTTTCATGTTTCGTGAAGCAGTTATGCGAGCTGCAGTAACACTTTTCTAATTGTGTTATTCAGGAATTGCATTCCATTTTGAGTTATAAGGAGTTTCCTGAAACATTATCTCGCAAAAAGAGAGCAAAATAAATGATAAATAAAAGGTGTTGGCGAAATACGATCCAACTTGCTTTCTCCCGGTACAAAGAATGGAAATGACGAGCTCTAAAAATTTAAAGAAATCTATTGTAATTCATCCTACTCCCCTCTTGTAAGACTTTATATATTTTCAAAATTACACTAACAGTGTTTATAACCGATAAAGAAGAAAAATTACCCAGATCCACACGCTTTCTCACGATATTTCTTGTTCTTTTTGACAGGTGGAGTATGAATCTGACAACTCCTAAGAAGGCGCAATGCGTCAGCCTTCTTCAAGACTGTATCGCTCTTCAACTCAAACGGGTCGGCCCAACGACGAGCGGCGTCATTTCATCAGGCGGTTCGGACGCTCACTATTGGATGTACGACAGCGGTTACTTGCTGTTTCAGGTACGTCCTATAATAAATAATTGAGAATATAGTTTTTTTTTTGCCGTCCTCATCCTTTCCCCTTGGTAAACAATCGATGTTTTTCTTTTCGTCCTTCGATTAACCACCGCGGCGGCACCTAGGGAATGGTTTTTTTTTTTTTATTTTACTACAAACAAAATGAGGAGACGCTTGTCTAATTTGTTTTCAACCGTCGTCCATCTTATAAATGTGATTCGCGAGTCGCCATTTATACATTACGTGAATATTATAAAACATTGTCCTTGGATAAAATTGACTTGGACGTCAGCCTGTAAAAAAATAAATAAACTAAACGGAGGAGCGTCAGTCTCCCTGACGGGCAGAATCTCCGTCATTGTTTCAAATATGAATTACTTCGCAACCTTCGTTATGATGTGGAAGACGATTGTTTTCAGTTTCAGTTTCTCTCAACATTTCATTTCCTTCAGTGAAATCCTTGGCTAAGATAAAATTTCCATTTTGAGATTCGTTTCATTCTTATTATTTACCTTTTCGAGGGTTAAACAAATAATTTTTCATAAGAAAAAGTAAAGCGTAAGCCTTCTTCTCTTCTCATAAACTCCACAACCTCCATTTTTGTCGCCTCGTGATTTTGTAATGCTAAACAATTAATCGTTGCACGTCTTTCTAAGGCAGAAGGTATACGTCTAAGCGTAACCCATTCGCAAATGAGCCGTCTCGCTGTTGGCGTAGCGGTATAATGTGCGTACATTTTTTATATTTTTTTTCCAACAAACATCCGCATAATTTAAATGAAGGAATAAATCTGTAGATTGAAAAAGATATGAATACTTTTCACGGCTTAGAAAGCAATACGCGTAGGCAATATTCCTCGCGGTAAGATACCGCCCTACAGCTATATCCTTTCCTATAATTACTCGAGTTTTAGTACGTATCCGTACCCTACAAGTTGAAGAAAGTGTATTTCTCATTTAAATATAAATTATAACTTTGAAGTTGAGAGGGTGGGGCATTCGGGCGCAATCCTCCTCACTACTATACCGATGATGATGGGTCGATCACGAGCATCTTGTGTATATAGCATGCAAAGAATTTTGCCCAATGTAATTTCACTTACCGCATATTTTATTTTTTTTACTCTCGTTTTCTTATTTTGAAACAAGCTGGGCCAATTTTCGGGATCATTTTTTTTCTTAATGTTGGAAAGGCCTACGCCCACCGTTGACGTCGACGGGGACTGGGGGAGGAGAATCTCGTTAAGCGTTTTCAAACAACTTTCCATTTTCTAATAAGAGTTAGTGAGAAGGGTAAATCTCACTTTGTTTTTCGATACTTTTATCTTCCCACTTTTTTTTTTTTTTCTTTTTTTATCGCGATAAAAACCGGATGCAAAATGACCAGCCCTTAGTGATGAGAGCCGTTAAAATTGGATGAAAATGACTTGTTATAGCGTGATGCCAACCGTGTGTAGGGGGGGTTTTCTTCTAGCACGTATATACATACTGATACATGCAAATTGTCGTAGGAGGGAAACGCCTGTATTATATGAATGGTGGGAAAGGTGCATGGCTCTTAACGGTGAAAGTCAAGGCGACAATGGTGGGTGGATGTTTTTTTTTTTTTCTCTCTATTCGAATTAGCTTCTCCGACCCTTTTAAACACAGGCTTCAATACAGTGAACCAATAAAATCAAGTCTCTCCACGCTCGTTGTCTTTATTCGCTAAGTGCACTTTCAACGCACCTGCGTCATCATCAGAACACTAAAAATTATCTAATACATTTAGGTAAAACGTCAGATAAAATATTCCATTTTCTTTCCTAGGGCACAGTCGATTTAAAACTGTGCACTGATGATGACGCAGGGGCGTTGAAAGTGCACTCAGAGAATAAAGACAACGAGCGTGGAGAGACTTGATTTTATTGGTTCACTGCTTTGTACCGCAACTCCACCGATAGAGGACCTTAAAATGGAGAATTGACAGGCTTTAATATACATAAAAAGGCTAAAACGTTCAAAATATTCACGATTCTAGACCCCTCGCACACTAGGAGAAAAAATACGCCGACTCGCCGAGGCTTTCTTATTATTGAACAAATGACATCGCAAGACATGATGACCACGGTGCAGACTACTGCAGAAACGTGATAATTAAATTATAAAATGCAGTTAGGCCAGAAACAGGCAATTTGGCTTGCAATCGCATTAAAACCTATAAACTAGCAATTTTCGCTAAACTTTATAAGACCCTAAAAATATCCATACTGCGGAAAACTTCCAAATTCATTGAAATTTGTCAGCGATTGCGCTGATGCTAGAGTTTCGCCGCCTTAAAAAAAAGCCCCAAAACTTACAATTTTGCATCACAAATAGGGTTGCCAGATCTCCGGTTTTCTCCCGGAGTCTCCAGGCCTGGGACCCGATCTCAGGTCAGGTTTGTAAGTGTACAAAATCCGTCAAACTGATTCATTATTAGTGAATCGCAGATCCAAAAAAATAATTTTCAGTGATTATAACCCTCAAAACTGGGTTTTTAAGAGAGCGGACTCCGCGAAATTACTTTTTTATTATATTGAATAAAACCAACCTTTAAACAGGTTCTTGATGCGAAGATCGGTGTAATCGACCTCTGAAATGGGCAGCACCCCGACCCTGTTCATATCATTGACAGACTCCTCGTGAAATTGACAATTCCCTTATAAAATTGACAGCTTTAACATGGAATTGTCAATTTTCTCACAAATTGACAATTTCCTCATAAATTGACAATTCCCTCATACGACCACTTCCTCATAAAGTTGACGATTTCCTTAATTGACAATTTTTATATGAAATTGAGCATTTTTTGTAAAATTGACAAATTTCTTCATAAAATTGACAATTTTGTTATGAAATTGACAATTTTCTTTAAAAAATGACAATTTTATCATAAAATGACAATTTCCTTGTAAAATCGAGACTTTCCAGATGAAATAAACAATTTTTTCACTCTTAAAATTGATCATTTCCACATATCATTGGCCATTTGTACAAAAAATGTCAAGTTTAACTAAGATAAACGGCCACCAATTTCTGTATTAGCAATAATCACAGAAAGCGCAATTGCCAATTGAGCCGTGAGGCAAAATTATTAGTTTCCAAGAACCAAAAATCAAACTACAGGAGATAAGTTACTATTTCTCGTGAAATTAACAATTTCTGCTTGAAATTAACAATTTCTGCTTGAAATTGACCATTTCTGCTTGAAATTGACAATTTCGGCTTGAAGTTGACAATTTCGGCTTGAAATTGACAATTTCGGGCTTGAAATTGACAATTTCGGCTTGAAATTGACAATTTCGGCTTGAAATTGACAATTTCGGCTTGAAATTGACAATTTCGGCTTGAAATTGACAATTTCGGCTTGAAATTGACAATTTCGGCTTGAAATTGAAAAATTCGGCTTGAATTGACAATTTCGGCTTGAAATTGACAATTTATACTTCAAATTGACAATTTTTACTTCCAATTGACAATAACATATGCCTCAAATTGACAAATTCTGCTTAAAATTGACAAATTTTTTATCTAATTGACAAAATGCGAATAAAAATGATAATTTCAACGCGGAATTTTGTCCAACAATTAACAATTTACAGAAAATTTACGATTTACTCTTGAAAATCACAATTTCCAATCCAAGTTATTAATTTCCCTGGCCAAGATAAACGGTCACCAATCTGTATTATCAACAATCACGGAAAGTGCAATTCCCAATGAGGCAAAGCTAATAATTTCCAATAACCAAAAATCAAACTACAGAGGATAAGTTACAATTTCCGTAAAATTGATAATTTCTGCTTGAAATTGCTAATTTCTGCTTAAATTTGACAATTTCTACTCGAAATTAATAATTTCTGCTTAAATTTGACAATTTCTGCTCGAAATTGACAATTTCTGCTTGAAATTAACAATTTCTGCGTGAAATTGATAATTTCTGCTTAAATTTAACAATTTCTGCTTGAAATTGACATTTTCTGCTTGAAACTGACAATTTCTGCTTGAAATGATAACTTCTGCTTAAAATTGACAATTTTGGCTTGAAATTGAAATTTTCGGCTTGAAATTGACCATTACTGCTTGAAATTGACAATTCTGCTTGAAATTGACAATTTCTGCTTGAAATTGACAATTTCTGCTTGAAATTGACAATTTCTGCTTGAAATTGACAATTTCTGCTTCAAATTGGACAATTCTGCTTAAAATTGACAATTTCTGCTTGAAATTGACAATTACTGCTTGAAATTGACAATTACTGCTTGAAATTGACATTTTCTGCTTGAAACTGACAATTTCTGCTTGAAATTGATAACTTCTGCTTAAAATTGACAATTTTGGCTTGAAATTGAAATTTTCGGCTTGAAATTGACCTAATTTCTGCTTGAAATTGAAAATTTCTGCTTGAAAATTGACAATTTCTGCTTGAAATTGACAATTTCTGCTTGAAATTGACATTTCTGCTTGAAATTGACAATTTCTGCTTGAAATTGACAATTTCTGCTTGAAATTGACAATTTCTGCTTGAAATTGACAATTTCTGCTTGAAATTGACAATTTCTGCTTGAAATTGACAATTTCTGCTTGAAATTGACAATTTCTGCTTGAAATTGACAATTTCTGCTTCAAATTGACAATTTCTGCTAGAAATTGACAATATCTGCTTGAAATTTACAATTTCTGCCTCAAATTGATAAAGTGCTAACAAAAATGACAATTTCAGTGTGAAAGTGATAATTTTGTTCTAAAATAAACAATTCCTGGAAAATTTACGATTTCCTCTTGAAATTCACGTCACAAAATTGAAAATTCCTTCAATATGAGCAATTTCTTCATTATATTGACAATTTTCTATTGAAATTGACATTTTCTACTAAAAATCGACTTTCTCCTCATGAAACTGGCGATCAACTCATTAAATTGATTTTTTTTTAACTGAAACTGTCCTCATAAAATCAACCATTACGCTCATAAGCTTAAGATGTCATATAAAATTGAAAATTTTCGCATGAAACAGATAATTCCCTCATAAAATTGACTACTTCTTCGTAACACTGACGATTTTCATCATAAAATAGACAGTACGTCACCATAACATTGCTCTTTGGTGAGGTGTTGCCATTGACGTGACATTTAACGGAAATTTTTGGCATATCACGTAAGTGTTTTCCCGAATATTGCTGCGTCTTGCTCACCGTTGGTCATTTTGCGTATAGTTTACTCGGAGTGCCGCGGCGTTTCCCCCACAATGTGTGTGTTGCCTCGATTTTAGCCGCTAAGTTGGCACCAGAAATAGTGAATTGGTGTTCTATAATTTAGCTCCAAATTAGCGTATTTCTTAATTTCAGCAGAGCAATTAGCAATTCTTTTCACTTTTAGCCATGAAATAGCGCAATAATTTTAGTCATTTTAGATCTTTTTATCATGGTTAGCAGCGATTCAGCGCTTTTTCTCAGTTTTAGCTGTGAAATGTCTATGTTTTTAGGCACGAATTAACGATTTTTCTCAATTTCAGCAGTGAATTAGTCTTTTTTCGCATTTAGCCGCGAATTAGCGCTTCCTCTCAATTTTCAAGTTGCCTCCAGAAATTTTGAATTTGCGTTTTCTCAATTTTAACTGTGAATAAGCGGTTTATATCTCAATTTTAGCCACGAATATGCGCTTGTCTCAACTTCAACAGCAAATCAACGATGTCTTCCAGTTAGAACTACGAATTAGCGCTATATCGCTTTCAAATTAGCAGAGTATTGGCGATTTCTTCACATTTATCGATGGATTGTATCTTTTTCTCATTTTAGCGGTGAATGAGCGCTTTTCCCCAATTTTAGCAGCTAATTACATATCGATTTTTTTCTATATTGGCACACAATAGCAACGAATTTGTACTTTATCTTCATTTTAGCCGCGAATTAACGTTTTTTTTTTCTCTCTCTCTCAATTTTAGCCGTGAAAGCGCCTCCAGAAATCGCGGTTTGGTGTTTTCTTATAGTGATTTCGATTCAACACACTACACAAGTGTAGTGCCACGTCCTCCGTCCTCAGAGAGGACGCGTGGAAAAACGTACACCACTCAGGTGTATTGCATTGAATGGAATGGAATTGAGTGGATTTTAGCTTTGAATGTCGCTTTTTCTAATCTACAGCCGTTAAGGGGGCTTTTTTTTTTTTTTTGAAATTAGAACTTTTTATTCCAAGGGAATTTTACAGTTAGGCTGGTTCAATATGAACTAATATGACTTGTTACATGAAGTTAGGTACAACTCATCAATTGCCCTAGACTAGAAGTATTATTATTATTATTATTATTATGGAATTTTGCTAAAGTAGTTAAAAGATAAAGAGTAATATAGTTGGTAAGAAAATAAGTGCTCTAAGCGAAAATGACTAGATTCATAACACATTTACATATCACATTTAGTTGGCTACTTCTGCGAGCGAATCCTGCAGTCGTTTTCTTTTCAGGCGACGCATAGGGGGTTGTGGTGGAGGACTGGATGCAAGATTCTGCAACAGTCGGTTCGAGTGTTGAACCAAGGTCGTGTGTAGAGTGGTGTACGCCTTTTTGATCGTCTCGGCAACTTCACTTAGTTCCAAATCGGAGTGCAGTACTGAGTTGCGTATGAACCAGTGTCCTCCAGTCATTATCCTTAAGGCTCGGTGTTTATTATTGTTTAATTAAGGTTTTTTAGAAAAGTTACAAAAGTTTATGTAGGGTGAGATAATTACAAAAGTTTGTATTTTGGTGAATAGACTTGTTTTTTCACCGCCGGAACAGGGCCCGCTCGATAAGTTGGTGAATGTTCTGAAGAGAGGAGAATGATAGAATTCGGATGAACTGGGATGGTAGGAAGGAAAAATGTGAGGTACTCACCCCGTCCAAAAGAATTTCGTGAAAATGACAGAGTGACGGTCCTTTGCTCCTTTGAGAAGTATCTCCACCGAGATCACAACGTGTGTCCTGTTTTTGTGTAGACAAGGGACAATGTTCACATTAGAGTGTTCTATTTTTTGAGAGCGCCAAATCTTTGGGTGTGTGTGTTTTGTACCTCACCATTAGGGATGAGGGAAAAAGGTAGGGAGGCGGGAAGTTTAAACCAACGAGTTCTCGAGGGTAACAATGAATTACTAAAAATACGAATTACTAAACTTAAACTTAGAAGATGCAAATGCAAAAATTAAAAAATGCAAATTAAACTTTGTCTTATAACTATACATAATCGTGGAAAAACTAGGTAAACTTATTTAAATATTTTACTCTTAACATGAAACCCGAACATTCCGCCCCACGCTGAAGGCTCGTGGCTTCAGGAAGTCAATTCAAAAGGGAGAGGAATTAATTTTATCGCTGGCCGTTTGAATTCTCTAACAATGATCTTGCCGCCGTCTGTTGACGCGGATTTTACGGTGGCCACCCGTATTTGTCCGTCTTTCCCAGCAATTACTTTTGAAATTCTGCCCAACCGCCATTGTAGCGGGGGTGTTTGGTCCTCTTTTATGAAGACCATCATTCCCTGTTTAAGGGAAGGTTGATTTTGTTGCCACTTCGGACGATTTTGTAGCGTCGTCAGATATTCATCATGCCACTTTTTCCAAAAGTGTTGGTGGAGTTTCTGGACGAGACGCCAACGCTGAATATTATTTGTAGCTTGTCCGGTCCTATCCTCTTCCGGCATTGCCAACAGAGGCCCCATTGTTAGGAAATGACCTGGCGTCAGTGTGTCAAAATTTTCAGGGTCGTTTGTCACCGGAGTTAGGGGTCTTGAATTAAGACACGCCTCAATACGGGTCAGAATTGTGGATAGTTCTTCGAACGTAAGCGCCACTCCGCCGACAATCCTTTTTAGGTGCGTTTTCATCGACTTTACCGCTGCTTCCCACAATCCCCCGAAGTGTGGGGCTTGTGGCGGGATAAAATGCCATGTAATACCTCGTTTAGATAAATCATCCGCGATGTCCTCGGATTTAAGTAATGCCGCAAGCTTTTTTAATTGGGAGTCCGCTCCAACAAAATTTGTTCCGTTATCGGAGTACACGTGACTTGGTAACCCTCGCCTTGAGATAAAGCGCTCGAAGGCTGCCAAAAAGGCATCCGTGCTAAGATCTGAAACAGCTTCTAAATGCACCGCTCGGGTAGTCATGCAGACGAAAACTGCCACGTATGATTTTATTTTTGGTGCTCGCCTCCAATTGGACGCTTTTGTGATGAGTGGCCCTGCGAAGTCTACTCCTACGTTCGAAAATGGGCGCGCTGCTCTCACTCTTACCGCCGGAAGTTCTCCCATGAGCGGGGCTCTAATTGGTGGCCGTTGTTTGTAACATTTGAGACATTTAAAAGTTACGGATCGAATGGCTCGCCTGGCGGAGGTGATCCAATAGCGTCTTCCCACTAGGGTCTTAAGCGCCGTAGGGCCCAAGTGGCCGAATTCTCGGTGATAAAAATCAATTAATAAGACGGCGAGTCGAGATTTGCCAGGTATGATTATGGGATGCTTGGTATTTTCGTCTAAATCGGACTTTGTGAGCCTCCCCCCAACTCTCAAAATGCCCTCTGTATCCAGATACGGATTTAATTTGGCGAGTTCCTTGGGGAAATTTATAGTGTCCTCGGATCGTGATCCAATCCGTTCCAATCTGAAGAATAACCCTTGGGTCTTCTTTATCCAGAATTTCAATGCCCGACTCAATTCAGGAGTCTTGAGAGGGCCCGAGGTTCTCGAAGACTGTGGAGTACACATTCGGTAGCAGTAAGCAGTTATTCGCTGTAGCCTGAGTAATGATGATGCCTTCTCAAGCACTGCGTCAAATTCTGAAGCTGTGACCAAGAGTACCGGTTGTGACTTTCTAATTTCTTTTGAAAGATCGTCATGTTGAGGTTCCTGAATTTTATGCTTAGGCCATTCGTCTTCCGAACGGGTTATCCAATAAGGTCCCTCGAACCATATTTTATTGTCCACCATTTGTGCGGCTTGTAGGCCTCTGGAGGCATAATCTGCCGGGTTACTGTCAGTGTTGACGTGTCGCCAACATTCTGGAGGTATCCTTTCCTGGATATATTGAATCCGATTGGCTACAAACGTTTGCCACCGGTAGGGCTCCGATTTGATCCAATATAGAGTCACCGTAGAGTCAGACCAACAGAAATATCGGTTAATTTTCAAACTTCTTTGGACCGAAGCCAGCGTGTTTTTCATCAGTTCAGCCAACAAACAAGCCGCCAGTAATTCCAGTCTTGGCAAGGTAACCACTCCTTTGGCCGGTGCTAGTTTTGTTTTGGATATCAGAATGATCGACATCGTCCGGTCCTTTGTAGGGTCGTTGTTGACTAAGTAGATAACTGCGCCATAAGCCCTCATCGACGCGTCAGCGAACCCATGAATCGTGAACTGTGGGTTTTGTCCGATTTCTTGGAGAGGCCGGGGAATCCGAATAAGTGAGCAGTCCGATAGATTATCTCGTATCTTTTTCCATGCGTCTAAAATGTCAGCTGGAACTGGTTCGTCCCAACCCAAGCCTCTTCTCCACAGCTCTTTGAGGATGAACTTCCCCAAAAGTATTACCGGGGCTAACCAACCCATAGGGTCATAAATCTTTGCGACTTCGGAGAGAATGCCTCGCTTCGTTGTTGGGCACGGTCCTAAACGCACCCTGTAGGTAAAATCGTCAGTGTGTCGATCCCACATCAAACCTAGGACCTTTAGAAACGATGGGTCGTTATCCAGATGGCAGACTTCGTTGTCTCGAAGATCAACCGTTTCTAAACCTTCTAAGGCTTCTTCATGATTCGAGGTCCATTTCCTCATTGTGAATTGACCCTTTGATACGAGACATCGTACCTGAGAAACTAGCGTCTTGGCGACTTCAGTCGAGGGACATGAGGTCAAAAGATCGTCCACATATACTTGCTCCTTTAGAGTGCGGGACGCTTCGGGGAATTGTACCCCCTCGTCTTCGACTAATTGATGAATTGTGCGAATTGCAAGGTATGGTGAACATTTAAGGCCAAACGTTACTGTCAGAAGTGTATAATCTTCCACTGGACTGTTGGGGTCGAAGCGCCAAACGATTTTTTGAAACTTGTGGTACTCCTCGTTTAGTCTAACCTGGAGAAACATTTGTTTGATGTCTGCCACTAGGGCTATTGGAAATGCTCGAAACCCGTTCAAGACATCCACCACTTCATTTTGGAGTTTGGGTCCTGCAGCTAGACAATCGTTGAGAGATCTTCCGTTGTCACTTCTCGCCGAGGCGTCGTAGACGATTCGAATTTTACCCGAGCCATCGGACTTTTTTACCGCGTGATGTGGTAAATAGAACCCATGTCCTGTCGAGTGAGGAGCTTTTTCTACGAAACCCTGGTCTATTAGCTGTTGGATTTCTGCATTGTATGCTTCTCGTAGGTTCGGATCAGCTTTAAGTTTTGATTCCAGGGCCATTAGTCTTTGTAGAGCTCTAACTCTTGAGTTACCTAATTCCGGTTCCCCTTTTTTGAACAGGAGTGGTACTGAATATCGACCATTTCGCAAACGTTTGTGTTCATTTTGAAATTGGTTTTCACAAGCAGTGTCCTCGGAGGACAAAGTCGACTGAGTGGGTAAACTCTCCACCTGCCAAAAGGAGTGTACCATTTGCTCCAAAGAAATGTGTAACGAAGTCATAGTTTCCTTCGGGAGGGGTTGGTTGCTTGTCGGCCCCATTAGGATCCAACCCAATGACGTGTCAACGGCGATGGGTGTGCCGAGTTTTCCTTTTCGGATCCGCTGTTTTAGAAGCTCCGAATAAACTTCTGCCCCTAGGAGTACGTTTACCGGCTGCGATTGATCAAAAGTCGGATCGGCGAGATCCAGATCCATTATGTGGTCCCAATGAGTATGTGGGAGGGGAGATGCGGGTAGGTTGCCCGTGATTTGATCTACACACAATGCGGTTGCCCGGTACGAGGGTTTTTGTCGTCCAGCAGGCGAGAATCTCAGATCAACTGCGTCTGTTGTTGAGCACACAGCGTTACCAACTCCTCTAATAGGTGTGTCTAGTCGAGTTCGATTAAGCTTTAGCGTATTCGCCAGATCTTTTGTGATCAAGTTACACTGGCTGCCGTTGTCCAACACTGCTCTTGATAGTACGTAATTTCCCCATCGGTCTTGTATTGAGATTAACGCGGTTGACAGTAAAACCGGTCCCTTGTCTAATCGACTGGATTGCGTACTGACGCCGCAAACTGTGGAAGAGTTGGATTTATCTCCAGTTGGACTTATTGTCGGACTTTCCGGTGTGGATTCCCCGCTAACTCTGACGGCAAGACCGGGAGGCTCGGTTTCTTCAGCAGAAAAATGGAGGAGGCTGTGATGTTTTTCTTCACAGTGTGAGCAGCGTACCTGACTGCGACATTTGGAAGTTATGTGACTGTTTGAAAGGCAATTGATGCAACATCGAGCCTTTTTTGCGACCGAAAACCTCTCTTTCGGTTTGAACGCCAGAAATTTAGGGCACTTTTACAGTCTGTGCTTTTGCTTGCACATAACGCAAGAAACCGGAGCAGGATCGGTTGTGGACGTGACGAGAACTCGTTTGGTTGAGTATTTCGAAGCATTAGTGACGTTACTTGGCTGTTTCTTCGCGTTGGATGACGAATTCGAGGTGTATGCTTCTGCGGCTTGAACACATCTCGCTTTCCTTTCCAGAAAATTAAGGAGTTCGGTGTAGCTTGGTTCTTCAGACGAGATTGAACTCTCAAATTGTTCACGAGTAGCCTCGTCCACCTTTTTTAAAATAAGATCGACCAAAACAAAGTTCCAAGCCTGTACTTGATGGCCTAAAGCCTTAAGGGCGTCGAGATTGGTGTTAATATTTATTACCAAATCCAGTAGAGAACCAGCCTTAGAAGCGGGAGGATATTTGACGACGGCGTTCCAATATTTATAGGAAATCCAGCGAACGTTATCGTAGCTGCGAACCAGTGTATCCCAGGCTACCTTCAGGTTTTCTGACGAGAGTGCTAAGTGTTGGATTTTCATTAACGGTTCTCCACCAAGTGATCGTCTGAGGTAATGAAGCTTCATAAGAGGAGTTATAGAGTCGTTGTCTGGAATGAGAGACGTAAACATCGCCTTGAAATTGATCCACTCTTCAGCGACGGGTTTGTCAAAGACCGGTAAATCAATAACCGGAAGTCTAAGCGAGGGCTCCTTGGGTTCGAAGTTTTCTTTTTTAACTTCGTCCTCGACGGACAGGTTACGAAAGCTACCTGACACGGATCCAAGACCGTCTATCGACTGAGCTCTCCTTTCCATGTCGATGAAATTTTCTTGACTTGATGCGTGGGATGATGTCGAGCGCGACGCTTTTGTAGCATCACGAGCCTTTGCTTCGACTTTGAATACTAAATCAAGGTATTCACTACATTCGGACATCAGGGTGTCGTCGGTTACACCTTCGAAGCGGTGCTCTCGGCCTATCAGGTCCAAGTATAAGTTCTCAATCGACTTCTTGTTTTCAGTCAGTTCCGTGATTTCGAGTATGTGACTGTCTTCCAGTTCTTCAAGGGCGGCTAACGCCTCCAAACGCGAACGTATTAACTTAGTTCGCATGTAGTCCACTTTGAACCTAGTTTCGGATCCTACGTGGGCCATTGTGTATTTGAAGAACTCGCGATTTCCCTTTAACCGGGTGACAAAGTTAAATGTTTGTATTAAAACGAACTTATTACGCTATCGCGAACGAATTAAGTGGCTTTTGTTGCCAACGACGAAGTTGAAAGACGATAAGAGTGATAGTAGATATGACAAGATAACGACCTAGAAGGTTAAGATAACAGTTTCATAACAAAACCGGTTACGTCAAAGTAAAAATCGATTGAATTGATCGAATCAACCTAACGGTTGGTAGCATTGAGCGTTGTGACGTCACAAAGAGCAAAAGCGCTCGAAAATTCCGGGGGTTAGGTTCGCTTAACTAACACAAAGAAACTTGACCACGAGGTCACGCAAAATGACTATTTGTCTAATAATTATTAAACTAAATGATTCTGGCCAAACTTAAAGAGACGGCATATATCCGGCCCGGAGGACCATTTGGACAGTTTGCACTCTTTTAACGTGACTTTTCGCTGCGCTTCCCCAGATTCCGCAAGCATACTGCCAAATAGGACGTACGTGGGCTACATAGATATGCCTCTTGAGATGAAGAGGTAATGCCGATCGAACATTTAGAAGAGGTGACAGTTGGGCCAATCTGCCGCGGGTTTTGGTAACGAGATTTTGAGTATGAGCAGCCCACGTGAGTTTCTTGTCGAGTGTTACGCCAAGATATCGAACTTGCTCGCTGTAGGGAATTGTTGAACCATTCAAAGTGATAACCGGATGGGGGGAGATGCATTTTAGGGTGAACATAACTATAGATGATTTAGTGGGGTTCATTGAAACTCGCCATTTATGGCACCAGCTGCCTTCTCTGTTCATATAGTTCTGAAGGTTGACGCGAGCTTCTTCGCAAGTTTCAGCTTTGCTGAGGGCCGCAACATCATCCGCGAACTGTGCAACGGTTATATTTTCTTGTGTAGGGAAGTCACTAGCGTATATCAAGTATAAAAAGGGGCCCAGTACACTCCCCTGTGGTACTTCTGCAGTGGCTGCCCTGGACGGCGAAACTGCGTGGGCGCATTTGACCGAAAAAGTCCGATTAGACAGGTACGACTGCATCAATCTGTAATATGTGTCGGGGAGTTCGTTTTTTATTTTGAAAAGAAGACCGGGATGCCACACTTTGTCAAATGCCTTTTCTGAATCCAGGAAAGCTCCGAGGCAAATCTTTTTGTTCTCGTATCCGTCCAGAATTTCGTCGACAACACGATGGAGCTGTTGAGGGCACGAGTGATTCTTCCTGAAGCAGAATTGTGAGTCGGGTAGGAGATGCGAGAGGTATGTGAGAAGTTTTGGGAGTAAGAGCCGTTCAAAAATCTTCGAAAATAGGCAGAGTAGGCTGATGGGCCGATAACTAGTGGGGTCACTAGCATTTTTGTTGGGCTTTTTGGCCATGATTACGTGAGCGTGCTTCCAAGAGTGTGGAAAGTGGGTGGTCCGAAGCATGGCGTTGTACACTTGGGTCAGATACACAATACCTTTCCGAGGTAGCGCCTTGAGCAGGGGCTGAGTTATTAAATCGTGGCCAGGGGCCTTTTTTGTCGGTGATCTATTGATAGTATTCCTAACTTGGCCGGGGGTGAAGTAGTCATTGAATGGAGACAAGATTAGTGGCGCCAAGAGGTGGTCCGTGACATTTGTCGTGGTACGGCTGTCGCTATCAGGGTGCGGCGAAAATTGGTCGCTAAGAAGTTGGGAAAAAAGAGTACACTTCTCCGAAGACGATGAGTACCATGTCTGACCCACGCGAAGAGGGGGAATAACACTCGCCTCCTTAGTCAATGCCTTGGTCTTCCTCCAGAGGGACCCATCTTTAGAAGTCAGTGCGCTAATGGTGATTTGGGTCATGACGTTCCTTTCATTTTTGAGTGCCTGGCTCAGTTCTCTGGATGCCCTGTTGTATCGTTGCTTAGCTTCAGTGTGTTTCGTTCTGATCCACTCAGCTCGAGCTCGCTTCTTTGTTGTAAGCAACTGTTGTACCACAACGGAAGGCCGGAAAGATTTTGGACTGTTCGCCTGGGCTCCTGCGCCAGAAGCTTCCTTTGCTGCTAAGTGAATCAGCTGGGTGAAGGCTGAAACGGCCGAGTCAATATCCCTTGGGCTTTTAAGGGGTACATTTAGTGTGATCCTGTCCGATATTATTTCACTGTACTTCTTCCAGTTGAATGGATGTTGGATAAGGCTGAAAGACTGGCCAGGTTGTCGATCAGTAACGAATTGAGTCAGTGTAGGTAGATGATCACAATTAAGTTCCTTCAGAACATTTGGTGCAGGGTTTACAAAACGATGCATATTCCTACCTATGAAAAAGTCCAAGACATCAGGCGAACGACTTGCATCGTGAGGGTAGTATGTAGGCTCCATTGGGTATATTACGTCCAGGCAATGTGAATTTATGACTTCAAGTAGCGTTCTCCCTCTGGGATTGGCCAGACGAGATCCCCACCTAGGGTGCTTGGCATTAAAGTCACCCCCGAGGAGGAAATTTGTCTTCATTTCGTGAAGAATACCCCAAAAATCAGCTGTTGACATCCTATTTTGTGGGGCTGAATAAAAAGCTCCTATTTGTAATTGATGGCCCTGATGTTGCAATGCAATCCTTGATACCTGGTACTCAACCTCCTGTACGCACGGTAGTTCATCATGGGGAATTTGATTGTTAATTATAATTGCTGAACCGCCTTTTCGGTCCCCACTAGGATGGTCACAACGATAGGTTTTGTAGCCTGGGATAAAAAAATTGCAATGGGGGTGCCAGCTTTGTTTCCGAGACCAGAAGTATTCCAATGTTGTGGTTTTTTAAAAAGAGTTCCAGCTCGTAAAACTTGTTATTAAGACCTTGTGCGTTCCAAGTGCAGACGTTAATTGTGTTGAGCAGTTTTTGTGAGCTCATGGCTTCTTAGTTAGGAGCACGGGCAGGATTTGGGTTAATGTTTGGAGCAGTGGTTGGAGGATTGACAGTAGGGAATCAATTTTACTCATCATTTTTTCGAATGGAGAGTCAAGTGCACTTGTTTGAGGAGCATTTGAAGTCACGTCTGAGTAGCTTCTGCCTCGTGTGGGAGTGATTGGGTGGGTGCGGAGGGGCAAATTGGTTGCTGCTGTTGGCTCCCGCGGCTTAGTTGTCTGGTTGGATGGCTGGCGCTCGGTAATCCCTGAGTTTGGATTTATTTGCTGCATTTTTTTATACACGGGGCAGCCTCTATAGTTGGCCGTGTGTTGGCCGCTGCAGTTAACGCAGGTGGGAGGATCATTGGGTGTCTTTGTGCAAGCTTCTGCTGCGTGTTCTTGGTTGCATTTTACACACCGTGGGTTGCGATGGCAGTAATTTCTAGAGTGCCCGAAATCCTGGCAGCGCATGCACTGGAGGACTGCCCGGCGAGGCCTTGGTGGCTCAACTTTAATTTTTGAGTAATATAATTTATCGAGCAAGTATATTTCTTTATTCTTAGAATTAGGCTTTAGATAGAGAAAGAAGAGAGGAAGTGGTTGTTTTGTGCCAGGATGAAACACTGGGATCATTTGCACCGGTTCGTAACCTAGAGCTTGAAGTTCCTTCATCATTTCGGAGGAATCGCATGATGGATGAAGCCCCCGTACTACAACCCTGAAGTGACGTTCATTTTTAAGTTGGAACGTATGGAATTCCGCTTTGTTTTTCTGTAGGTAATCGACAATTTTTCTGTAATCGTCGATGGTGTCACAGTTGATTTTAACTTTCCCATCCGACGTATGATGACGAAAGTTAAGTACGTTGAGTTTAGAGCAGTCTTTTATAAATGAGTTTATGTTGTTGACGTTACTAACGAATATTGGTGGGGGCTTTAGCGGTTTATCTGGAGGATTTTCAGTTTCCATTGTATTAATAACATTGGTTTCAGAGAGGTCGCTGAGTGGCTGAAATCTATTCGAAATTGCAAACGGCGAATCTCCATGAGTTACCTTTAGTTTTTTTGCTGACTGGTTCCTTTCGGGAGGTGACCCCATGGCGAGGGGTTTGGTGAGGGGTGGAGAGTTCACTTCCTCTTTTTCTCGAGTGAAAGAGATAACAAACAATAATAGACAAAGTTCTTAATCGAATCGTCGAGAGATCCGAGTTCGGAAGAAAAAACAAAATTAACAAATAAATAAATCAATAATAATTAACAAAGTAGTATAACGTTCGCGTAGAAATCGCGTTTGTTAAATTACTTTCCGATTAGACAAGATCTGCTCATGTCCAGAGCACGGAAACGACTTTACTTGGGGCTTTACGTGCAAGTTTTATGAAGCTGCAATCAATCAAAGTGCTCCGGGTCCGCAGCACGGAGCGCTCTGATTGCTTAAATCCCCACAGCTCAGTTTTTTAAAGCTTACACGTGAAGGCTGCTTTAAAGTTGCATTTTGTCGATTTTACCTCGAACTAGCGTTTTTGTCTAATTAAGCTGCGAATTAGCGATTTTTCTCAATTTTAGCAGCGCACCCCAAGAACTGCGCATTTAGCGTTTTCTTGAAATTGGATGCGAAATCATTTCAGCAAGTCAATATACCCAAATTTGGTGGTTTTAATACGGAATATTTCACCCCACAACTCACGATTTCACTATTACACTGACACTTTTTACTCAAAAACTGACTATTTCACCTCTAACAGGATATATTACTTCAATACGAGCAATTCCACACCGAGACTAGCGTTTGCCACTAAATCTTACGTTTCTTTTTTCCAAAACGGACGATTACACGCTGAAATTGACGACTCTCACTTGCTTAAAAAGCTTATATAAGGATGAAAAAAATGAGGATTTTTAGGTTCTATGCTCATGAAATGTATAGGTAAAGTGACAAGGAGTTTTAGTACACGGTTGGACAGCGATTTGGCTCCTTTCGACGATTTTCTGTCCATCTGATCTGGAGAATAAATCGTGCAATGAGCAAGGAGTACGAATATACTCGATTCAGCACAAAGAAAAGAGTTGTTCTGAAAGGCTCGAATAAAAAAATTTGCGACTTCTGAAATCTGGAGGTAAATTCGCGGATAAAATTTAGGAAACACGTTGACTCACGGTGTATGTAGAGGCCATTTTTAAGAGGTGAAATGTAGAAAAAAACGCTGATGTGCTGTGCTTGGGCCGATCCCGCGGCTAAAATGAAGAAAAACGCTAATTCAAGGACACTAAAGTGGATAAAAAAGACGCTCTTAAACTTGAAAAAAAAAAACCTAATTTGGAGATAAAATTGAGCAAAATAGCAAATCTGCGTCTGCTAATAACTACGAACACTATAACCGCAAAAAGCGCTGATTCGTGGTCTTACCGTCTTACGACGCAGCTTTCCAGACCAAAATTGAGAAATAATCTCAGATTCGCGGTGTACAGAGGCCATTCTACAGCTAAAATGTAGAAATCGACGAAAAACATGTTGTTTTTGGGCCAAGGCCGCGGCTAAAATTGAAAAAACACGCTACTAATTCAATTTAGTACAAGTCGCGAGTGGTAATATTGACAGAAACAACGCTAATTTCGGTTAAAATTGGGCGAAAAATCGCCCATTCGCGTATAAAAAAAAAAGAAAATGTACGCTAATTCACCGCAAAATGAGTATAACACGCTGTTTCACAACTGTAATTGAGAAAAATCGCGGATAAAGTTGAGGTAACACATCAATTCGCAGCTAAAATTGTGAAAACGCAAATCGCCTCGAAAGCTTCTAAAGCTCGAAAGGAGCTAAAATCTAGACAACAGTGCGGCTATAATTAGAGCGTGAGAGCGATTTTACTACTGCTGTAGAAAACCAAGAGGTTTCATTGACTAAATATGAAAAATTGAGTAGAATCTGATGATTTTCTACGCCACTGCGAAGCACTAAAGAAACAAAGGAAAGGAATTTGTGGCTAAAATAGAGAAAATATTAAGCTAACTCCAAAATTATGCGGTGAAATAGCGCGAATTCAAAATCTAAAAATGAATAATTCGCGGCTGAAATAAAGAAAAAAGGCAAATTCGTGGTTTCTGAAGGTAAATTTGGTTAAAATCGAGAAAAAGTGCTAATTCACGGTATAAATTGATTTTAAAAAATGGCTAAATTAGATGAAAACGCTAATTAACAGCTGAAACGACGCTAATTCGTGGATTGAAGGGGGGGGGGAAGGCGCTACTTCACAGCTAAAATTGAAAAAACGTTCGATCGCGACTAAAATTTGAATAATGCCAATTCGCCGTTTCTGAATTGAGGAAATAAAAGGTGAAAAAAATCGCCAATTCACCGATAACATTGAGATTCACGGCCGAAATTAAAGAACAGCGCCAATTTTAGGTTATAATTGGGACAAATCGCTGCTAATTCGAAGTTTTCTGGGGAACAAATTCGACTGGTGGCTTTAAAATTGAAGAAACAAAACGCGGAAATAGCTGTCAAAACTCGCTAATTAACAGCTGAAACTCGGTAACGCGGTAATCGAGGCTAAAATTGGGGAAATATCATCAATTCGGAGTGTTAAATCGTGGTTAAAATTAAGAAAACGCCTATTTGCAGGCAATTTCGTAGGCTAATGGCCCCTAAACTTGCAATTCGCGGCAGTTTAACTTTCCAAAAACAGGAAATTTCGCGGTTATTGCTCCCTGTGAACATGCAATTCCTCCAAAATATTCAGTTATGTGGCTATATTGCTGAAAAACTTGCAATCATACGAATATTCAACCAGAAAATTTTCTAATGTCGCGGATATTCAACATCAAACACAGAATTGTTGCAATTCTGTGGCTAATCGTCAAGACTTTGGGCGCTGTCGTGTGTTTTTCCCTATACTTATTACCCGCGAATTAACGCTTTTTCTCAGTTTTATCCCCAAAGTAGCCCCAGGAATCACCGAGTTGGCGTTTTATTAACATCAGCTGTGAATTAGCGTTTTTCTCCCAATTTTAGCAGCGAATTAGCACATTTTCTCATTTTTGTCGTGAATTAGCCACGAAATTTACATCAAGAATCCGCAAAGTAGAGGCTCTGTCCAAATGTTAACAGCAAATTAGTGTTTTTCTCAATTTTAAAAGCCAATTCGTGTTTTTCTAAAATTTACCCGTGAATCAGCCCTTTTTTATTTACAGCTTTTTCTCCATTTTATGCCCGAAGTTGCCCCCAAGAATCGGCGAGTTGGCGTTTTCTCATTTTCAGCTGTGAATTAGCGTTTTTTTCTTAATTTTAGCAGTAAATTAGCACGTTTTCTTAATTTTAGCTGTGATTTTAGCGTTTTTCCTCAATTTTAGCAGTAAATGAGCTCATTTTCTTAATTTTAGCTGCGCTTTTTAGCGTTTTTTCTCGATTCTATCCGTAAAATCGTAATTTTTCATACCCTAGGTGAGTTTTCCTCCACTTTTACTCAGACGCGAATTTGTGTTTTTGCATATTTCACCCGTGAATTAGCGCTTTTTCTAAATTTTAGTCCCAATGCTACCCCGAAAATCCATGAATTGGTGTT
This sequence comes from Corythucha ciliata, assembly GCA_038030265.1. Lineage (NCBI taxonomy): Eukaryota > Metazoa > Arthropoda > Insecta > Hemiptera > Tingidae > Corythucha > Corythucha ciliata. Next base: position 1,899,713 of record CM075941.1, on the reverse strand, counting down.
TCTCCCTTTTTTTTTTTAGTTGTGAATTAGCGTGTTTCTTGTTTTTTATGACGCGAATTTTGCGTTTTTCTCTTTTTCATCCTTGAATTAGCGCTTTTCTCAGTTTTAGCCGCATGAATTAGGGCTTTTTCCCAAATTCAGCCCCGAAGTTGCCCTCAAGAATCGCCGAGTTGGCTTATTCTCATTTTCAGTCGTGAATTAGCGTTTTTTTCTGAATTTTAGCTGTAAACTAGCAAAGTTTCTTAATTTTAGCTGTGATTTTTAGCATTTTTTCTCGGTTTTATCCCTAAAATCGTAATTTTGCATACCTTAGCTGACTTTTCCTTCACTTTTATTTAGACGTGACTTCACGTTTTTGTCTATTTCACCCGTGAATTAGCGCTTTTTCCAAATTTCAGTCCCGATTTTGCCCCAACAATTCGTGATTTTGCGTTGTCTCAATGTCAGCTGTGAGTGAATTAACGCTTTTTCTCAAATATTTCCATAAATTTAAGCAATTTTTCTCAATTTCAGCCGCAAATACTTTCAATACTTACTCTCAATACTCTCAATACTTTCAAAAAGGCACATATCCAATTCCAATATGTAAAAATTTGGTGAAAACCAGCCCCGGAAAAAATGAATATGTGCATTTTTGAAAGTATGCTCCTCAATTTGAAAGTTTCGGTGAATAATCAGCGGCAAAATTGTATGAGTTTCAAGCTTTGCCCTAAAAAGCCACAAAATTGAATCTTTCGGAGGATAATTAGACGCGAAATTGCATTTTCCACGGGAGCAATGGCCACAAAATTGCGGTTTCCAATATTCACTGGCAGTGAAATTGCGACTTCGAATCTATAAACGGCCTGGAAATTTTAAGTTACAGAAGAAATTCGCTGCGAAATTACAGTTGGAAGGAGGGAGGTGACAAAAAATTGCCACTAATTGAAGTTTTAGGGTTGCATTGCAAGTGCAAAATTGTGGGAGATTTAGCTCTTTCTAACTCAAAATTTCGCGAATCTGGATCTTTTAGGAACCGTGAATTTCGCGTGGTTACCGCCATAAGTTATTAAACTTTTAGGGGTTTGCTCAGCAGATCCGTTCAGTAGCGTACCGAGGTAGTGGCGAGTATTGGGGCGACCAGCGCCCCCCAAATAGCTCGAAGATGGAAAAAATTAGGATTTTTAGGTTTTATGTTCATAGAAAGTACGTGGAAAGAGGTCTTGGTATCCGGTTGGACGGGGATTTGGCTCCTTTTTGACGATTTTCAGTCCATCCGACCAGGAGGAAAGAGCGTTGAAAGATGCTAACCAATTTTTTTTTTGCTGAATCGTGATCTTGAACGTGATCAAGCGCTTGTTTATCATTTTTTAAAACGCTAATTAGTACGTTTCCTCATTTATTTGCGAGTTAGTGATTTATCTAGGCCAACTCTAGCGACGCGGACTTGGTCTAGAACAGTACATTATGGCGTTTTACTTTATTTTAGCTATAAAAAGGGCTCCACACTCCGCGCTAGCACTCTAACTCACTTTATAGCAAACATCTGTAAAAAGAGCTGATTCTTGAGAGAAATTGGGAAAAATCGCTAATTACAGACTAAAATGAGAAAAAACCTTAATTTGCGGCTCAAATTGAGACAAAAGGATGATTCGCGATTAAAAATGTAGAAAAATCAATATAATTTGAGGATGATACTGAGGAACAGTGCTTAAATTCGTGAATAAAATGTAGAAAAAGCGCTAATTCACGGTTAAAATTGAGAAAGGCGCTAATTCGCGGGTAAAATTCATAAAAATGGCCGATTCTGAGAGAAAAACGCTAATTAGCGATTAAAATTGAGAGAGTGCCAATAAAATTGAGAGAGTGCGCGGCCTTCTGGTGAATGAAACTTTAAGGCAAAAATAATTGAAAAGCGCTAATTCGTGACTAAGAGTGAAACAGTGAAAAAGGTCAGTTCTCTCCTGACCTTCGTTCGGACAAGACGCTTTTTACTTCGCTCTTGCTTCTTCATTTTTTTTTAAAGTGTTCTACTGCGGATTTTTATTTTTATTTTTATTATTTTCTCGACTGTACCTAAACTTCGGTCACGATGGCTTGCAGCTATCCTGGCTGTGAGGAGCAGCTTATTGCAGAGGATTCCATTCGATGCTCTCTATGTGGGGCTACCTATCGCTTTCCAAGACTGCTCTCGCGGCGTGGAAGTGCACCACTTGCAAATCTCGACCTCCCTCTCCTGATCTTGGTGGTAGCCTTAATAGGAAGGACCTTGAGACTGCCCTCGAAAAAACTAAAAAGGATCTGGAGTCTACCTTTGATGTATACATGAAGAATCTCTCATCCTCTCTGATCGAAACTATTAAGGAGAAGTTGGGGGGGGGGGGGCTTGAAAATAGGGTCACTGCTCTTGAATCCCAAGGATCCCAATGTGTTGAGCGTCTTGATGCTATATCTAGCGAGCTTGATGATCTGAAACGAGCATGTTCCTCTGGCCCTCACCCAGGTGTTTCCAACCTTGCTTCTGGGCTGACTTCTGCCTCTATTGCTGCTCACTCTCTAGTCTCCGGCGCCGATGAGCTACTTCGTGAGATCTCCGATCGTCAGAGAAGAGCCTCTAATGTTTTGTTCTTCAGGATACCTGAATCTGATGCCCACCCATCAGCTGCTGTTGAAGAGGACCGGGATTTTCTCCGGGATGCTGTCTCTAAGCTAGGCCTCCCCTTTGACTCATCCGTTAAGCGCTTCCGCAGGGTTGGCAACAGGCGGGTCCCTGATCGTCCCCGCCCACTCGTCGTAAGTCTGGATGGCCCTGGCACTGTATCTAAACTTCTCTCTGCAAATCGGGCTTCCAACCCTCCACTCTACGCTATTTCCTCAGATCGCACCCCTGCCCAATGCAGACAGCTTGATCACCTTCGCCATGAGCTTCGTCGTCGCACAGATGCGGGTGAGCCAGACCTTACTATCAAATACATAGCAGGTACCCCACAGATTGTCAAGCTCCCGCCTTCCAGATCTTCACTGTCGTCAAAAAACGCCCATGCTCCACCATCAAGCCCTATACAACATTAACCCTTTTTTATCAGAATGTGAGCGGTCTCAATACAAAGCTTTCTGAAATTCAACACCAGTCTCCTCACATCTCCTCAGACATCATCATCCTCACTGAAACATGGCTTCACCCTGCCGTCGACTCACTTGAACTCAGGCTCTCTAACTTCAATGTCTTCCGAACTGATCGTTCTCCCTCAAACAACTCTCTGAAAGCCTCAGGTGGTGGTGTTCTCATTGCTGTATCCAACCGCTTCCGCTCAAATTTGCACACCTCCCCCAATATCCTTGAACAGACATTCGTGGTCCTTCCTGACCTTAAACTTATTATTGGTGTTGTCTATCTCCCTGTGTATTCTGCTGCCTCCGCTTATGAACGCCACTTCTTGGAACTTGAACATGTTTCTTCAGCCTTTTCCAGTTACAAAATTATTGTGGCTGGTGATTACAACCTGGCTGGTATCCCTGGAGCTTCTTGGAATATGGAGTGTTTCCCCTATCATGCCTCCTCAAAGGCCAATATCATCCATGAATCTCTTCAGCTTCTTAACCTCAAGCAATTCAATTCCAACGTCAACACCTCTGGGAATGTTCTTGATTTGGTTCTCTCGAATCTGGATGATCTCACTATTCACTCTGGAGATCCCCTGGTGGCTGAGGATAAGGCTCATCCTGCTCTTCATATCCGTGCTTCTCTTCCCAGCTTGCACCTAGTTATTTCTCCACCTACCCGCTTCGAATTCAATTTTAAACGGGGTGATTACACCAGCATGAGCCATCACTTCCTTCAACTTGATTGGCAGTCACTCCAATCCTCTCCATTAGCTAATGCGTTGGCAGAGTTCTACGCCATTGTTCATGAAGCCATTAATCAATTTGTTCCAAAGACCGGCACCATTCATCACTCCTACCCCAAGTGGTTTTCCCAGGATCTTATTTCTTTAGTCAGGAGCAAAAACCTAGCACACTCTCGTTTTAAGGTGACCGGCCTGTCCTCAGATTACTCTTCGTTTTCTCTACTCAGGGCCCGCTGTAAGTCTGAGTCCAGGGCCTGCTACTCTGCTTATCTAGACTCTGTCCAGAACTCAATTCCTTCAGATATCAAAACTTTCTGGAACCACATCAACTACCGCCGCGGCAACTCTTCCCTACCACCCTCAATGCACCTTAATTCCAGTTCAGCAGACTGTCCACAGGCCATCGTTGATCTGTTTACCCGCCACTTCTCCTCTGTCTTTGAGCCTGGCATCAGTGTTCAGCCCACCAGCTCCCTCCACGTGACTTGACTTATCTGGGTTCTATAACTCTGAGTGAAACGGAAGTGCTGGGTGCTCTTCAACGTCTTGACGTCTCTAAGGGCATGGGACCTGATGGGGTTCCTCCAATCCTGCTCAGCTCTTGTGCTGCTGGACTTGCTGGTCCTCTGACTGCTCTCTTCAATGCCTCACTGTCATCTGGCCATTTCCCTGATATCTGGAAGAACTCTTACATAACTCCAATCCACAAGAAAGGTGATAGATCAGACATCTCTAACTACAGGCCCATCTGCTCGCTCTCCACCATCCCTAAGATCTTCGAAAAACTTGTAGTTGACCAGCTTTCACCAATCTTCTCTTCCATCATTGCACCAGAGCAGCATGGTTTTATTCGTGGCCGATCTACTGTGACAAATCTTGTTCTCTTCCAGGAGTTCATCTTGCAGTCCATTAGCGTTGGTGACCAGGTTGATGTTATCAGTACTGACTTCTCGAAGGCATTTGACAAGATCCCTCACAGCTCTATACTTACTGCCCTCTCATCTGTTGGAGTCTTTGGTGTCTTCCTTACATGGATAGCGAGCTATCTCTCTGGTCGCTCTTCTACTGTGAGAGCGGGGGGTGCTATCTCTGCACCTTTTGGCTCCACCTCTGGCGTTCCCCAGGGCTCGCACCTTGGGCCTCTCCTCTTCACCTTAACAATGAACAGCATTTGCTACGAGCTTGATGTGCCATTCCTTATTTATGCTGACGACTTCAAGATTTTCAATTGTGTTCGCAATCTCTCTGATTGCATTGTCCTCCAGTCGTGCCTTGACAGGTTTGTCCTATGGTGTTTCTCCCACGGCCTTGCTCTCAATCCTGGAAAGTGTACTGTGGCCACCTATCATCGCTCTCGGGCTCCCGTTCATCACACATATCATATTAATGATACTCCCCTCTGCAGGCCTTCTTCTGTCCGTGACCTCGGTGTCCTTCTGGATCCTCATCTTTCCTTCTCCGACCACATCGCCCAAATTTCCGCCAGCGCCATGCGAGCTCTGGGATTCCTGAAGCGCAACACGCGAGAGTTTTCCCATATCCCTGCGCTGTTCACACTCTATCGCTCTCTTGTCACACCTCGCCTGGAGTATGCGTCAGTTGTCTGGAGCCCTTATTACAGTTGCTACATCGACCAGCTTGACCGTGTTCACCGAGCATTCCTGCGGTACCTGGGTTATAAGCTGGGCATCCCACGGGAAAACATCAACTACGACGCTTTGAGTTCCCAGTTCCACCTCTTGCGACCAGCTGACCGACGATCTATCGCTGATATCAGTTTCCTTCATGGACTTTTTTCTGGCCGAATCGACGCTCCTTTCCTTCTCGCACAATTTGGCCTCAATGTACCTCGCCTCGCTTCCCGCTCGTCTGAACCATTTGCCGTTCCCTTCTCTTCCACGAACTACATGCGCCACCGACCATTCTCCAGGCTTCCTCGAACTGCCAATCTGCTTGGAACTTCACTTGGTTTTGACCTTCTATCTTTACCTCTTGAAACTGTGAAGAAAATCCTGAAGGACTTTTATTTAAATTCATACTCGAATATATGACCTGCCTTATTTCACCGAGCATAAGTACTTTTTTTTTTTTTTTTTTTTTTTTTTTTTTCTCTGTTTTGTCCGATCGTTGTACACTTAATTGGGCTTGTCCCGTGTTTATGTAAATAAATAAATAAATAAATAAAACCCACTAATTCACAGCTAAAATGAAGAAAACTTTAATTCGCTACTGAAATGGAGAAAAATATCCAATTAACGGTTTAAATTTATGAAAATGTGCTAAAAATTATAATGAGCCATAATTTAACGCTACGTGGTGTTAATTTCATCTAATTTGTCAAAATTAGACACTGAAATCTCCAGGTTTTCCACACTTGTGTATATCACTAGCGAAAAAATGAAAGTATACCTACCTACTATTCAGTAACGTTGTTTTTCACTGTCATTTTCCATCTTAAAAGCATTTAATACATGAGAGGGGGGATTTCACGTTCAACTATCAGGGGGAGGGGGATAGACGCCACTGACAAGTACAGTGAATATGGAAGGCTAAATTTACTCAACAAATTTTATTCAGGCCCAATAGGTACCGATATATATTGCCCTTTACAAACGTGCAAAATGTGTTCAAAATGGGAATTTTGGGGCGAAAGACACGAATTTTCTGTTACAGTGATTAAAAGAAGGCAAATGGTTTATTTGGTTTCTCTCGTTCATCTTACTTTTTAGTAAAAAAACAAAAACACGATTTCCTGCGGGACGACCGCGCGGGAAATTTAGGTTTTGTCCCACGTCCCGTCCCTCAAACTGTTTTCAAGGGACGTCCCGCGACCGCGCGCACCGAGGTCAAATATATGGACCTTGACCTTGATCTCCTATTTGACGACATAACCTCTACTATACGTCGTTAACTTTTGAGGCGGTCTTCTTTAAAAGATAAAATTCTGTCGGTACTTAAATGTCTAAATCCCTATCCTGTCAAACTGAATTGACAGGTGGTAATTACACATCTCCTTTTCTACAGGGGTAATTCAGTTCCGCCTCGCATCAATATCAAAATAATTTTGACGTCAGTTACTCAGCACCTGACCCCGTGGGATAAGTAAAAAAAAGTTTCGAAAGGTGAGAGTCAGAGCAATTAAAGCTCTGTTTTTTAAAAAGACAGCCACCCAGTTTTAAAAACCTTTTTTCTTAAAAGGTGAGTACTAAAGTGAAAAGCGCGACTTTTTTTTTTTTTTTTTTTTTTTTTCACTTTAAAAGGTCAACATATGGAGGGAGAAAGGGTCAAGATTTGGCGGAATGAAATGTGTTAATTAAAAGTGTTTTCGGTCACGCCACCATTCACTTTTTTGACGGTCTTCCCTGGATCTTGCGTCGTGTTTTTATACAAGCCGAACTTTCTTTGTCTACGCTTAAACAAAGGGCCCTATTATCAAACCGTGAGATTTTTTCCCTTCGATGAAAGATACTAATCATTATTTTTATTTGTTTTCTTGCTAACTTCATTAAAACTATGAAATAGTTTTGAATAGTTTTGAGTAAATATTAATTGTATCGCAGGGAAGCAAAATGTGAGATAGCCCGCTTCTTTGTATGGGAATCCCGAGTGATCTAATATCCATTGATAAGAGTTTAGACATTAATTAAACCTGTCGTAGAATTTATTACTATGTTCCGCATAATAGTTGCATAAGGACTCGCAGAGAGACCAAAAGATAAAGGAGAAAGATTGAGGAAAGTGTGGGAGTTTCCATTAATTCACTTTTTGCCTCGCTATATCTTTTAAATTGACTCGTTCACAGAACGCCTCCTTATTCTTTTCTAAATTGTGGTACTGTTTACTGCGAAGTTCTTATAAAACATTAGAAAGAAAGAAAAGTACTCGTAAAAGTAGAAATATAATGCCTAATTGGTTTTTATTTTCAACCTCATTGCATAAGTAATTTTTTTTTTTTTTTTTTTTTTTTCTTGTTCTCGCCAGGCGATGTGGAAGATTGCACGGTGTCGAAAGTTCGACAGGCAGGGTTTACACCACTTTCAGACGCCGTCTGTTGGGCCATATTAGAGTTGGGAGCGTCGGGACAGACGGCCGTACTGGACACGATACGAAAAGCGATCGCTGGGAGTTTTCCCAAAATGGAGCAACCGTCGTCTCATCAACTGTACGACACTCTGGCGGATCTTATGAGTGAAAACAAGGTTGGAGCGAGCCCCTACAATGATGACCGCTATTTAATCCCAATTAAATAATATATTCATACGGCTGCGGAATTTTCCCCTATATTTTCAGGTGTATCAAACGTCTCAAGGTTATTTCGTCGCCACACCAGACAGCGTGCGTCTCGAGGAAGCGGCCGTTGGGAATGGACGATCCATGCTGATGACACATTCTGAAGCGACAGCTTTGGTCCACGGCGAAATAGTGACGATACGCCAGGGTCCTCGGACTCATCAGTCGATACAAACTAACCTGGCTGACGTCATTTGTGGCGGTAATCTTTACATTTTTATAGCTATTCCATGTATTATTTATGAATTATTTTTCTTCTACGCTTCAAAAAAGAACCATTTTATTGTTGAGAGCATTTTGTGTATTAATTGGTCTAATTTGAGATCATTTTTCTAGGAAACAAGAATGACAAAATATTATACCCAAGAATGACGAATAAAGGTACGCTGAGAAAACTAGAAAGGAGGCATTCGATGCGACTTTTGGGGAGTTCAAGAAAACTTTCGTCGCTCCATCGCGCCGGTTCCGTGAGACTGCTATACAATGGAGGCTCTGAAATGAATAGTATGTTGCTTATTTGCATTTTTAGTCGTCCAATTGCTAATTTATTTGTGGTTTGTAGAAAAGAGCTCGTTACTATCCAAGTTATTCAGATGGTCGAGAAGGCAGCATCCTTTGAACGGTACACTTCCCTCTCCATCTAATGAGGAATATCCTCCTCATGAATGGTTCAATTCGAGTGTTCTCCATTATAGATCGATTGCTATTCAGACTGAAAATGTGGTACTTACGATGTTTTGATTTATTTTGTCGTTTCAATAAATTAAAATTACTTATAATTTGGTACAGGCAAACGAAGAAACTACCGACTGGAGTTCAGAGTGTGGAACATTACGTTCTACGAGGCGAAGGTCTCTCAGCACTTCCCGGCTCCCCCGCCGACGAAGTCGAGCTCCATCGGCTTCACCCTCACGCCAGTCTACACCCACGCCGTCGTCGTCCAAAACACTTCTCTGCCCCACCAATCCAATGTCGTCGGCATCGTCGGGCTACAATTCCCTTCCACGCTCTCATAAATCAAAAGCCAAGTCCACCACGACCGCTTCCACTACGACAAAATCCTCGCCGAAACACCTCACTCCACAGTCTCAGAACTCGATTAAAGTTGAAGTCTCCTCGAACCCAAGTCGAGGAGTTGTCGCTGACACTAAAGTTGACACGCGAATGACAACGTCGTCAACTGACTCATCGGCCATGCTAACAACCACGATCAACGGTCCCAACTCGACTAAAATCTACGTTCAACAACAAAACTCGCCTATGCGATCCGTTATTACTTTTGAGAAAGCTCGGAAAGCAGAAGGGCCACCTCACGTCATCCCTACGGATTTGAGCGTCCCTGAAGAGACTAAAGAAAGAAAAACAAAATCAGAGAAAAGGTCTAGACGCCCAGCTTCTCTGTACCACCAGAAAGAGTCTGTTCAAAAAGAGCCTAGACGAAAAACTTCGGTTCAACAAGTTGAAAATAACCTTAAAATGAAGTTCCCGTCTACAGAAACAATTCATCTGGAAGAAAAACCAATCACAGCCGATAAAAACAATAAAAATTTAAGGAAGTGGAAAAATGACGCAGACATCTCTGAGTTGAAAACTGGAAGCCTCGTCGACTTGGCAAACTCCTACATGAACAATATGAAGAAAACCCCATCGTCGGGCCCACTTCAACCGTCTCTGAGCAACGACAAATTCGTCCTAGAAAGTCTGTCGTACAAAAACATCTTCAAAGAGAGTCACTGCGACAATAAACTGTCCCCTGTCAAAAAAATCGACACTAAAAATAATTCCACCAAACTCCTCGCCAAAAATGACGCCTCATCACCGCGCTCCTTTCCATCCTGAGCGATCTATCGCTTCATTTCACGTCGATCGCCGCTCAAAACATTTTGAAAGGCGTCAGCGTCAATTCAATTGACACGCTCGTCGAAGTGAATACGGCGGCTGAAAAACTTCCGATTCACACTGATTTAGGAGTCGTTTGAACTTGACACACTTTGTTTTACTAACTGTACAATCCCACCATTTCAGTAAAATAAACTGTGACCCCTTCAAATTGAATTCCTTGGCATTTATGCTTAGAATGTAAATACTATGGGAATCAAGCCCGGTTAATTTAGAAGAAAAATGCGTCTAAAGCGTTTAGGGTGATAATTAAAATCAAAAATTAGCGTTAAAAAATAGTTGATTACATTTAAAATGCCATAAAGTACCAAAATCAGTTTGAATGTAAGTAAAACAAGTAGCCGCTACGTTATTGGCTGGGGAGATCAAAGTATTTATTTTGCACTAAAGAGCAAATTTTCATCTTCGGTGTTTAAAACATTGAAGACCATTTTTAGTTTGTTTGATTGTGTAACACTTATTTGTGCCAAAACTAAAAATGGAATTTTAAAATCAACTTAATTTACCACAGTAAGAGAGAATAAGAGAAAAACGAACGCTTGAAAAATATTAGTGTTCATTATTTTGTGTACTATACGTTCATAACTAAATAAAGAGAAATGAGTGAAACGATTAGGCCTAAAAAGTTAACGAGTTCGAACTCAGTATATCCTACCAGTATAACCTAAACAAACGAAACATGTTGCCGTACTGAAGTAAATAAAGTACCTACCTACACATGCAGCGAGTAATTATGTAACGAGACCTTAACTTATGTTGTTTGAACGTCATACGTTCTGTTATTACGTGTCATCTGTTTCAAAGCGCTTTAAGGAGGCCTCATGTTTAAGGCGGGGGACTCAGGCGGGTTTCCTCGACCATTTCCCAGTCATCCCTTGTCTAAACTTCGCACATACATTTTGGCTCAATTTCTGCACCAATATTCGATTCAAATATATGGGCGTAATCAGAGTAGTGTAGCCATACACAACTTTTTATAATCCCCAGCTGCACGCAATTTTCACCACGGTGCGACGATTCAATCGAAAAACTCCCGCGGTTGTAGGCCGGGTGAGCTAAACAGTGAGTTTATTGTGCTTTAATCGTTAATTTGAGATTTGGGGCATCGAACAGTTCACTCGTGGCGAAAACTAAGATTTCCGAACAGTCTTTAAATTTTTGCCGACTTCTCCCGGCTAAATCACCAATTTTTCTATATATTGGAGCTCCGGAGGCTCAATTTCAAAATATTCCCTGGAATTATCCAGTTTTCAGGCCACTTTTCAAGAAAAAATTGACAGTTTTGAATGACAAAATTGGTATTCATACAGTTTCTCGAACGAAATAGACAGTTTTTGGGGACAAATGTCCATCGATGCTTTCCAAGAAGAAATTGACAGTTTCAAACGACCAAATTTACAGTTTTGAATTACGATATTGGCAGTTTTTAATGAAGAAATTAACATTTCTGGGACGGAATTGACTGTTTCAAGGTCTAAATTGACAGTTTCTAGTAACTGCTTTATGGTTTCCGGTGAACGGGCTTGGTCTGAGCCCGAATTGTCTGATTAATACTCTCTCGGTTTGGGATGTTTTATTCTGATTTAGAATAAAATTGACAATTTCCAAGTCGAAACTGTCAGTTCCTCGGGTGAAATTGATAGTTTAGTAAGAAGAAATTGACAGTTTAAAAGGACAAAATTGACTAATTCAAGGACGATGTTAACGCCATCTAATAACGCATAGTACTTTATAACTCCTCCTCCCGTCCATACATCCCTACTACATTATTTCATACCTTCTGAGTGGGAGCGGGCGAACTTTATCTCTATGTGGCAACTCGAAACTGCCCTTTTCCCCTTTTCTCTATTCGCGCCGCTCGGGATTGAGGACTGTCGCCCTACGTTGTGTTCGCACATTGTTGCCTATTCACGAAATTATCAATTCCCTTCAATTTAGTCAACCACAGGCCGGCCAATCAATTCAACTTCTGTACGCCTATATTTCTACTTCTACTATACTGTAACGTTGTACATATTCATCTTCTCGAAGTCGCACCGCAATAAATTCGCACGATTATTTGGTCTCGGTTTAGTGTCGACTTATCACCCACCTCGAAGACGTGAACTTGTCCGGCCGCGAAGAGGATCAATTTACAGGAAGTTTTCCTTACAGCTAATAATTCAATACCCCGGGAATCGGGTAAGAGTTTTCGTTTCCCTTCTCGGCGTATACAGACGAAATTTACGGTTCCTTGAAAAAAATTGACAATTTCCTATGGAGGGGCTTGAAAAATCGACAGTTTTTAACCCGAATTATCGTATTAAGGCCCGATTTCACCAACTTCTTAAACCACTATCAACAACTAATCACGATCGCAATGTAAGCACTTATATCAGAATTCATAATATAAGTCGTTAATGGCAACTAATCGCGATCAACTCTAAACGAAATCAATCTTGTTGGTTAAAATGAGCCTATAAGTTTACAATTTTTAGACTTAGATTTTGGTGATCGTCAGGGCACGAATCATCAGTTCAGCCATTTTCATGGCACGAATTGTCAATTTTGGCCCATTTTTGGAGCGCGAGTGGTTCGTTTTTGCTATTTCAAGGTCACAACATATCTGTCAGTTTTTGAGCCTTTTCAAGGCGCAAATCTGTGAGTTCAGTCATTTTAGGGGGTGGGGCAGCCACTTTTAGGGCTTGACTGTGATACTATGGTCATTTTTTGGGCTCAGGTCAGGTCGCAGTTCAAGGGGTCAATTTAAAACGCTTTCCGTCCGCTAAGCACATAATCCCAAGTGATCATCGCTCCAATTCGACCATTTTCCTAAGTTTTTTTTTTCCTGTTTCTAGCGTGCCTGCTGCCCGCATGGTTCACGTGAATACGGTTTGTAATAGACCATTCGAAAGGCCATCGAATGGAGAAGTTTCAATTAATTTTGCCACCATGGAAGTAGGAACAAGTGGAGAGAGAGAGAAACGCTTTTTTAATGTAGAAACATTGTGAAGCCGGTTTTTCCGCCATTACACATCTACTTTTATCATTCGCATAGAGAAGACGAGAGGGGGCATGGGAATTTTGTCACTGGTCAGGTATCAAATATCCAATGTTTTTGTTGGTGAGTCATGATAACAGATGGTGTGTAGTAATGGCGACCAGCTTCACGAAGAATGCGTTTCAATCCCTCCACTTTGTTTCTACGCCACCTTGAAATTCACTTGCTAATTTTGGCATTTCATTTTTCCTGTATTTACGTGAAGATTACACGTCCAATTATCTCTGAAACCCAATTCTAATGACAGTTTCGTGAAGGAAATTTTCTGCTCTTTCCGAATTAGCCATTAGCTAAACTTGAATTGCGAGCTGTGAATCCGCGCTTTGTGCAAAAAAGTCATGAAGAGCGTGAAAAACAGGAAAAGGCCCATATCTCGTAAGGTAACCACTTTCGACCATAATGTTCATGTGGTATTTTTGGTGCGTCTAGGTGCGTACTACAACATGGCAAAGTATTGCACCTTCTGAAACACCCTGTGTAGGGCTGTGCGAGCTCACTTTTTGGCTCGTTCAGCCCTCATGAAAATCGTTATGGATATGATAGAACTCAGTTCAGAAGCAGTTGGAAGAAATTCTGTACAGCTTCGATAAATCGGCTATATTTGCTCCAAACCCCGAGGAATGCCGTGAAGTGAGAGAGAAAGTTGAACAGCAACTTAAAGATGTTATTGGAACATGGAGCCACAGCAAAGCTTTGGGTACAGTACATTGAACTCGTGAACCTCGTCAAAATGTTCATCGTTACTGAAAGAATGGGTAACTGGTCTCAGCATCTAAAAACAGTGTCGCAGATGCTTCCGTACGTCCATGCGTCAGGCCACTTTCTGTACGCTAAATGTGCCCTGCGCTCATCCCCAAGGCCTTATTTGCCCCCCCCCCCCATCATCACAATCCTCTTCCTCCCTTCTTTTGTTCACGTTCCCAACATCCCCTCCCCCGACCAGAATTATTGCTGACTTGGATAGGACACGGTACTTGGACTCAGGGTTAGAGAAGTCTCGCCCGCCCTGGCAGTAGGGTTAAAATGCACACTTTTTTCTACAAATGGAACCAAAAAAGGAAAAAGATGGACTGATTTATGGCAACCCAATGTGTTGGACAGAAAAGAGCGCCCTCAACGTATTTTTTGTGGCCACGCCCATTTAAAAGAACAAAAGGAAGCGTGGGTGATACCTTGAAGTTTATAGTGTGGTTTTCTAATTATTATTGTGAATTTGACAAAAATAAAGAACAGTTTTTAGTTTAAAGTGATGTCTTTTGAGTAAACTCGACCCCGATCTCCAGTAGATCCAAGCTTTTGACAACACAATGGGAGGTCATGACCCACTGGGCGACTCTGGCGCGTTTACCGGAACCAATCCTGAACAATATTTTGGCAATGACGGTTGTGCTGGTGAGACGGTCACTAACACTACCCCGAGCACACCAACCGGGCCCCCTAAACGAAAGGAGAGCCTTGGAGAATTAATAAACCGCACTCCTTTTCTTAGTGAGGCTTTAGGAGGAATAGTAAAGGAAAAAAATTTCGCTCCGGCAGCTGGCGGTCGGAAAGAGTGCATTTCATTTTGTATACGGATACCCTAAGCCGTCCCAGAAGTAGGAATGTTGAGACCATGATTTGTTTCGTTTATGTTTGACCCTCCCTCGTACTGTTTGCTGCCGGGTTTGTTTAAGCTGAACTTAATGGGAATCAAAGGCTATTTCAAAATGGAATCATCATACCGAATATAATGCTTCTGGAATCAACTGGTGATTTGTAGTGATTTTTTTACCATTTTAACCCCTATTTTCCCCCTTCCACCTTGACCGATTTGGTCCAAATGCTATACCGACCGGGGCCTTATGACTACTGATTTTTGTGCCAAAGCGCGTTCCGCTAAATTAATTTCTACGAGAGTTATCGTGCTAACAAGGCCTCACACTTACTTCCACCCCGGGGACATCGCCCCCTCCCCCTCGACTTTTTCAAAAAATTAAAATGGGAATCAAAGGCTAGTCTAACATGGAGTATACGTACCGAATATCATGCTTCTAGAATCAACTGGTGATTTTTGGTGATTTTTTGACGACTTCAAGCCGTATTTTCCCCCCCACCACCTTGACCGATTTGGCCCAAATGCAATACCGACCGGGGTCTTATGACTACTGATTTTTTTGCCAAAGCGCGTTCCGCTAAATTAATTTGTACGAAAGTTATCGTGCTAACGTGACCACACACTTATTTCCACTCCGGGGGCAACACCCCCTCCCCTTCGACTTTTTCAAAAAATTAAAATGGGAATCAAAGGCTACTCTAACATGGAGTATACGTACCGAATATGATGCTTCTAGAATGAACAGGTGATTTATAGTGATTTTTTTACCATTTCAACCCCTATTTTCCCCCCCTCCACCTTGACCGATTTGGCCCAAATGCAATACCGACCGGGATCTTATGACTACTGATTTTTTAGATAAAGCGCGTTCTGCTAAATTAATTTCTACGAGAGTTATCGTGCTAACAAGACCACACACTTACTTCCACCCCGGGGGCACCACCCCCTCCCCCTTGACTTTTTCAAAAAATTAAAATGGGAATCAAAGGCTAGTCTAACATGGAGTATACGTACCGAATATGATGCTTCTAGAATCAACTGGTGATTTTTAGTGATTTTTTGACGACTTCAAGCCCGATTTTCCCCCCCTCCACCTTGACCGATTTGGCCCAAATGCAATACCGACCGGTGTCTTATGACTACTGATTTTTGTGCCAAAGCGCGTTCCGCTAAATTAACTTCTACGAGAGTTATCGTGCTAACAAGGAAACGGCCATAATATTATAAATATATATATATATATATATATAGACGTTGAACACCACTTATGGGCTCATGGCACTTAGCTCTGCAGACAAGCTGAATCCGCGAGTGCTGGAGTTTACACAATAAATATTTCGGCGATTATATACTTGTCTCATCAAATTAGCTCTTCACTTCTAAATTAGTTCTCCAAACTTCCGAAGAGCATGAGACAACAGATGGCAGAACCATCTAAAATTATATGTAATAATATTTAGCATCACTTGGTGCTTCAGAGACTTCGGAGGATTTCTAAACAGGTCATTGCTCTCTGCTGTGTATGACCTTATCAGCATATAACGCTCACTCGGAAGAATACTGGTTCAACTCAAAAAAGTGTTTCTGACCATTATAGTTTGGATTAATTTAATGTTATTTAATCTCGACTGTTTAGGTCAGAAAAACTTTGTTGAGTTGTACCAGTATTCTTCCGAGTGAGCGATAATGCTTGCATTTCTGTGAAAGAAAGAACCTACATTTTACAAATCTTTTTTCTGATCTTTTCTGTATTTTTGTATTGATACAAAGAAAGCTGAAAGGCGCTCCCTCTCCGTAAACAGTACGAAAAGTCAGTTTGCCGCAAATCAAAATATCCACCAACGAAATTGGGAATTCAAAAGAGCTGTAACCATAAAATTTATTTTTGCATTGAGCCAACATAGTGAAATCGGTTATTTTAGTGTGCAATGCTTTTTGAATGGATCGAAACCGCAAAATTATGTTTTGGATGCTGCGAAACATGAAAAACTGTTTGTTTTTTCGGTGAGCCAGCTCTGCAAAATTTTTTTATAATAGCTTCCAATGGGTCGGCAGTGCTAAATTTGGTTTTATTGAGCCAGCCCCGCAAATTTTGGTTAATATGCTTTCATTCTGTACTCGCAAAGAGCCGTCTAAAACACGCCAGGGGCCCTATAGTCTGTCCACTTAGGGATGGACTCTTGCCCGCCCCCGAATTTAGTGAAATGAGCTTCCCATTTACCCCTTCTTCTAAAAATAACGCACCGGGAATAAAGCCTTGATTTCCTAGAAAAGCGGTGCCGTAATATAGCGGTGGAAAAAAACCCTCTTAAATAACGCCAGTAGTTCCCTAGAGAGTAAAGTTCGGTTAACATGACAGCGGCACCGCTTCGAATGAGACGGCCGTTCGTGACGGTGATGAACTGTTCATCAACGGTTTTTTTACGGTGAATCTTTTTTGTTTACAATGAGCGTGAAAACTCCCTGGACGCTAAACGGTGACGAAATCGTAAATAATACTGTCCGAAAACAACTCTATTCAGGGGGTCTACAAAATGAGCTGGCGCAAAAATTCCGCCAATTGCGGTATCTATAGCGTTATTACAAATTATTTGTGGTAAAGCGTCATTAGTTACCGCTTGCGTTTATTTTTTAACGCCAGCTCATGGTTGACCCCCAGGATGTGTATAAGAAAATATTACTAAATAGTTGGAACAACGAGGAAAAAAACGTTCATCACCACCGTCGCGATGGAAGCGGTGCCGCTTTCTGTTTACCGCTATCTAGGCAACTATGGCTTGATTTAAAATGGAAATTTTCTACCGTTATATTACGTCACCGCTTTTCTAGGAAACCAAAGCTTAAGTGGACAGACTATAGCCGCCTTCACATGCGAGCTGTGACAGCTTAAGCAAAGAGCAACCCGCGTTTGAATTAATTATATTTCATTGGATACAGCTCAAAGCCGAGATTTTTTTAGATCACATGTGAAGCTAGAGAACCTATAATCAGACAGGTAAAATCACAGACGCCATGTTCGCTCTTATCAATTATCAGTCTTGTAAAATCCACCTTTTGTTGATGTTTTGTTGATGTCAACAAACCACCCCCAACCATTCTTATTAAACTGATAAGAACGAACATGGCGCCGTATGCGTCTACTCGTCTTCAGTAACCCAAGGGGAAAAAAGGTTCCGCTGAAATTTCTTTGTTGCCTGGGACCTTTCCATGAGAAATTTTCGCTATGAGAACGCTTGTTTCCATGTCCCCGCGATCATTACAGTGCTCGGGTCCGACAGACCGAATATCCTCATCTACAGCTAACTTTGACGTAAAATGAATCGTAAAACGGTTAAAGACACATTAGTTCAAGCTATTTTTCAAATTACCTGTGATAAGTGCACAAAACTAGTTTATCTAATAGCCGTTTTCATCAAATTAACAGGACCACCCCATAAAAATACAGTTTTTGTTTTTAGGAAATTTTCTCCTACTGCGTGTATCTCGACACCTATTGGAGATAAGCGACTATCATTTTTTTTATTGTAAAGAGAATTTCATGATGATTAACTTCTTTGCTATTGATCAATGTCGTAACGTCAACGACGAGGACGCTACAACGCATTGTTCACAAAAAGCAGTGAAGGGGTTCGAGAATAGTGTCACTTTTAACGCTATTATCTCTTAAGCGGTTGAAGCTATAAAAAACTTGTCGAAGACTGATTTTTGAGGAATTTTGTCAACTTTTTTTTGTTATCCCATGAGGTTTTGGGTGGGACCTTCAGTTTGCGAACTCCAGGTAATAAAGTGAAAAATGATGCACGTTTTGCTACGTCCAGCAGCTAGCTCGTGGGCTAGAGGCGGGGACTTTTGAGTACACCATCTCCAGACCCCTCCGAACAAATCCCAATCACAACTTTAGAGTTACCAGCTGGTTCAATCTATGCCTTTCTAAGAAGCATTCGTTTACTAGACTATAAATACAGCTCATGTTGTTTTACGTTCGTCAAAAACTCCATTTATTAATTCGTAATTGACGTTTGCAGTTCGCCCGCAAACTACGTAATCAATGCTGCTCCCCACTTCACCACCGTGACTTCGGCTCGGTTGCAATGATCCCTATTCTCTTCAGTTTATTTTATTGATCTGGGACATATTATAGGGCTCAAAAGGTGAAGTAGAACGACTTTTAAAATAAAAAAATCGTGAAATCACGCGCGCGCGGAATTTCCTGGCCATTTAAATGCATGAGACCTTGAAATCCAGGATTGGTGCAGAAATACGGTAAGAATGGCGAGGTATGATTGAAGGGGGGATCGAGGAAACACGTGTACAACTCCCCCTTAAGGGCCTTGAAAAATTGCGGGTTTCCCCACCCAACAAATTTAACTCTAGCACTGTTGGTTTACCGTCCGGAACTACACCAACTGCACTTAATGTTATATTATGTTTTTCGAGTTATTTCATGTGATAACCCACGAGGATATAAAATCTTCAGCTGCTCGGAGTAGCCCGGTACTGACAAACGAACTGAGCTTCTGTTTACTAGGCGTACAACATTCTTGTGATTGGGGGGGGGAGAAGAAACAAATCAAACAAATGAACAAAATTTAATGGTGACTAGGCTAGGTATGCGCTTGGAGGTTCTTTTCCATAGGCAAGGTTAGAAATTTGCAGCTTTCTCTGCTAATGACGCGAATCATATTGAGGATTATAAACACAACACAAGGAATTGACAAATAATTAAAGAAATTCAATTGCGAAAACAAACATGAATTTAAACCAACTTTACAATTTGGCTTAAAGAACTTAATTCTTTTTCTTCTTCTTTTCTGGAGTGTATGGATTTAAAGGAGTTTTCATTTTTTTTTGATTGTGAAGATAAATGAAAACCTGGTTTGCAGATCTGTTTTTTAAAACGTCGCGGTACTGAGAGAGCGTCTTTATTTTAGCGCATTCCCGTAATTTGGGGCACGTGCCTCGAATTAAGTGATCCCGAAAGGCTTTTCGAATTGCCTGCTTTTCGGGCGAGGTCCACCTCGTCCTTCTAATCGTTTTTTTGGGACTGGTATAATTCTGCGTAGGCGCAGGCAATTCTTTTTCATCGTCATCACTTGACGAAGGGGGTACCCAGTTGTCGTCACTCCGAGTGCTAGGACCCGCCTCTTCTCGATAACTAGGGCCCGGGTCGTCTCGAGTGCTAGGACCTGCACAATCTCTAAAGCTGGGTCCCGCATCACCAAGAGTCCTAGGACCCGCGTCTCCTTGAGTGCTCGGTTGGTTGGTGTTAGAGGTAGCGTCAGCAGTTAGAGTTTGGCATGGCGAATCGTCATCACCTTCACCACCTATCATTTCTGCTGAGGCGCCGGTTTGCGTTTCCCGGATGGGAACGTCAACATTTATCTCGTTCAATGACTTGCCTTTATATTTGCTGATATCGCCGGAGTCTAACGCCATCAAAAGTTGCGAAACCCGAGTCAACTGAAGAACTTCGTCTGGAAGTCGGTAGTGTACTCGGTGCTATCTTTTTAAAAAAATTCAAACAAAACCTTAAAAATAGTCACCCAAATGGCCTTGAGACGTGAAATTAATGGCCTTGAGAGGTGGAATTCACAGCTGGAGGATAATCGAAGGCTCGGTCACCAATCCTGATTAATCTTCAAACGGTCGTTTGACCACTGACCGAACTCTCGATATGCGATTTGGTTATGAATTTCATGAGCTGGGCCAACTATTTACCAGATTTTCCAGGTTTGGTTGCAATTTTGGAAAAACTCGCACTGATTCTGGATCAAGAGCAGGCTAGAGCTCCCGGAACTTCGGTCGAAATTTTTCTGAACTGTGGTTTAGTGTGGTTTAGGAGTGGGGAAGCGAAAAAATGCAGATTTTGGCTCGAAAAAATTACACAATGCAGATCTCTCTACGTTAGACTCATTAAGCAACCCCTTCGCCAACATTTTATCAACGGCCGAATTTATAAAAATGGCGGATCAAAGGCAAATGAGAGGAGTAAAACGCCTGATAACCTCCACTTTTTTTGACGTCAAAAAATTCACAAAAATCGTACGAGTCCGAAATGGTGCCACACTTTCATAATCAGTCATTTCCGACCGGTCTGGTCCGGTCAGCTTCGGTCAAATCCGGTCACGAAACCATCATAAGCCCTATTTCTCACGTCTCGTGAACACTTGAGGTCAATTTACCACGTTTCATGTCTGTGCCATTCAAAGTGACCGCTTCGGTCAAGCCCGGTCACGGCTGGTCAATTGGCGGTAATTCTTTAGTGGAATCTGCCTGGTGGGCCCCTTCTATACACACAGCAATTTGAACGGCTCAAATCGGACCATTGACAGTTGAGCAACATGAATTTCTTTGAGCTTGACCACTCCGATCTTCATACGGTCGTTTGACCGCTGACCGAACTCTCGATATGCGATTTGGTTATGAATTTCATGAGCTGGGCCAACTATTTACCAGATTTTCCAGGTTTGGTTGCAATTTTGGAAAAACTCGCACTGATTCTGGATCAAGAGCAGGCTAGAGCTCCCGGAACTTCGGTCGAAATTTTTCTGAACTGTGGTTTAGTGTGGTTTAGGAGTGGGGAAGCGAAAAAATGCAGATTTTGGCTCGAAAAAATTACACAATGCAGATCTCTCTACGTTAGACTCATTAAGCAACCCCTTCGCCAACATTTTATCAACGGCCGAATTTATAAAAATGGCGGATCAAAGGCAAATGAGAGGAGTAAAACGCCTGATAACCTCCACTTTTTTTGACGTCAAAAAATTCACAAAAATCGTACGAGTCCGAAATGGTGCCACACTTTCATAATCTGTTATTTCCGACCGGTCTGGTCCGGTCAGCTTCGGTCAAATCCGGTCACGAAACCATCATAAGCCCTATTTCTCACGTCTCGTGAACACTTGAGGTCAATTTACCACGTTTCATGTCTGTGCCATTCAAAGTGACCGCTTCGGTCAACCCCGGTCACGGCTGGTCAATTGGCGGTAATTCTTTAGTGGAATCTGCCTGGTGGGCCCCTTCTATACACACAGCAATTTGAACGGCTCAAATCGGACCATTGACAGTTGAGCAACATGAATTTCTTTGAGCTTGACCACTCCGATCTTCATACGGTCGTTTGACCGCTGACCGAACTCTCGATATGCGATTTGGTTATGAATTTCATGAGCTGGGCCAACTATTTACCAGATTTCCAGGTTTGGTTGCAATTTTGGAAAAACTCGCACTGATTCTGGATCAAGAGCAGGCTAGAGCTCCCGGAACTTCGGTCGAAATTTTTCTGAACTGTGGTTTAGTGTGGTTTAGGAGTGGGGAAGCGAAAAAATGCAGATTTTGGCTCGAAAAAATTACACAATGCAGATCTCTCTACGTTAGACTCATTAAGCAACCCCTTCGCCAACATTTTATCAACGGCCGAATTTATAAAAATGGCGGATCAAAGGCAAATGAGAGGAGTAAAACGCCTGATAACCTCCACTTTTTTTGACGTCAAAAAATTCACAAAAATCGTACGAGTCCGAAATGGTGCCACACTTTCATAATCAGTCATTTCCGACCGGTCTGGTCCGGTCAGCTTCGGTCAAATCCGGTCACGAAACCATCATAAGCCCTATTTCTCACGTCTCGTGAACACTTGAGGTCAATTTACCACGTTTCATGTCTGTGCCATTCAAAGTGACCGCTTCGGTCAACCCCGGTCACGGCTGGTCAATTGGCGGTAATTCTTTAGTGGAATCTGCCTGGTGGGCCCCTTCTATACACACAGCAATTTGAACGGCTCAAATCGGACCATTGACAGTTGAGCAACATGAATTTCTTTGAGCTTGACCACTCCGATCTTCATACGGTCGTTTGACCGCTGACCGAACTCTCGATATGCGATTTGGTTATGAATTTCATGAGCTGGGCCAACTATTTACCAGATTTTCCAGGTTTGGTTGCAATTTTGGAAAAACTCGCACTGATTCTGGATCAAGAGCAGGCTAGAGCTCCCGGAACTTCGGTCGAAATTTTTCTGAACTGTGGTTTAGTGTGGTTTAGGAGTGGGGAAGCGAAAAAATGCAGATTTTGGCTCGAAAAAATTACACAATGCAGATCTCTCTACGTTAGACTCATTAAGCAACCCCTTCGCCAACATTTTATCAACGGCCGAATTTATAAAAATGGCGGATCAAAGGCAAATGAGAGGAGTAAAACGCCTGATAACCTCCACTTTTTTTGACGTCAAAAAATTCACAAAAATCGTACGAGTCCGAAATGGTGCCACACTTTCATAATCAGTCATTTCCGACCGGTCTGGTCCGGTCAGCTTCGGTCAAATCCGGTCACGAAACCATCATAAGCCCTATTTCTCACGTCTCGTGAACACTTGAGGTCAATTTACCACGTTTCATGTCTGTGCCATTCAAAGTGACCGCTTCGGTCAACCCCGGTCACGGCTGGTCAATTGGCGGTAATTCTTTAGTGGAATCTGCCTGGTGGGCCCCTTCTATACACACAGCAATTTGAACGGCTCAAATCGGACCATTGACAGTTGAGCAACATGAATTTCTTTGAGCTTGACCACTCCGATCTTCATACGGTCGTTTGACCGCTGACCGAACTCTCGATATGCGATTTGGTTATGAATTTCATGAGCTGGGCCAACTATTTACCAGATTTTCCAGGTTTGGTTGCAATTTTGGAAAAACTCGCACTGATTCTGGATCAAGAGCAGGCTAGAGCTCCCGGAACTTCGGTCGAAATTTTTCTGAACTGTGGTTTAGTGTGGTTTAGGAGTGGGGAAGCGAAAAAATGCAGATTTTGGCTCGAAAAAATTACACAATGCAGATCTCTCTACGTTAGACTCATTAAGCAACCCCTTCGCCAACATTTTATCAACGGCCGAATTTATAAAAATGGCGGATCAAAGGCAAATGAGAGGAGTAAAACGCCTGATAACCTCCACTTTTTTTGACGTCAAAAAATTCACAAAAATCGTACGAGTCCGAAATGGTGCCACACTTTCATAATCAGTCATTTCCGACCGGTCTGGTCCGGTCAGCTTCGGTCAAATCCGGTCACGAAACCATCATAAGCCCTATTTCTCACGTCTCGTGAACACTTGAGGTCAATTTACCACGTTTCATGTCTGTGCCATTCAAAGTGACCGCTTCGGTCAACCCCGGTCACGGCTGGTCAATTGGCGGTAATTCTTTAGTGGAATCTGCCTGGTGGGCCCCTTCTATACACACAGCAATTTGAACGGCTCAAATCGGACCATTGACAGTTGAGCAACATGAATTTCTTTGAGCTTGACCACTCCGATCTTCATACGGTCGTTTGACCGCTGACCGAACTCTCGATATGCGATTTGGTTATGAATTTCATGAGCTGGGCCAACTATTTACCAGATTTTCCAGGTTTGGTTGCAATTTTGGAAAAACTAGCACTAATTCTGGATCAAGAGCAGGCTAGAGCTCCCGGAACTTCGGTCGAAATTTTTCTGAACTGTGGTTTAGTGTGGTTTAGGAGTGGGGAAGCGAAAAAATGCAGATTTTGGCTCGAAAAAATTACACAATGCAGATCTCTCTACGTTAGACTCATTAAGCAACCCCTTCGCCAACATTTTATCAACGGCCGAATTTATAAAAATGGCGGATCAAAGGCAAATGAGAGGAGTAAAACGCCTGATAACCTCCACTTTTTTTGACGTCAAAAAATTCACAAAAATCGTACGAGTCCGAAATGGTGCCACACTTTCATAATCAGTCATTTCCGACCGGTCTGGTCCGGTCAGCTTCGGTCAAATCCGGTCACGAAACCATCATAAGCCCTATTTCTCACGTCTCGTGAACACTTGAGGTCAATTTACCACGTTTCATGTCTGTGCCATTCAAAGTGACCGCTTCGGTCAACCCCGGTCACGGCTGGTCAATTGGCGGTAATTCTTTAGTGGAATCTGCCTGGTGGGCCCCTTCTATACACACAGCAATTTGAACGGCTCAAATCGGACCATTGACAGTTGAGCAACATGAATTTCTTTGAGCTTGACCACTCCGATCTTCATACGGTCGTTTGACCGCTGACCGAACTCTCGATATGCGATTTGGTTATGAATTTCATGAGCTGGGCCAACTATTTACCAGATTTTCCAGGTTTGGTTGCAATTTTGGAAAAACTCGCACTGATTCTGGATCAAGAGCAGGCTAGAGCTCCCGGAACTTCGGTCGAAATTTTTCTGAACTGTGGTTTAGTGTGGTTTAGGAGTGGGGAAGCGAAAAAATGCAGATTTTGGCTCGAAAAAATTACACAATGCAGATCTCTCCACGTTAGACTCATTAAGCAACCCCTTCGCCGTTCTTGTGGCGGGGGAAATTGACCGACGACCCCCTTTTTTTATTTCGTGAGAAATTCACAAAAATCGTGGGAGTTCAAAATGGTGCCACACATTATAATTCACCAGCATTGGCTAGGTCTGTTCCGGTCAGGACCGGTTGTATTCCAGATTTTAGTGATTCCTAGAAGTTGGCTGTACACCTCGTGTGACTGTGCAATTCGAGGTAGGTGTTTCAGCCCATTTCGGTCACGTCCGGTCAAAATGGATGTGGTTTGTAACTGTTTGGTCATTTGACTGGTGACCGTGCCCTTGATGTTCCTCCAGTTAAGAATTCCAAGAAAATTTGAAATTTGGGATGGACATAATGCTTATCTTTCGGAAATGTATTCATTATATAGTACACGATAGCACATTATGTATCGAGGATGTATTGGAGAGTATATTCTCCAAGAGACAAGTTTAGCAGCTCGAATTCAGGAGCTCCAATAAGCAGATAATTCTGGAAAACAATTGGTAACCGTGCTTCATTTGCCTAGGGAATAACGAATCTTACTCCCTGGGGAGTGATTTATAATGATTACAGCATGATTTGAAGGGGGTGAGCACCAGTTTACTTACTGGTTGTACATAAAAAGTAATTCCGACCCTGATAAGACGTGGTGGTCTCACAATTTAGTTTGCAATATTGATAATGTCCAAGAATCCAAATTTGATCCCTTAAAATACATAATGTAGGTACTTAATGTATGTACCTAAACATGGAAATGGATTGGGCCAGCAGAAATTTTCCAACCTCACAATTCTGATGTCTTTTTTTGCCATGCCGTATTCGAACGCAGTGGTTTAGAAATGTTTTCAGTGCGCTGGGAAATATAAATTCAGGCATTCGTACTAGTTTGTCCGGTGAATCTAAGGTCAGTGGGGTTTTTATGCGTGAAGCTGGGGATGAACAGATCAAAAATTACCTCAGTTGATATTTTAAATGGCAATAAGCTGTCTTGTCAATATTTTCATTCGAGTGGGAGGAGCTATGGAAAAGAAGAAAAATCGGTCCCTTCGGTTTCTTTGTTTTCATAATTTTTCAATTTTTTGTATTTTTTATAATTAAAAAGTCCGTTGGAGCAACAAATTGTGCAACCTTCTTTCCTTTCCAAAAAAATTGAGGGGTACTTGTCAATGAAACAGGGGGAAAAGTGAGGGAATTTACAGCTTACGCAGGAGGGAAATAAGGGAAATTTAGGATTTGGCAGAGGAAAATTTAACATTGCGGAGTAGTAGCACTAGATTTTTTTTATATTAATGTCTGTGAATCAGTGCCGATAAGTGAAGGAGGTGTAGCATTTTATGTCATGAGCCGACAGCCCTCGGAAATATTTATTAATTATGAAAAGTCAGTAACTGATCTAATCGCAGTGCGGCATTCACCAATTTAATCTTTCAAGCAAGAGCAACATAATTATACAAATTATCTAATGAGATGAAAATAATGAAATGCACTAAAAATCAAAGCAAGTTGAATGCTGGGTGTTCGTGTAGTCAGATTGTAATGATGGTGCGGTTCGGGGGGGTTATAAGAAACAAATAGGCGCGAAAGAGGAAGAAAAATACCGCCAGAATATTATGAGATGGAATTATTAGTAAGGCGCGCAAGGGAACAAAAAAAAAGACCGCCAGAATAGCAAGGTCATTCCACCGACTTGTCATGTCATCCCACCCTTCTTTATCAATCCGCAATATTATTAACGGAATACTCTAATTTATTTGAATGGGATTACCCAATAACTCTCGATTCTTTATACTTTTCATTGAGCATGTTGGCAATTTCGAATCATGAATTTGAGAAGGGTGGGAAATGTCAAAATATTTCTGAAAAAAGGAATTTGACAAAGTGCAACGTTTTTATCCACTAAAACCGTGGTTCATTAATCAGACCTAGTTACATCTGTAATTAAATGAAATAAAATCGGCGAATGAAAGGAATCTTGGAAAGTCCACATCAATTGTTTTTTCATAATAATAGTTGAAAAAAAGGGCTGCATACTGCATTATTGTTCGATTCGAAGGCAGAAAAAAAAAAAAAAAAAAAAAAAAACGGCAAAACTCAAGGTCGTTCTCTCAAATAAACCCAACTAATTAAAATACTTTCAATTTCCAAATTCCTTTCCACAAAAAGTCCTTCCTTTTCACCCTGATAAAGATAAAGATGAAGACAGCAGGAATCAAAACAAATGGGTAAGAAGAAGTTCGGTCAATATACGATATAGCGCTCGTGCATTCCATTGACTCTCAGACTCATTTTTTCTCCGGGTGGATATATTTATTTATTTCAAGAATGTGAAAGTTATTGCTTCAGTGAGTTCCGTCCTCATGAAGGTGAACCCATAAGTGTACCTTAATGTAGTAAAAATGACACTAAGCTCTTCGACTTAGTTCTTCAGCAGAGACGAGCCAAGTGATCGAGTTTATAGCAAAAGAGGAGCTAAGTGTATGTATCTTTCCCTAAATATAAAGAAATATATATATATATATATATATATATATATATATGAATTCCGGAGACCACTGAATTCGTGTTCTAGAGGTTCTGAAACATGAAAAAAACATGACATGACCCATGTTTGCCACCATCACGACGAGACCAATAGTGCATTTTCAGAATGAAATGCACTAAAAGGATTAAAGACGAGTACGGAATCTCTTGGCTCTGCGATAGGCTTGGAGCCTGAAAGGAAGCGGAAAATGTATGTAACAGAAGCGTTTGAACCAGGAGAGATCTGTAACATGCCTAATGGAAATGTTAAGAAGGTGAAAAGGAAATCTCCTATGTTTTCACCCAGAGCTGAAACGAAGAAAGCTGACAATGATGAAAAATTAATTGTAATAAAAGGCGCTGAAAATACCTTTAAAGAAGTCTCTATTTTTAGAATATCGAAGGAAATTGAGGGAAAAGTAGGAAAAGTGGCATCGATCAGAAAAATGAGGGATGGTAATTTAATGGTGAAGCTGTCGATCACAAGCAGGCGGCATTGAACTCCGCCACGGAGCAGAAAGTTCAGACGGATACTCCAATGCATCTCAATAATAATAATAATAATTTATTTCCATGTGGTACAGCAAGTACTTTGGTCGTCATATGATTTCTAAATTGATTATTTTGTACTAGACAAGTCGTCGGAATCATCCCACCAGAACGCTGAATGCTTATAAATGGCCTTTCTCAGAAGCACCTCGCGGACGGTCTTACGGAAATCATCCGCAGACAAACTCCGAACACGAACCGGCAGTTTATTATAAAAGCCACAGATACGCTGGACCTATGGGAAACTAGTCCTTCCCTTCGTAAAACTTCCCAAGTTGCCTTTGTGGGGCATATGGCACTGGAGATATGACTCGCGTTATATTCCAGGCGCGCCAAGTGCAACCTTTCCTTATCGGGAACGGACACGAGATAAGAGTTGGGTTATATTACCTTTCCTGGTTACCCCAAATTTATTACAGTATTGAGTGATTTATTTATAGTATTTACTTAATTTTAACGTTCCAAAAGTTGTTTTATGTTTTATGAGCTGAAATTTAGGTCTATTGTAAGCAATTGATTCACAGACGGTGATAGTTTCTTCCGGTTTTCAGTCACTGAGGCAGAACAGAATGAGTAATCCCCACATCGCTCGGCCAAGAAGTCTTGTTCTTATGTCACTTGGAAAATGAATTTTTACTAAAGAATCATCAAAACGTGTACTTTTTATTCTATAATACACAAATGGCGTTTATTCGACCGATCCAAAAAGAACGAAATGCCGGTGAACTACACGTTTGTTGGGTGCTACTCGAGGGCTGGAAAGGACCGTGTATCCTTCTCCAAATTCTTTTCCGAGCATCAGGGTTAGGTAATCTTCTTCAGCGCTATAAAAGGAGCACGTGAACATTCTACGTTAAGCATTTCCCAACGCTCTTTTCACACTAACGTGGTTTCACGAGGCCCCCGCGTTTAATCCGCGTGAATGCCGCTTTCTCATCGAACTAATTAATATGTACCTCACGTGTGTAAAGGTGTACGTGGTCACTACGCGGCAGCCAAAACCGCGCCGCGTGAAACCTCGTATATGTGAAACGAGCCTAACGCGCTAGTTAAAAGTTAAGCCACTTCAAAATTGACGGGATGGCAACGTGAAAGGGTTTGAAATGAAACGATTGCTCTGGTCCGACTATAGTCACCCATTCGCATTTCCGATCACCCATTCCCGTACTGATAATAAATTGTGAACTGGCCTTTTTTCTTGAATAAAAACGGAAAACTCACTCTTGTCATCACAAAGCCCTTGTCTCCGGCATTCCGAAGTACTAACTAAGCCACTTCTGTCGACGTGTTGCGGTTAAAGTGATTTCAAATCGCGAAATTCCTCTTGTGTGAATGCACTGACCACGTCAACGAGGTAATTTACATTATCCATGCTCGACATTGCCGGGAAATGACGGGCGTCTGTCGAATTTCCACTAATGAATCTTTGTACTAGAAAGGACACTACACTCTAAGAAATCCTAGAATAGCGTCTCCGGTTACAATTAAAAATCCGGTTGGATTGAACGAATTGTGTGGGAAAATGAACGGATAGTAATTCATCTCACCGGATCAATAAGTATTCCAACAGGATATCAAATGGCAATTGCATGATCCGGTTGCATTCAACCGAATCCGAAATCGTTTGTGACCGGAGAAGAATTGTCAATTTTATGGACCAGTTAAATGCAACCGAATGTTAATTTGGATGTAACCGGAAGAGAAATGGTGGTTGCGTTCACCTGTGAAATCCAACCGAAAGCGTAATTATTCATAACCGGATAAAAAAAGGAAATTTTCTAAACCGGTTAAATCCAACTTAATGTGATATTTTGGTTTTAACAGGAAAATAAATAAGGGTTGCGTGGTCCTGTCAAATCCAACCGAATGTGAAATAATTCTAACCTAACAATATTTAAAACAATGCAATTATATTCTGGGTAGGTTAGTCAAACTGAATGCATAACAGGTAATGAATGAGGCAATCAAATTTAATGAAATGACACGAATTTTAGAGCAATCAAAAAATTGAAACGAATACTTAAATGTTATTCTACCGTAGGGAAGGAAATCTCCAGTTTCTTCATTTATTTTAACGTGTTATCCAGTAGTAAGCAGGCATGAGTCTATAAAAAAGCCTTTAATATATTATTATCATAATAATGTACCAGCTGCAAAACACCAGTTCGTTCCATTAGCCCATGAGTACTCTCTCCGGCTAGACTTCAATTTCTCTCCGGTTACAGACCTCAATTATCCTCCGGTGTGGAAGTTGACTTCTATCCAGTTACAACGTGTTCGGGGTTTCGTCTCATGTTAGATGTCATTTGTATACCGGTTGAATTTATTGAATCTCTGTTGAGACTGTGTCGGAATACGGTGAGATCGGTTTGCTCTCCGGTTGAAATCAGAGAGATTGCCCAGTGGCGCCATTGTTTCCTATTAGTTCCGAGCCCTTCCTCATCATCACTCAGTCTTTTTCGCGTCGGAGTTCCAACGTGGCGTGCGTGTGTGCTTGGTGCCTAATTTTGTCAATTCTTTCGATTCCTTTTATGTTACAAATCCATCCCCCCGTAGCATAGCATTTGTGAGACCAGTTTTCGAAATGTCTCCCCTATTTCGGCTCTTTGTACTACGTATATCAATATGTAAATGCAAGCTCCTTTTATGTGATATCTATAATGTATAATACTATTCTTAATGAGTACTTTGGGGTTTCTTTATACTTTTTTGTGTGTATTAAGTGTAAATTTTATATGCCGACAGGAAATACATTTTTTGTATTTAATTCGTGTGATATATTACAGCTAACAACCTGGCCGATTTACTCCGGCCACCGTAGACTCATTTCCTGTAAACTGTTCTACACCAGGTGATAATTTTGCTCCTCAGGTTTGGAATAACAGGAGTTACAACAGGTCTGTTCCAGCAAAGTGTTTGGAGCATTTTGGAGCTAAGTTTCTATAGACCCACCAATAAAATGTAATCAATTTGAGTTTTATTGGCTGGTCCTATGGAAACTCTGCTCCGAACAAGTTTCAAACACCTTGTTGGAACAGACCTTTTGTGACTCCTGTTATAACTAACCGGAAGAGCAAAATTGTCACCGGATGTACAACAGTTCATATGGAATGAGTCTCCGGTGAAAAGCAACTGTATTGTTATTGACAAGTCAACGTAGAATTAATACATTTCTCTCCGGTTGGATGGACAACCGGAGATGCATTGTACAACTAACCGGAGATGCATTGCACCAACTAACCGGAGATGCATTGCATAACTAACCGGAGGTGCATTGCATAACTAACCGGAGGTGCATTGCATAACTAACCGGAGGTACATTGCACAACTAACCGGAGGTGCATTGCACAACTAACCGGAGGTGCATTGCACAGCTAACCGGAGATGGATTGCGGAACTAACCGGAGATGCATTGTATAACTAACCGGAGATTCATTGTGCAACTAACCGGCAATTTTTTATTTAAATTATCCGGTTGTATTAATAAATCTCCGGTTGAATCGATCCAAGCGGAGAAAAAATTGAATTCTAACCGGGTTTTTAGCCATATTTTCTTAGAGTGTATGATTGAAATAAGTAGCCCGATTTTTATTGATGACAAGATGACAAAAATGTTGAGCGATTGGATACTCACGAGCAAGGACCGGCACCGATTTATTTTCCTTTTTTTGTAGATAGCGGCGATCCTTCCTTCGATAATCCCCCAGCGTAGTCACTTAAGTTCCATTTTACGTACTTTTGATGCCTACAATGCCATCAAGACTGAGTTATCGGGAGCGGACACGAATGCCTAACCTTCACTGATAAGAGTGAAAATTCTTATTTGGTGGGCAGCTTGCTGAGTCTTCGTATAGAGAATTTTAAGAAAACGTCATTTTTTTTATTATAAAGTTCCCTCCTGTGACTTTATATAATTATTTTGAAGTGAAATGTACCCCACAAAGCTAATCTCATACGCTGAAAGCCTTGTCGATGCTCTCCGAGAGCGTTACCACGCCAAAATAACTGCACTTGGCGTCGACCCACTTGTAAGATTGTAAGCTCCTTATTTATTGAATTATTGTTGATGGAATTAGTTTTTCCCCTATTCGTTCATCCCGAAGGTTCAAATTGGATGTGACATCGTCCACTGCAGGCTTAGCTGCAGTCAATTCGATTTAAGGCTTTGAGATGTACGCTCGTTGTAGCGCCGCTCGAAAACGCTTCCAGTGGGCGACCGGCCTTATTCAAAAACATTATAATGGAAGCTTAAGGCTTAAAATTAAGGCAGAGTTATTTGATAGATATTGGGGTCTGTGCTTGAAAGGCCTCTACGCTTAAGATGGCTAATTCGATAAAGGAAACTTTCAGATTATTTCCCCTGAATAGGGCTTAACGTTCCTTTACAAGTTTGATCGGAGATCGTGGGGTAATTGCAATTTTCAAATTTTTGTTCAAAGAATTGATGATTACTCCTCGGATGAACGTCACTTTCCTCCTTTAACATGGACTTCGTCAATTATTTGGTCTTCGGTGTGAGTGCTTATACGATGGAGCATCACAAGAGCTACAAAACCTTGGAGTCCTAATACACCGTGGTTGATTGCTCCAGACAGTCAAATCGGGGTTCGTAAAATTTATCGGACCCGTGATAATGAACAATCTCATTGTAGTCACCGGTAAAGTAAATTAGCATGATGTGATTTCTGCAATTTGACACTTTTCGACGTCTATAGGGTTTAATTGGTTTACCCCCTTGGTGAAAGGAGGTACATAAACTTCAGCCATGTGACGGTTGACCTGATCATGTATGTGAAAACCACGATCTCCCAGCAGTAAGTCTCCCGGAATTAGTTGATCAAGTATGCTGCAATTTTCAGAGATAATTTTTTCACTGGAATGGCCTTCGTATGCTTCGGACATAATCATAACGGATCCTTGAGTAACGATTCGTACAAGGAATTCAGCAGTCATTGCATGCTTATTATTGGAAATATGTTGGAAGGAGGCTACCTTGTTAGAGGGATTTTGACAAAAAACTTCGAAGCAATCAATAAATAAATAAAATCGTGAGATATTTTTAATAAGTAGTTACGCAGAGAGAGTTAACCCGAGGCCACAAAGAGCGATTTGCTAGGAACTTTCGAAAATAATGGAAATATCTACGACTCTAAAGGCCTAAAAACCAATAGTATGTAGCGTTACAGTTACACGATTTCTCAAAATTTAAGCACTCCGCGACACTTTTTTAAAGCGATTTATTAATTCCGGCGAATGCCCACCGATCTCCAAATATGAGAAAAACCCAAAATTTACGCGAAATAATAGAAAAACAG
This sequence comes from Corythucha ciliata, assembly GCA_038030265.1. Taxonomy (NCBI): domain Eukaryota; kingdom Metazoa; phylum Arthropoda; class Insecta; order Hemiptera; family Tingidae; genus Corythucha; species Corythucha ciliata. Next base: position 1,866,348 of record CM075941.1, on the reverse strand, counting down.
CAATACCGGCTATGCATTTCCATTACGATACCACAGTCAATGGCCCACCAAGTTAGAATTTGGAGGTAATATAACCCAACTCTTATCTCGTCGCTCATTCCTTCTAGAATCATTCGTTGACTGGACTATTACTTACACGGGGTTTTTGTTGCGAGATCAAGAAAAATCGTCGAGAGATGTCTGGGGATGAGTGATAAAAGGTAATTATTGAGCAGGTTATAACTGAACAGTCCGAGAATTGACAATCGAACGCTTTCAGTGTGCTTCGGGATTACAAAAGAACACTTTTCGGCAATACACTTTATGACGTAGCCATTGGCCCTAGATTTTCTGC
>CM075941.1:1514302-1865514 GCA_038030265.1 Corythucha ciliata | reverse complement strand
ATCCCACGTTCTTGGTGACCTTTTTGTGATCGTAGACAACTTCATGGCTTTGATACGGGTTAATATGAAAGCGGTAAATGAGTTTGTTGAGAGGAGATAACAGAGATCTAAATCCCCTTCGTCAATGCAATAAAAAAGTCCATCAAAACGCAAAAAGTCAATTACCCAACTCAACCTATTTTCATTATATTTTACCTTCTACTCTTTATTTAATGTTTTTAAAACGAAAAATAAACTGATCATCCCTCCCGAGTCCAGTAGTAAAACCTTCTAGCGAACAGAGATAATAGTCAATGGGATGGAAACATTCAGAAACATCCTTCGAATATCTATTCCCCCTCTCCCATCCAACCATTTCCATTTCGGCACATCCATTCTTCTCAATAATGGAGTTGAATGGTGAATTTCAATATGATTGCTTCATTTGCACATTTAACACAGGTCGACTCTCTCTGTACGTGAGTTATACACAGTTTCCCTTCGCGTCCAACCCACCAACGGATTGTATTTCATCTCCCGGCCACCCTCTCTCTTGCAGGCTCGTCGCTGCTTCGCTCTCAAGTGAATATTCACGAGCTCTTGTCACAGAAGAGAGAAGAGTACAAGTTCGCGAAGCTTTTTGGCTGGTGGAACACAGGTCGTTTTGTAGCTCCGCTCAGCTCTAAGAGAAAACAGACAGGGGGATCGTTTTGATGTTCATCAAAAATTTGGTTGGCACAATTTTTTTTTTGTCCACTCCTCCGTCATCCAATATGCTTAAATATTTTAAAACAACAGGGTCCCTGCTTCATTATAATAAGTCTAGTCCTAAGTCTGTGCTACTCCAATGGCAATGTCGGTGAATTGAACGACGAAGACGATTTGATTCAAAACTACGGCAAGAGATTATTGATGCCTTCGCGCTCCGACGAGGTATTTGATTGAAATTCGTGACACATGCAGTGAAAAACGTGATCCCATTCTTGTTATCGGGACTCAGCTATCTCAGAAAAATATTTTTAAAAACGTAGAGTTGCTTTCCACCACCTGTTTGGCACGAACCTCACTATGCCCCACTCTAGCCCGCGAGCTCCACCAAACAATTTCTGTAGCTTTCAATATAGTTTTAGAACAATGAATCGATACTCTACAGGCCGATTTCACCACTTTGGATTAAGATTGGACTATGCAAATCCTAAACTTTTTTTCTTGAAATGCCAACGCATTTTTTTCTTCATGTCCGCCTTTTCCGAAATTCACTGCGGGTACACCGTTACGTCCACTCAGTGAGAATTTCCCGTTCAAGCCGGCCGGAGAATGGAAATTAGACGATGCGTTCACACCCCTCCATTCAATTTTTGTCCTGTCAGGCACGTTTTCCGAGTGCCCCAACGAATTGCCCGAAAATGAAAGGCCGCCCGCCCACCCAACAACCTTCGATAAGTCTCCGCCAAGAAAGCAACTCGATCAAAATTCAAAACGGAAAAGTCGTTAGAAAAAAAACAGTAATCTGCGTTTAAAATTAAGAAACACGCTAATTCACGGATAAAATAGTGAACAATCGGTCATTCACAATGGTTTTAAGAAAAACCGCTAATTAGTGCCGAAAATTACGGAAACATAAATTCTCGGCTTATTCAGAACGCAAGTTTCAATCTAAAAAAAGTGATAATTCATTGCTAAAAATGAAAAAAAAAACGCTAATTCGCGGGGAAAATTAAGAAAAAGTGCTAATTCACGGATCAAATGGGGTAAAATCGCTTATTCGCGGTTAAAGTGGTGAAAACGCCCATTCGCAGGGCTTCTGAAGGTAACTTTTCGGCTGAAACTGAATAAAATCGCTAATCCACGGCTAAATGCGAAAAATGCGCAAGTTTACGGCGAGCACTGCGAAACAAAAAACTCTTAATCACGGCTCGCTAAGGAGGCCAAACTTAGGTAAAACGCTAATTCGCGGCTAAAATAAAGAAAAATTGGCGGTTTTTGCTCCGGCGATGTAATGTCGTAGCTATTTTTGAGTCGTTCGAGTGCAATATGATTGCAGACGTAAATTTTGCAATTTGGCTGATATTTGCCTATCCAAAGTGTTGCCATTTTGCGGGTTTGTCAGGGCGCTGTCATGGGAGGCTATAGCCCGGGCTCCACACTCACTAAAAAAAAAAAAAAAAAAAAAAAAAAAAACGAAACTTGCAAATTCTCGGATATATTATAGGCCCCTTTACATTGAATTTCGCAGATATTTAGTCCCGAAACTTACAATTTAGCAGATATCAAGTTCCGGATGGTGGTGTGGTTGCGACTATTTTCCTCAATTTTCGCAGCGAATGAGCGATTTTAGCAGCGAGTGAGCGATTTTAGCAGCGAGTGAGCGATTTTAGCAGCGAATTGGAGACTTTGAGCCTTGAATCAGAGCTTTTTCTAAATTTGTTTATGCGAATGAGTGGTTTTTCCCCATTTTAGCAGGGAGTTAAGTGAATTAACGTTTGTCTGTCCCTTAAGCTTTGGTTTCCTAGAAAAGCGGTGCCGTAATATTACGGTCATAGAGGAGTAATAACATGGAGGGAGCCTTGAAGGAAAGAGGGGTTCAAGGGGACGACCCCAAGATTACAGCTGTCGAAAGAGGTTGCTTTTAGGGTAACAGCCACAGAAATTCCCTAGTTTCCTGCTCAATGTAAACAAACGTAGTAAACAAAATTGATAAGTTTTCTTATTTTCTGTTTTATTGAAATATAACTTAATTATGTTTCGTTCTTGTCTGGGAAGAAATTTGAACATCAAATTATAGAAATATTTTTGACGGTAATTTTAACACACTGTGCTCGTAAAGTCCCTTGGTACTTCGTTTTTAATGCGCCTACGTGGTTCGTGACAGTAATAGTCAATAGTAGGTAATCGTCTTCCTGTATTTTTTATTAGCATTGAACAAATATCAAACGAACGTGAGATTACGATGCGACCGCGAACCTCCAACATTGTCATTTTTCACGATCTATTCATAATATGAATCTCAATACCCCAGACGTTTTGTCATCTCATCTCGCCTCTAATGCCAGTGTAGTCAGGGCATATTCGAAGACGATCTGTTTTCAACTAAGCCGGTGGGTAAGAGAACCAATTTTATAGAAAACTGATTGGTTTACTGTAGGGAATTGGATTGCTTTTCGTGTTTGATTGCTGTAGACGATTTATGAACCACCAACTCAGACCATAAGCGGCTTCAGTAGACATGAAAGCACGTGACGAATTCCCGACGTCTCCCGAGCCCACATTATGATTGCTCTATTGGAGCTTTTGGGGTTCGCACGTAGCAATTCCGGTTTGATACTCCAGTCTAAAGGCCCGGTTACACGGCCAGTCTTTCCCTACGGAAAGCTCGAATCCAGTCTTTCCCTACGGAAAGTTTGAGCGTGTGGACGGCAAAACTGACTGGCTCGTTCAGGCCTCGGGATCGACTTGATTGAATTATCATCAGTCCTCAAGCTTTAGAGTATTTAACCGGACGATATGACCATCCTGACATAACAAATCAACATTTCCCAGGATGAGTGGTCATTTTGTGCCACAAAATTGTCCAAGATGGTGAGTTGGACCATTTTCGGGGCGTCGAGAAATGAAAGAGTCTGGTTCTTGGGGGCTAAATTCCAGTTTTCTGCATTAATAGTCAGCTTCTAGCGCGATATTATCAATCTTTCGAGTAAGTGTCACCGTTTCTGTGGAGGTTTCGTCGAAAAATTGTGGCTTTTCAAGATATTTATTTTAGGTAGGCTAATTACTCAGTTTGAATGCCTGAATTGTCAATTCACGAGTCGGGGCGTGCCCGGTATTAAGCTAAACAGTCAGTTTCTAGGGTCAAGACTCTATAGTTTGAGTCTAAATCAACGGTTTCCTGAATGGATCGTCAGTTTCGTTGGATCCAATAACTGGCAATTCACTCACAGTGGTACAAGCACATTGCAGCATTGTACATCATAAACTAACGGCCAGAAATTGCTATGTTTACCAAAAAATCCCGACGATGCATACTTGAAAACGAACTTTATTAGCCTGAAACTAAAAGGTATCGAGCCAAGAAACGGACACTTCAGCTGCTTAACATTATTACACTGCTTTATGGGAGAAATAAGGGACATAATCCAGGCCGCAAATGATTAGCTTCACGCTACATTCTGGGCGAGGGTCACGAATCAAAAACTACAGATCACAGAGCGAGAGAAAGCAGGATCCAAAAACTGTTTTTACGGTGTGGGGGGGGGGGGACCGCTCACTTGATGACCCAGGGGTTCGAGTTCGATGCACGCAGATGTCGCTGCACCCATGGGCGTTTTCTGATGGGTGGGCAAAGACTATCACTCACTCTCATAATCCACACACATTACTGATGTGCGTGCGAATTCAATTCCGCTTCTTTAGGTTTTTTAAAGTACTCGATTTTATGGATTATTGGTGCTCCAACCAATAAGAGAACCAAATTTTGCCAATCTTGGCCTCTCAAGATAGTCCAGTATGCAGAGGACAGCACCTTGCAACAGGTGATGTAACGATTTTATTATTTTTATTTTAATTAATCTAATTAGGTGCCCATACACGAACGGATTTTTTTGGGAAACCCGAAGGCCAGGCCGGTTTATCGACATACACGTGCAGTTGAGACCGATGGATCTCGGAACTCTAGACCCGCGGGTTTTGAAATCCGAAAGTTTGGTCTGTCAAGGGCCAAGGGGGGGGGGGATCGGAAAAACTAAAATTAATAAAAAGCATACGCATAAAATTGGGTAAAAGCTTGGAGCTGACGACAACGACTGAGCGACTGATGATGCTGAAACCGTGGTTTCGCACCAAATTAAACGTTGTAGATCGACAAATATTTTTTGATTTATCCCTTGGTTATACCCTGATCTAGCTGTGCACTTCACACTCGTACTGCGCGGGCGTTTCGGTCGATGTGAAGTTTTTCATACGCACCCGACCGCCGTGAACACACACACGAAGCCGAGGAAGCCGTGTCGCAGCTCGCTGCAGCCTTATGACAAATGAGCAATAGCTGGATTTGAACCCAGGCCCGCTGGTTTGCGAAGCGAGTATTGAATCCATTACACCACCGAGTCATGCCCGTGGACCCATAAGACGCATATGGCTGACCTCTTTCCTTAGAAAAATACGAAATCCGTCGCTTTTGCCTTTGATCTGTGGGACATGCTCGACAGTTCAACCTGAGGATTTTGTTTTTCAAAATCTGCGGGTTTCACCATACACGAACGGATTTGAACCGTTGGTAAGTTTTCCCGAAGGCGAGGACTGCACGTGAGTGGGCAACGACAGGCTAAAAACCCGCAGATTTGGCCTGTTGGAAAAACCCACGGTCTAAATCTGCAGTTCTGGCCTGTCATTCTCCATTCACGTTCAAGGCAGAAACCAGCAGGCCGGGCCCGTTAGAAAAATCCGCGGGCCCGGGCTGCGGTTCTGGCCTGTCAATAAAATCCGTTCGTGTATGGCTTGCTATTGGTGGGGGGGGGGGGGTAAACATGGAATCACAGTTTGCACACGAAATTTCGAGAGGCAGAACTTTGACAACCAAGAAGTCACAACTTCAAAGAACTGGTTCCACGTACTTGATACAGATCTTTCTATTTCATGCTCTGCATTGCAGGGCCTGCAACTTTCCCTCCTCCTTCAACACAGAATTTCGCAAGCTCGTCCCCCTCAAGACCTCGAATGCTGTATTATTTCTGCTTTTGACCCACCTTAAAAGCAATTTTGCGGGGGCCGGCTGATTAAAATAACCAATTTCGCTGCCATGACTCTTCCAGCAATTTAGCGGATCTGTCACTTACAGAAACCAATTTCGTGGGTTTGGATCCATAAAAATAGAATTTTCTGGGGGTTCGCTCATTAGAGACCCATCACTCTGTTTCTCGGCTGCTAATTTACATAGTGAGATAAAAGCCCCCCACCCCCACCCTATAACTTAACAAAGCGCTGCGACTGTCTGGTTGATGTCGGGGCACGTGCCCCTTGACACTTCCTTACGTACGGCTCCAAGTTCTGACTTGGCTTCTGAGAGGGGTCGCCCCGAAAATGAACTGAGAAAAGTGTTGGGCATACACGACTCCAAAAATATTCTGAAGAAAATTGTATCAATTAGAGGCTATACTATATTTTAATCAATTCGAACGGTATGATGGGGCGAAGCAACCCCACCTTACCAACATTCGCAGTCGGCGCCGAATCGTTGGGTCTGGCCTTACGCACAAGTTTCATCACTCGAGCCATGATACAACGTTGTAGCGTTGTTTAGATTAAGAATCCAAAACGTCTATTATCTGTCAGTGACCAGGGGTAGTACAGACAGACCGTCGATGAAGTTAATAATTCGCACCCCGAGAATAGCAGTGTGACTAATGAAAAATCGTCTTTGTTGGGAATCGACATTAGAAGTTTTGAATGTAGGACTTTGCTAGCTGATCCATTATATATATATTTTCTACGTAGTTCGAGGCTCCTGGTGATTTGATGGTGGCCTATCCATCTATCCCAGCCAAGCTTGGACTTGAAAAAATTGTTTCAATAATTTTGATCATCAATTTTTAAAAAAAATTAGGAGTTGTAACGTTACTATTCCAGAAAATGTTTATTATTTCTGACTAGTCTCACAGAATTGTTGAGCAACAACTCGAAAATAGTTTTAATTTACTGGGAGAGTAGTGTTACAACTCAAAAGGTAACGGTACTCGTGGCTTAATTTCTCCGCGACGGGCTCTCAGTCTCGATCGAAGCCGATACAATGAAAAAGTAACACTGCTACTCCGATTGGTTGACCGCTTCTGCGTGAGAAGTAGTAGTGTAACTACCGCTCCCAAGAGTCACCTAGCCGTCCTAGGAATAACACACTACTATTTTAGTGTAGGGCTTGCCTAGACCTACTTACCTAGAGGTATAACTCGAAATCCGACATTTTTGACTTGTAACACTGCTATTCTCAGGGTGCGAATTCTTCACAAGCGCGCACGAAAGGGTTTGTGTACATTGAAGGCAAGCCGATCACTATCATAACAGCCGAAAGTTGATCAGTACCCCATGTTGACTGTTGCTGAAGGTCATCTAATTGGGAAGAAACAGAACAGAAATAACTATAGTTTATCGATTCGTTACCTACTTCATTATTTAACTGCATATCTACTGATTTTGTCGGCGGGCAAGCCTATGAAACAACCACAATTCTAGTTCTGTCACCTGGAATATGCTCTCCCGGCGCGCGCCGGCCGGCTGTCAAGTTTGGTTTATTTATGAAATCAACTAGAAACTAGAAAGAATAACAAAAAACAAGGAACTCGAGGTGTGTATTTTCTGAAAACCAATGGACTACGCCACTCATTTATGCACGATAATATACCTACCTACTCTTTTTTAAAAAGAATGTTGAATACACGCACTGTTACTTCGGCACACCGGACAGATTTTCGTTTTTCCGGGTTTACGAAAAAAGAAATTAAGCGAGAAAACGTGAAAATAAAGTCACTTCCCTGCGAGACGGTTCAAATTAAAACATGGATAAATAAAGTCAAATGAGAGGTTTCCGTCTTTGACATGTTACCCGGAAGGGTAGCTTCACTTGAAAAGATACTTTTTCCTTCAGTTATGATTTGGTCAGGGATTTTGGAAGACACTCCCTCCATGTTATTCCTCCTCTATGATTACGGTAGAAAATTTCCCTTTTAAATCAAACCATAGTTGCCTAGAGAGTGGTAAACAGACAGCGGCACCGCTTCCATCGTTTCGGTGGTGATGAACGTTTTTTCCTCGTAGCTCCAACTATTTGATAGTATTTTATTTTAACAACAAAATATAGAGTCGTTTTCGGACATTATTAATTACAATTTCGTCATCATCCAGCGTCCAGGTAGTTTTCACGCTCATTTTAAACAAAAAACGTTCACAGTCACCGTCAAAAATCGTTGATGAACAGTTCTTCACCGTCATGAACGGCCGTCTCATTCGAAGCGGTGCCGCTGTCTGTTGACCGCTCTCTAGGCAACTACTGGTGTGATTTAGTTGCTCTTCAGTATTTGTCGGATACGGATGTTTTTTCTCTCTGCTGATTAGTTTGGGATTTATCTTAATCTACGGTACCTGCTTTTTGTATTAATTATATTATAATCTACATATTGAGGAATTTTCAATTTGGAATTAGGATTTTATGAATAGCTTATAATTGTGTTGCTAATCGTTAATTGTTTATAGTTCTGATTGAGGGGTATAGAGTGCAACGGTACATTGTTATAGTTTGTATTCCGTTGTTGTAATATTTCCGGGTTTGTACTTTGGGGTTATTTGAGGAGCTTCATTAGTAGTATTTTTGTTTTTTGTAGAGGAAACCCCAACTCCCCTCCTCAATTACGTAGTTTCTAATATCGGAATTTCTAGTTACTAATTATGACTGACTGACTCACTCACATGCGCGGGATGTGATGACCCGTTATGCAAAGATGATGAACTGTGCTGTTCCTCTTGTAAAAATAGTTACCATTTTGCCTGCTGCTCCATGTCGGAGAGTAATTTTAAGAAAAGAAGCAAGGAATCTCGCATGAAATGGAAATGTTTAAGACGTAAAGATGGAAATGGTGGGATTGAAAAGGGCGATAAGTTAGATGAACTAATTAAGATAGTCAATGTTATAAACTCGAAAGTTGATAAAGTGGAAAACATTGAAAAGGCCCTCATCGATGTGCAAGAGGCGATGGACTTCATTAGTGCTCGGTTTGACGCTTTCGAAAATGACCTGAAGGAACATAAGAAGGAGGTGAAGGAGCTAAGAAAAGAAAATGGGGATCTGAAGGAAAAGCTAAAAGAGTTGAATGAAAAAATGGACATTATTGAAACAACGTGGAGCTGCATGGGGTTCCTGAGCAGGGCAAGGAGGACTGCATATCACTGGTTAAAAGTATAGCTTCTTCGATGGCGCTGGCTGCAGCGCCGCGAACGGCTTACCGTGTTGGAAAGATGGGTGCGGAAGGGGGCAGGCCAAGAATTATGTTAGCGGAAATGGGATCCGCCTCTGAGGCCAAAGAATTCATCAAGTTATCTGCTGAAGGCGTATCTAAGGAGTGGCCGTGTGGCAGGATTTATATTAACGAAAATTTGACATTTTTCCGCAGCGACCTGCTTAAGAAGGTTAAATTAAGGGCTAAGAATATGAACTATCGGTTTTTTTTGGGTAGCTGGTCATAGAATTTACGTCAGAAAATGTGAAAATGAGAAAGCGGTTTTGTTCCTTGGGGAAAATGACATTGATAAAATTGTATATAACTGTCTAGGTGAAATTATAATGTTATTGTTCTTTTTGATTATTCTAATGGCTAATAAGATATTTGTGATTTAATTGATACACATAATGATATTCAATGTAGTTACGTTGATCTTAGTGGTTTAGAGCAGTGTAATACAGTATGTGATAAGTTTAATTTGATCTGCTTTAATATAAGAAGTTTAAAGAAAAATTTGGATAACTTTATTGCTTATATCTCGTCGCATAATGTAAGATTTCATTTAATAGTTCTAACAGAAACATGGAATGTTGATTGCAGGCCTTTTAGTATCCCTAATTATTGTTGTTATAATTCAGGTAGCTCGATAAATAAGGTGGAGGGTGTGTCTGTTTTGGTCCATGAAAGCATTAGTGTTAGTGAAAATAAGATTGACCCCTTGGATTCGTGTAATTTGGTTTTTATAGCTTTTCAGTCTCATTGGGGACATGTGGGCTTGACTACCGTGCATAGATCTTTTGATAGAGACGGTGAAGCATTTGTAGAAAATTTGTATGGTCATGTATCTCAGTTATCGGGTTGTAAATATCATATTTTTTGTGGGGATACGAATATTAATATCTTAGATGAAAATAAGAGCCTTAGAAATAATTACCTCAATGCACTCTTTGAGTATAGATACTTTCCTATTGTTAAAATTCCCACGAGAGTTGTTAATGGAAGTGAGTCGTGTTTAGACCACGTTTTTGTTAAGGGACTTAAAAATTCTAGTTGTATGGGTTATGTTATTCGCACGTATATTACCGACCATTTTCCCGTGGTGTTCTCGCTGGTTGTCGATGGTATGTTCAAAAATATTTCACAGCAAGTTTCCGAGTCCCCTCAACGGGTTCTGAAAAAGGTTAATTTTGAATTGTTAAGGGACTTGATCCAGTCTGTGTCATGGAATGAGGTTATCGCGTCTACTAATGTTGATGTAGCCCTTGAGAAGTTTTTGGATGTGATGGGAGATTTAATTGAGCGCTGTACTTCTGAAAGAAGGGTCAAAGTTAAAAATAAATACAGAAAAATTAAAGAATGGATAACTAAAGGTATCGTGACATCCATAAGAACTAGAGATGAGATGTTTAGTAGGTTAAGGAAAAACAAGGCGGACAGCTCGGAATTGTCTTTGTATAAAAAATATAGGAATATATTAAATTCTGTCATCAGGCAGGCTAAGATACTGTACTACAGGAAAGCTTTCTGTGAGGCTAGTACTGACAGTAAAAAGGTGTGGGCTTTGATTCGGGAAGCTACTAATGATAACCATAAAGTTCAGTCAATTGGAGAGATTGTTGGTAGTGATGGAAGTAAGGTTTGTAATGATAAGGATATTGCTAACAATTTCAATAGATTTTTTGCAGAGGTTGGTTCCAATAATAAGAAAGCCATTGAAATGGACGTTAATAGTTAATTCTACATGCCCTTCATTTACTTATAAACCAACTACCAGGCCCAAGACATCACTTTTTTTTGAACCCATTCAAGAGGGAGAGATTCTGAACTTATTAAATAATATTAAAAATAGTAGTTCGTATTATGTGAAAGGTTTATCAAATGAGGTGCTTAAAGAAGTGAAGGTTTTTATATTGGTTCCTCTCACGCATATATTTAATTTGGTCTTGTGTTCTGGTGTATTCCCAACAGCATTTAAAAAATCCTTGGTTATTCCGTTACATAAAACTGGCAGTAAATCGGATATGAACAATTATCGGCCAATCTCCTTATGTTTGACGTTGGCCAAGATTCTTGAGAAATGTATTAAAACTCGTGTACTTGGTTATTTGGATAAGTTTGACATGATTTCGCCCAGGCAATATGGTTTCCGAGAAGGACTATCTACTTCCCACGCTCTGTTTGATGTGACACATAGGATAGCAGAGGCACTGGATAAGGGTGACCGTGTAATAGGGCTGTTTTTAGACCTACGCAAAGCTTTTGATTCTTTAAGTCATACGCTACTTTTAAGAAAACTGGAGAATTACGGGTTTTGTGGAGTGCCATTACTTCTGATGGAGTCGTATATTTCTAACCGTGTGCAGACAGTAAGAGTTAATACTTCTGTTAGTGCAACTGTTACATTTGAATCAGGTGTTCCGCAGGGAAGTGTTTTGGGCCCATTGTTGTTTATTATATATTATAACGAAATTCTCTCTCTTGATGTGGGTGCGCAACCTTTTTGCTTTGCTGATGACACAGTTTTTTTGTTCCGAGGTAGAAATAATGATGATGTATTGCACCGCCTTGATTCTAACGTGAGGCTGATAAAGCAATGACTGGATTGTAATTATTTGTCACTGAATGCTGAGAAATCAGTGCTGGTTAAATTTTCGAATGGTTTGGACCGTACCTTTCATCTTGATAGCTTTAAAGTGCACTCCTTAAACTGTGATATTAATTCTGTCTGTGATTTTATGTGTATCCGTTTTTCAGAGAATTGTAAATATTTAGGCGTGATTCTAGACAATAGGTTGAAATATAAGAGGCATGTTAGCAAGCTCACTTGTCGAGTGCGCAAACTATTCTATAAGTTTAAAATAGTAGGAGCATCGTTTCCTTTGATACTTTAAAAGTAGTTTACTATGCGTTATGTCAGTCTTTATTAAGTTATGGAATAATAAGCTGGGGTAATACTAGTAGTTATATTTTGAATGAATTGTATGTGGCACAAAAAACCCTTTTAAAATTATTTTGAAGAGATCACCCCGATATCCTTCGCTTGAACTGTTCAGGGAATTTAATGTGTGGTCCATTCAGCAACTTTTTGCGATGTCAGCATGTTTACACTTGTACAAAAATTAATTTAGATCCTTACAGCAGTAAGCATGTTTACTTAACAAGGTTTTCCAGGGATTCAGCGATTATCATCCCGAGGCACTTTACTAATGTTTATGCGAGGTATGCTTTAATTTTCGCCTTGAACATAGCTAGGAAATTTATATTTAAATTCACAAGTTTTTTGTCTTTAGGGAGGTTTAAGAGATTTTTGAAGGATCATGTTATTCACTCTATTAAATAGATTACTCGTAGATTGCTTTAGATAAATGATTTCACGTCTTGTTTTGTTTTATTTATTCGTTATTTATCTATTGTGTTAATTTATTAGTAAATTATTTTCGTGATTTTTATTGTTATTAGTTAAATCAGTATTAAAGTTGGAATGTTTTAATTATTTTGTCAAAAGGGACAGAGAGGAAATTCTATTTGAATGATTTGTATTTTGTAGAGTAACGACAGCCCTCAGCTCAAGAGTATTCTTTTGAGGGCTGGCATCGTGATTATCTGTTTTTCATTTAATTGATGTAATGTACAATTTGAGGCGAATATATATCTATCTATCTATATTTAAAAGGGTTTTTTTTCTGCCGCTATATTACGGCACCGCTTTTCTAGGAAACCAAAGCTTTAGACGAGAAGTGACTTTGCGAAAAATGATTATTTTTTCTGACACGGAAAATCTGTTTTTTTTTTAGGGCGGAATTATAACATTATTTGGGTTTTTAGAGGCAAAATATTCAGTTTTAATGCTAATCAGCCGGGTTTTAAGGGGCGAATTGACGCCGCGGTTTCCGCGTGTATAGCTATAGATTCGAACAAAGACGAGTTGAGGATGAGCTTTTGAACTTTTACGCTCTTGAGTCGAAGGAAGAACCTGAAATTTCCAGGTAAAAGTTCCAGAGGGCTTCAATTTCATTTTAAACCAGTGCCGCCTTTAGGCGGGGGCCCGGGGCCCCGGATTCTTCAGTTTTTTTGTTGTTTTTTTTCCTAATATGGAAGAAAGATGCTCGTCTTCTAACAATAGGCGACCGTACATTGATCGAACCTTGGATAAAATATTAATTTTTTTATGAGCCTAAGGCCCGTATTCATGGTCATTTCTAAAACTAAAATTTCCCTAAGTGAGCGTCAAAACAGATGATTTTATTCCAACAACAACTGATATGAATTTTACCTAGGAGAATTTTAACTTAAGAACCTAGCGACTATAAACATGGGCGTAGCCAGCGGTGGGCCGGGGTTGGCAGTTGCCCTCCCCTAGAATCAAAAACGGAGATTTCGTGGGGCAGCTGCTCACCCCCAAAATTCCAAAAATATCTTCCCTGATCTGGCTAACAGAAACACAAATTTATTATATTTCGCTCCTTAAAACCAATTTTGCGGATTTTTCTCACTAAAAAAACAACACATTTTCGCACATCGGTTTCATCAAAAATTCGCGGATGTTTGTTGCTGACAAAACCGTTTTCAAGGGTCGGCTCAACTTGGAAACTGTTTTTGCTATTTTTTCGCACTAAAATCCCATTTTCGCAAGGTCTGACGCACAATTTCGTGTGTTTGGGTTCGGAGGGTTATGGTGGGAGAGAAACTGCCAGCTCTGTTTTCCGTCTCAGGTCTAAAATTTGAAGATTAGCTCCAAAAGTATCACTTTCCGGGGTGGGAGGGAGAGAAGTTTCAATTTTTCGACAGGTTTCCAGGAGATATTTATTTTTTGACGGATAGTGGCCGTTTCTGGGCAAATTTAGTCTCTGATGACCGTGAATTGACGCGATTCGAACCTCCAGATCCGGTTAGAAGCCTGAAAAAAGGCAATGGTTCATCTGTTATTTTCGCCAGTGAATCTGCCCATAGGCGTGGAGGATCCAGCTTTTCCTCAAGAGGAGTTGCACATAGTAGCGCCGAATTGACGCTTTTCTTTAATTTTAGGTGAAACTGAGTGCTTTTTTTCAATTCTACCTCGAACTGTAGCCTATTTTCTTCATTTTAACCGTATAAAGGTCTCAAAAAATCGTGAAATAACCCAGTTTTGATTTACTATTCTAATTACGGCCAGCACTGGGCATCGCCTATAAACCGCGAATAGGTGCGTTCTTTCAATTTCAGCCACAAAAGAACAGTTTTTCCTCAATGTAACCTGTGAATGAACGCTATTTCTCAATTTTAGCCACGAAAATTACACTATAATCAACAAAAAACTGTGACAATTTCGCTAATTCATTTTCCCTCAATTTTAGCCGCAAATTCGTGCTTTAATCTCAATTCTGCCTTAAGCATTCCCCCCTTCAAATTTCAGCAGTTAAAAGGTCCACATAATACTCATGTTAACGAATTTCATTAATTTTGATCCGGACGTTGCATCGCGAACCTTAAAATAGGTGTTTTCCTCAATGTGCCTTAATTTTTAGCCGAAAATAAGAACTTTTTCAAAAATGTGTGCGATAAGTCGCCCTCTTTCTCGATTGTACCCGCAAACTTGCTATATAAATGTATAAAAACAGTCAATTATCACTTTTTCGCAGTGTTCACCGAGATGTTGGTTTGAGAAACCACGAACTTGTGCCTTCTCTCAATTTTACCTGCGTGAATGAGCTCCATTTCTCAATTTTAGCAGTGAATTGGCATTTTTCCTCCATTTCAGCCGCAAATGAGCGATTTTTCTCAATTCTTCATTGAACGAGCAATATAATTTTGTCAATTTTAGCCGTGAAAAGAGCACTGTAAACCGTGAGTTAGCGCATTTCCTTAATTTCGGCCCGGACTTTGGGGATCGCGAAACCGCAAATTGGCGTGTTTTCTCAATTTCAAACCGCGAACAATGAGCAGATTTATTTCTCAAGTTCAACGTGAATCAGCGCTATTTCTCAATTACAGCCGTGAATGGGTGTTTTTGCTCAGTACCAGCCGGAAATTGTCCTTTTCATGGATTTCATCCGCGAACGAGCACTTTTTCTCAAGGCGTGCGCTCCTCCCCCCCCCCCTTCCGAAAACTCTGAATCCGCGTGCCTGGCTGGCTGCCCACCCCTTGATCATGTACTGGCTACGCCCCTGACTATGAATACGGGTGTAAATGTTCTAGGGTTTTATTTGCTCTCGATCCGGAACCTGTAGCGCAACGACCAAGTGATGAGGGAGCTAAAAGTAATTATGGGGGGGGGGGGGTCCTTAGCTAATCCGCGCTCACATGCAAAAAGTGAGAATAAGGCCTCATTTAAAAAAACAAATTGACACTTTCGAAGTCAAATTGGTTCACCGATTTGGCCCCCACAGAGCCCAATTTCCCGGTTTTGACTAATTTCCGGGGAACGGCTTTTTCGAAAACAAAATCTCGCAGGGTTGGCCCATACAAAACCATTTTTGAGAAGCTCTCTTGTCCAAAAAAACAATTTCACGGGTTTCACTCTGCGTTAAAAAAAAACTAAATTTATTACGCGTTTCTGACAAAAGCACTGCGAATGCCCGATACGGGAGAAAAGTATACCGGTGAATTGGCACTTGGACAGAAGGATATCAAAGGTATAGTTCCTGCTCGATTGGTGCGTTATTGGTGATGTTTAATAAATTTCAAAGTTCTTAAGAAGGGGATTGGATGGTGCGGGGGGAAATGACGTCAATGTGCAGTTGTGAAGTATTTGAGGAAACTCAAAATTGACCCCCTAGTAAACACGCTAGTGGAAAGAAAGATTCTAATGTTTTATGAACTCTGCATACTAAATAAAATGAATCTTTTCAACCAAGCTTTGCACAGTATTTTTAATTATAGCAATAGCCCTCTTTCCCACTCTGAACATTCCGCTCTAGCTTCTACAGTCATGATTTAATAATTTATTCATGTAGCATGAATAGCCTGCAATAGGCTGAATCAATGAAACTTCAAGCAAATATTTACGATTGAATAGCTTCTTCTTTAGAACATAAAAGTGAAAAGATTTAATTTATCTTTTCTCGAGTTGAAACCGAATGTACACGTCTACCCTGTATCTTTTGAGCTCTTGATAAAAAAATTGGAGTTCCTCAATTCTGAAATTAGCAAAATGTCTTTAAAGGCCCGTTCACAAGCTCTATGTACGCGTGCTGTGCGTTCTGTGGACCTAGCCGAAGTATTTATTCTGTGGATGCCCACAAACGCACATGCGTTGCCCATAGTGCCTGTTCACAAGCTCCAAATGCGACAAAAATGTCAGATGGGAGAGGGTTTTAATAATTTTGCAGTGTGAAGTGAGCAAAGAAGTGCGTGAGTGTTTGACGTTATTGCGCTTGTGACATTGACGAAAATCGCTGAAGAATTTAATCAATTTGAAATTATGTAAGTATTTCTTTGTTTCAAACTGTCATACTATTTCAACCACACAAGCATCACGATCGTGGCTTTTGCCAGATTTGTTTCAACCTGCCCTGTCACCTATGTAATACCAATGCGAGAATCTTTCCGCCTTATTGTGCAAAAAACAAACTTAAGATGCGTTTACACCGAAGTGTCCAGCGACACTTCTCTCTGGACATATTATGTGTATATGTCAATTGCAATTTACAATTGCCTCGACTCTCCTGGATCCAGAATTTCGCGTCTCATTTCTCCGGAGAGTCTTCTTGCTCTGAGGCACTTTCTCTCCGCATATAACGGGCTCTGGTTCTCCACTTATTCCGAAGAATGTCCTAAATTGAGGGCTGATGCATTTATTCACACATTCCCTTCGGCCGTGGACCTTGCGGTGCCGCTTCAGAGTGTCAAAATTCCTAGCTCCCAGAGGAGGCGGAACCCCTGGTTTACCGAAGAACTTCGGCTGAAGAAGCGCCACTGTGAGGATCTTTCCGCTCTCCGAAATTCTTTTTCAACATACGCCCCGTCAGTTATTGCGCCTGTCCTTCGTTCCGCTCGCAAGGACTTCCAAACAAGCGTACTTGAAGCGAAAAAGGCATATAACGATTCCTTGATAATAAATAATACCAGCAATTTCAATAAAACGGTATGGAACATGGTCAAGGGCGAACTGCCGTTGGGTGCTTGGGGCTCGTCTGGACCTGTCAGTGGTCTTGATGCCGATGGATTTAACAATTTATTTATTAATGCGGCCGCCACTGGTGTCGACTCGCTGTCCGATTCTCCTTCTAGCTTCCGCGATTTCTTGCGCCCGGATTTCAGCTTCTCCTTCTCCCTTAAGAGTGTCTCGGTCGAGGATGTTTTTAGCGCTATCGCCAGTTTGAAGAACTCTACATCGTACGACTACTACTGGTTAAACTTTTTTGAGACTGGCTCTTTCCCTGAGTGCCTGAAGATATCAGTTGTGACTCCCGTACCGAAAAAGGGCAACCAAGTTTACAGTGACTTTCGGTCAATCTCTATCATCCCAGTTTTCACACGCGTAGTCGAGCGTCTCGTCCTTAA
Source organism: Corythucha ciliata (assembly GCA_038030265.1). Taxonomy (NCBI): domain Eukaryota; kingdom Metazoa; phylum Arthropoda; class Insecta; order Hemiptera; family Tingidae; genus Corythucha; species Corythucha ciliata. The sequence goes on along the minus strand of CM075941.1, from coordinate 1,848,072 downwards.
TCAGTTACTGGACTTCCTTGAACAGAATAAGATTCTCGCCGAAAATCAGCATGGTTTTAGGAGGGGCCGTTCTACTTCCATCGCCGCTATTCGTTTATTGCAATCGGTAATGTCCGGGCTTGAGTTTGGCTCAAAGGTGGGTCTCAGACTTTTCGACCTCTCTCGGGCTTTTGACTCCATTGACGTCGGGATCCTATCTGAGAAACTTCGTTATTACGGTTTCGATGAGCGTTCCATCAGTTTTCTACATTCATACCTCGTCAGCTGGCTACAGTGCGTGGCGTACGAGGGAGTCAGATCGAACCCTATTCCGGCTCTTGACCTTGGAGTTATGCAGGGCTCTATCATCGGTCCCCTCCTATTTCTTCTTTATGTTAACGATTTATGCTTAGCGTCCTCGTCCCTTCCCTCGTCCGAGATCTTTCTCTACGCCGATGATACGAGGGGTACTCTGCACGGGTGATTCTGAGGCCGAGCTTTTTAATGAGCTGGAAGCGGCAACTTCGCTAATAGAATCATGGTGTTTGGCCAAGCGTCTCGTTCTTAACGACAATAAAACTCAAGACTTAGTTTATGATCTCAAAGGGCCCCATGTCAAGTTCCTTGGTCTCTTCATCGATTCCCGTATGTCCTGGGACAGTCACATCGAACACCTTTCGCCCTACCTATTAAGGGCCACCTTCGTGCTTCGCCGCTTGAAAAAGGTCGTGTCAGCTAAGGCGCTGCGACTGGTTTTCATCGGGCTCTTCTATTCCCGTATGACGTACGGTATTCTTGCCTGGGGGAATTCTTCGGGAGCAGTGAAAATCTTCCGCTTCCAAAAGGCCGCTATTCGTGTGCTTTGCGGACTGCATCCACGCCAGTCGTGCCGTGGGTCGTTCAGGAAGCTGAGTTTGTTGACCTTCCATGGTGCTTACATACTCAGCATTTTGCTCTTTGTGCGGTCACACTTGACCGAGTTTCCTCTCAACTCTGCCTCTCACAACTACTCGACGCGACGTGCAGACGACCTTTCTGCACCATTTGTGCTCCTAGCTGCTTCTGTCAGGTTGAACCCAAGCTCCGTGGGCGTGAGTCTTTATAATGCCCTCCCTTCCCACCTCAAGGACCGCAGCATCTCAGTGGCTAAATTCAAGACTCAGGTTCGCCACCTTATCCTTGATCTTGAGCCTTACTCGATCGTAGAGTTTGACCTTGCTCTACGCTCCAAATGAGTTGTTACTCTATTATATTTTGACAATGCCTTATAAATTCATTTGTGCTGGCAATAAAATTATTGTTATTATTATAAAGTATCAGACGTACATTTCTCGACAGTATAAACTATAATGGAAGTTGTATGGAAGTTTGTGTTTACAACAGGGAAATTTGTGTCTGACACTAAATTTCAAGCAATAAATTTCGCAGGACACTTCGGTGTAAACGCACATTTAGAACTTTTTTTTTTTTACGCATAAGCAGATTTTGAATAGATATTGAAATTTTTTGAAAGATCCTAGGGTAGTTAAGAAAAATCATTAAATACTATGTTTACAGCTGTAATTGTTTATTTACTGTAAAATTCATTCCAGGGATTTTTCGTTGGTATCGAATTATTTTACGCAGACGCAGCTCGTCATTTTGGCGTCTTCGGTTGTCGTGTTAGCGGCAGCGTCTCGTATTACCTGCAGGAGAGGTCAACCTCAAAGACAAGGCTGGTACGGCTGAAGCCGAGGGCAGTTGTCGCCCGAGATCGTAATGATGAATACCGCCCGAGTGTTGTACGCTATTTTTTGTACAGCCGAAGTCCATAATTATAATAATAATAATAATAATAATAATAATAAACAGTCTAAAGCCCCGTTCAGAAACTTTGTGCTATGCATCTGTGGAGTCTACCATGCCAAGAAAAATTAATTCCTTCGAAAAATGAAGCATTTTGATAGGTTGCACCAACGATATATAAAAGATAAAAGAACTGGATTGCTCATCACTGCTGATAAAGACCAGCTGATAATAGCCATCAAATAAGCTCCCGGATGAGAGGGGTGGAGTTTCAAAATAAGTGCCATATTGCCATAACTACACAACGAGAGGGACAGGGTGATTGTTTACCAGGGGACGGCCTGCCCCCTCCACGCCCCTCCAGTCATCTGTGAGCAATCCAGGTTTATGTATCGTTGGGTTGCACGGACTCCACATACGCATATCATATGGTTTGCTTAATAAACTGAACTAACTGAAGTGAACACACACTCTATAGCCAGAGAATGGAAGGATGACGTAGCTGATACAGAGAGAACTTTAATCGCCTCTCAGTGTAATTTGCAGTGATTATTTTTGTGTTTTTATGGCTAATGTTCAATTTAAAAAAAAAAGTAGTAAAAACAATTTTCAAGAAAACAACAAAAGACCTAAAAGAAGACGTAACGGGCTGATGTTTTTCTTTACGCCCGGCTGTACAAAAAATATGTTTTATTCTATTCTTCGAGCTCATCATCTGTAGACGGTGTAGTTTGATCAGTTACAAGTATTTCAATGGGCAAAAAATTGGCCTCACTGAAATTAGCCCCCCAAAGTAGCCCCCCGCGATTGCGTCAGGCTCAAATAAAGGCACCCGAAGTGCACCACAGGGCACCACCAAATTTTACTAGGGCACCAATTAAGGCCCTCCACATACGGGTCGTGTCGTTTTCGGCTTGAACTCGACGCGGAATCCAAGTGCTCGAACTTTGTGATTTTCGAATTTGTGTCCAGAAAAATTAACTTTTTCAAAAAAATTCTTTATGATAGTAGAAGGAGTCGTCAAGCTTCATTTCTCTAGGTTGCAAATGCAATAATCCAAGGTTAAAGATGACTGATTCTGCATGTTATATGCCTCATCTACAATTTATCTACGAATAAATAAACGAATGATTCACGTTGTGAATCTGCGTTAAGAAGGCAGAGGAGTAGCGTTAAATCTAATGATTCTATTGAGAACAACTGTGTTAGGCCATATTATATTGTGCACAACCTCTCCTTAAGCGGCTCATACACGTACGATAAGTATTGCGCAAACGAGGGCTTGCACAATAAAATTGAACGTTTGTGGGTAGGATTGATGGATTGCACAATATTGCGCAAACCATTTTTTACTTAAGGAGCACATAAACGCACAATATTATTGCGCAAGCCCTAGTTTGCGCAATATTTATTGTACGTGTATTGTTCGTGCGAATTATGGGGATCAGCTGCAAGCACTCACATAATGAGAATCCAGGTGGCGCAAAACAGGGTGCTACGCATCATAACAGGAGCAGGCGGGTACATCCGCAACAATATCCAACACCAAGACTTCGAAATCGATTTCACTACTGGCAGTCACTATCAAGTCTCGGTACAAAAAACTGCACCAAAAAATGTGATGCTCTGAAAATTTTTATCAAGACTTTTGGCAGGACTAACCATGTTTTCCAATCTTACGCAGTTTTCTGTGCTGAATCGAATGACCAGTAAGTAGGGACCGTTGGGTTCAATAGTTTTTGAGTTACGCCCAAATATCTCCGAAAGTATCCAGCATTTTTTACTTATATTTGTGGGCGTATATTGAAAAGTATTGGCACAAGTGACCCCTGCAAAAGCTCATTCGATTCGGCACAAAAAACTAAAAATGATCAGAGAACATGGTTAGTCCTGCCAAAAATCTTGATACAGTGCACATTAAAGCACCGAAGAAATCCTGTTTCATCGGGTGTTTTCACTTATAACTCATATAATATTGACCTCAGAGAATCGTGCTACTGTGCATTTGATTCAGCAACAAGAATTACTTCATAACCCACATCTGGAACGAATTCGTTGCGATATGTGGGGAGGGGGTGAGGATTTTTCGAAACTATTTATTCCAATACAAGTTTTTTCTGACAAATTATGCCAGAACTCGACAAGTAATCATCCCATGGACTTGGGGTTATTTTTTATCTAATCGGCACACAAAACTACATGGGATTGGTACACCCCTTAATGAGATGAGGACTAGCGTCTAAAGAGAACTCCCCTTGGGATTCTCGTCTCGTAGTTCACCAGAAAGCCGTAGCTCGTACGGAGGTGTAGTGTTCCGCTTCTTTTTTTAAAAACCTAGAATTAGAGTTCTCGTAGATTTTTTTAATTTTTTATCTTTATGAAGTCCAACCCGAAATCGGAAAGTTTTTGGGAAATTGGAACGCAGGGCCGATTGCACTGTTTTTAATATAAGGTTTAAGGAATGAAAATTACTCATTAGTGTCAATTAAAACCAAAATACTGATTCATCTTCGTTTAAATAATTTCGGAGTTCAAACTGGATAGAAAATGTATGCCTCCCCCCCCCTCCTTTTTACAAGTCATAAAAGCTAGCATAATAAATTTCTAAAAATGAAAGGGCGCGTTGAAACTCCCATCCCCAAGCACAACTAACGGCTTTTTGGTGTACTACGAGAATCCCACGGGGAGTTTTCTTTAGACGCTAGTGAGATGAGGTGGCCAACGTCTAGCCTCTCTTAAGAAGATGATGGCCACCCCGTATCGTTGCGTTGAGGATTTGTCCTAAAAGAATACATCAAAAGAAAATTTTTGAGCCACTTTTGAAGTTGGGCAGAATTTTTCGGCTATTCTGCCGTTTTCAATTTTTATTTCCCGTAGAAATAAAAGTTCACCTTCATGCTCGGTTGAAAACGTAAGCACACGTGATTTCTCGTACCAAACAAGTCGCACGGTTCGAGAAACGAGAAAGACGAGAGCTCTTCGAGTCCAAGACGAAAACAAAATGACCATAATTATGATAAGCTGATGAATATTCAAACCGTATTGATTTAACACTGCGGAGACGAAATCGCATCGAGTTCGAGACGAGGAAAACGACCCGTGTGAAGACGGTTTTAATATTACAAACGAGAAAAATCACTTCAAGTTCGAGACGAGAACGGGACGACTCGTGTGTGGAGGGCCTAAGAATTAGCCAAATTAAGGCACCTTCAAGGCTCGACCCATTACATTTTGTACACCACCCCGGGAAACTCAGAAAAATATGATTTCGATGGTAGAGAGTAACACTAATAACATTCTGTCTATTACCTTGAGGTAAAAATGAATGCAAATTGTAAGGAAAGTCAAGGGGATCCAATGAAATTCGGTTTATCAAGGAATTCGAGTTACTGAGGTTCGAGTTATTGAGGTTCCACTGTACCTCGTGTACTTAGTGCGGAAGCCGTACTTTTTTGCGCCATTTTCCAACGCGTTGAGATTATTTCAAACTGAGAAAATATGATTCTTATTTTCACTCAGTTAAAATATGAATCATATTATTTTAACACTTTTCCTCTTTAACATCTGGTGGATGCAAAGGGATCCTTCTCTTTTGTTTTTGTTTTTTTCACCAGACTTCAATAAAATAACCTAATGTCTGTTCGCGAAAAAAAAGTTCAGTGTAGTGCAGGGTAGGGCGGGCAAGCTGGGGCAGCTGGGTGCAGGAGTGGGCAGGAGAATTTTCACGGGAACGCTTTCTCTTTCAGTGCAGGCTGGTGCAAATTCATAACAGTCTTGTTGCCTTCTCTTTTTCTTGGTAAACAGATAAGACGGAGGCTCACCCGACGCAACATACGGCATAAAACATACCTACATAATTATAGTTTTGATTAAATCGAATTGAAGAAGTTTATTCAAATTACTACTACCAGCCTAAACGCCGAGATTGAATGAAGTGAACAAGAATGAGAAGGAAAGAAGGTAACGGGACTGTTACATTTATCAAAAAACTTGGAGTAACTGGGGGCAGGCTGGTGCAGCACAGAATTCATCGTGAACGCCCCACACTCGCTACACCAGCTGCCCCAGTTTGTCCGAGCCTGCACTCATTTCTCAGGAAAAGCATTTAGGGTGCTCTGGTGCGCACTAGTGCACCCTGGTGCGCCCCAGAGCAGGTTCGCGAACAGACCTCTAGGCTCACCACCGGGAGTCAGGTTGGAGTTATCTAACTCTGACATTGTTCACATAAATAGTGACGCATTTTTTCAGTTAATTCTGAGTTAACGTAACTCAAACCTTAACTCTCGGTGGTTAAATCCACCATAAAACAACAATAATTTATCATTAACTAATAAGTATTTATTGTTTTTTTAAATGAAGAGTCGTGAGAAAAATATTGTACTTAACTCGGCGAAATAGTATATTACGATCCAAGGGCGGTATGATGCTCATTACGGTCGAGGGCGACGGGAAGTGCCCGAGGTGAAGCCGAGGGCAGTTGTCGCCAGAGATCGTAATGAGGAATACCGCCCGAGTGTTGTACGCTATTTTTTGTACAGCCGAAGTCCTTAATTGTTACAATAATAATCATAAAAACCAGTCTTTAAGGCCCGTTCACAAGCTCTATGTTTGCGTTGTGTGGAGTCTATGCAACCAAACAAATTTATTCCCTCGAAAAATGAAGCATTTTGATAGGTTGCACAGACGCATATCATAAATGGTTTGCTTAATAAACTGAAGTGAACACACACTTTAGCCAGCGAATGGAAGGATGACGTAGCTGATACAGAGAGAACTTTAATCGCCTCTCAGCGTAATTTGCAGTGCTTATTTTTGTGTTTTTCTGACTAATGTACAATTTAAAAACAAAATTAGGAAAAAATATTTTCAAAAAAACAACAAAAGACCTAAAAGAAGACGTAGCGGTCTGATATTTTTCTTTACGCCCGGCGGGCGGAATGAACCTCATGTCGCCCGCTCAAGACTCTCCCAGCGGTCGAATTTCGAGTCTTTACGCCCGGCTGTACAAAAATGAATTTTCCTGCTCGTCTTTTTTAGCGGGCTCGGCTTCCACCTCGCCAGCCAAACCAAAGACTCGCAGGAAAAACCTCACTTCCTCGTCTAGTTAAGTAAACGACTATTTTTTATACTGATGTGAATAACGAGAATTTTCTAACAAAAAAAAATAATTAGGTACCTACTGCTTATCGATCTTAACGCTGTTTAGTTTGTCAACCATCACGAAAACTTTTCTTTTTTCTCAGCTTTCCAGCGGTATAATCACAATTTGAATTATCTCCCTCATTAATTTTATTATTGTTATAATGAATTTCAAGCTGGGGGCCTGTTCTAAAACTTTTCACTGTCACTATCATTGTCTCTTTCCACCGTCCAACCCATTAACATGTGATTTAATTTGTGGTGGACGGGTGGAAAAGGATATTCCTAGGAACACTGAAATCTTACAGTACAGGCCCCCTGTACATTGTTAATAATTTATTTTTAGGCCGGTCGTCCACTGGAAGCGTTTTCGAGCGGCGCTACAACGATCGACATCGAGCGTACATCCCAAAGACTCAAATTGAATGTGACATCGTCCACTGCAGGCTTAGCTGCAGTGAATTGAATTTAAGTCATTTTGTATGTACGCTCGTTGTCACCCGTTATAGCGCCGCTCGAAAACGCTTCCAGTGGACGACCGACCTTAGGATTTCGAAAAAAAAACCGGAACCCTAAAAGTAAATTATCAATCTCCCTCATTCGATGAGAATATATTATGAAAATTAAGGTAACTATACAACCGAGAGAACCCATCCGGCATTTTGGGGTAGATAAAGTTGATATTTAGTGGGTACTGGGTAGAAGGGGTGCATGCAAGTGGAAGTACTACGTATTGTCCCACGAGGCTTTTGAGCGAGCCCAAAATATTCTCTAGAATTTACACCTCGACTGAATTCTATTGGTCGAAAGGCAGTCGCTAAGCAAGTGAGTCAGCTGGGGGAAGTTATTTGTAAACAAGAAATTTATGATAATTTTATCTACCAGTATTAAGGCCAGGTCGCTTCCGATCCGACACCGATCATGCATTTTTTGATAGGTGTGGGAACCGTAATAGGCGTTAATACCGAATAATTCACGGCTATTACGCTTCTCAGCCCTCTCAAATTGCCTTTCCAACCCAAATATAGTCTAACCGTTACGAGGGTTTCCACGGTCTCCGATCCGACATGCATGATCGGTGTCGGATCGGAAGCGTGCATGATAGGTGCGACCTGGTCTTTATTGCCGTGAGTTTGAATGAACGGCAGAATAATATAAATGTATTTTTTCCGGACAGGCTGTTTTGGGAACAACTTCTTTTACTTTTCAATCCCCACGAAAATATATTGCAAAATTTCTACATCGCTTTGAAAGGGTCATTCCCTCACGCATAGGTTGATTGATCCATCAAATCAGTCAATACAGCACAATGTGTGGTGCCCTGCGGGTGCCTTTATTTGGCTGCAATTCTGGGCTATTTACGGGTGACCGCTCCCTTTGAACATTTGATAAAAACCTTAGTGCAAAAAGTTGCCTAGCTCTCAGTTTACATAACTTGTCACTGAGCTGTTCCACATTATTAGTTTTTAATTTTAATTTTATTTTAAAACCAAAACATACGATGAAGGAGGAGACTCCCATATCCTTTTCATTTCACTGCCGTTTTTCTAAATTGATTTATTTATGATTTTAACAAGCTGTTTGAGACCACTGTCTGCCTAACACGGTAACCCAGCCCCCCCCCCCTTTCTTTCAACACCACCTCGTTTTTTTTTTTCAAAGTGTTCAACAGGGGCGTAGCAAGGGCAAGTGATAGGCGGGGCCCCCGAACAGCTTAAATAAGGAAAAATGAGGATTTTTAGGTTCATTCACGTGAAAAGGTTGGATAGCGATTTGACTCCTTTCTACGAATTTCATTCTATATCCGACCTGGAGAATATAACGTTACAAGTGATATCAGCAAAGAGTGTGGGCTGACTATTCTATTGAGCCCCCGAGAGTGCTATTCTGGTGGCTGAAATACAGAAATTTGCGCCTTCTTGAGGAAAATTCATGAATAAAATAGAGAAAACAGACCGTCCCCAGTTTCGTTAGGTCCTTACAAGCGCAGTAATATACTCATAGGCAATTTAGAACTGGCTGACGCGGCAAAAACTTATGAAAATGCGCTAATATTCGTGACTATAACTACGAAAAAGCGCTGATTCGTGGTCTCACGATGCAAATTCCAGACAGAGATTGAGAAAAAAAGTCGTCGATTCACAGTGTATGAGGGCTATTCCGCGGATAAAATGTAGAAATCAATGCAAAAGTGTTGTTTTTGGGCCAATCCCGCGGCTACAATTGAGAATACACGCTAGTAATTCAAGGTTGTACAAGTAAAAAAAAAACATCGCGGCTGATATCGACAAAAACAACGCTAATTCGGATTAAAATTGGGCCAAAATGGCAAATTCACAACTGAAATGGCGAAAAGATTTGCTAATTCGCTGCAAACCTATCAGAAAACGCTATTTAATAGCTGATATGGAGAAAAATCACTAATTCGCGGATAAAGTTGAGGAAAAACGCTATTTCGCGGATACGAAAATGAAGAATATCACCAAATCCTGGCTGAAATTGAGAAAACGCAAATCCGTATAGCTTCTGAAAGATTCGAGGCTCAAACTGAGAACCAGCGCTAAGCCAAAGCAGAAAGTAGAAAAAAAATTGCATATGCGGGCCTAAAATCTAAAAAACAACACGACTAAAATTGAAAAAATATATTAATTAGGGCGGCTAGCATTAAGAAAAACACTAATTTTCAACTCAAACTGAGAAAAAGTGCTAATTCGCTACTAAAAATGAAATCTGTGGCTGAAAATGAGGAAAACGATAATTTGTGGCTAAAATTGAGGAAAAGCGCTAACCCGTGGCCAAAATTGGGGAAAATCACTAAAAGTTCGAGGCCAAAACTAAACAATAAACGCTAATCCACAGCAAAAATTAAAGGAAAAAAATGCCAATGTGGGACTGAAATGTGAAAAAAAAAAAATAAATAAAAACAACAAAAAACAAAAACAAAAAACGCAGCTAATATTGAAAACATTCACTAATTAACCCGGCATAAATAAAATAAAAACTCTAGTTTTCAGCTCAAATAGGGGAAAAGTGCTATTCCCGGCTAAAAATTGAGGAAAACGCCAACTCGTGGCTAAAATTGATAAAATTCGCGAATTCACTGGCTAAAAACGCTTCTACGCAGCTAAAAGTGAAAAAAAGCGCTAATTGGCGGCTAAAATTGAGGAAAAAATTCGGATAAAGTGTTCAAGGATTTCTAATTCCGCCATCTCGCCTTCTGAGGGCAACTTTGTGACTGAAATTGAGAAAAACGGCAAATTCATGGCTATAAGAAACAAACAAAAAAACACTAATTCACGGCTAGAACTGAGAAGAAGCGCTAATCCATAGTTAAAATTTAAAATATGCTGATGCGGTGCTAAAATGGAGAAGAACTCGCTAATTTGCAGCTAATATTGAGAAAATCAGTAATTATTCTGACTAAAATTAAGAGAAAGGTTAATTTTCAGCCTGAATGGAAAAAATTGCTAAAACGCTGCCAAAAATGGAAAAATTGCCAATTTGCACTTAAAATATCGGAAAACGCCAATTCGTGGTTAAAATGAACAGACGGGTTAGAAACGTTACTACGCTGCTAAAATTACGAAAAAGCGCTAATTCGCGGCTGAAATATAGAGGAATCACTAATTCACGGCTAAAATAGAGAAAATTCGCGAATTCCTCGGTGGCTAAAATTGAGAAAAAGCGCCAATTTATGGCCATGGGTGAAAAACCGGCAAATTGCGGCTAAAACTGAGAAAAAAACGCTGATCCATGGCGTATGATTATGGTGAACAAGAAAATGCTAATTTGTCGTAAACATTTAGAAAAACCCGCTATGTTGCGGCTAATATTGAGTAAATGCTAATTTTCAGTTCAAACTGAGTAAAGTGCTAATTCTCCGGTTCCTTCTAAAAAAAATCGCTAATTTGTGAAAATTGTGAAAAACGCCAACTCGAGAAAAATTTAAGAAACATCGCTGATTCACAGGATAAAAAAGCTACTTTGCTGCTAAAGTTGAGAAAAAGCGCGTGTTTATGTCTATACTACTAATCCGCGGCTAATTTGCTCTAAATTGCGACGAAAAGTGCTAATTTGCTGGTCAAGTTGACAAAAAGCACTCATTCACGGCTAAAATGGAGAAATTCGTGGATTAAACTTGGCATAAGCGCTGTTTGGCGGATAGGTTGGGGAAATAGCGGTGATTTGCCTAAAACAAGGAAAAGGCCTTGGCTACAATTAGGAAAAGGCCTTAGCGGTTACCAATAGAGGTTTGTAATAGGTATGTATAATTAGAGATTTTTAGGGGCCTCTTGAAGGTTTCCGCCCCGGGCCCCGATACGTGTAGGTCCGCCAGTGGCCCCAACCATCACGTTGCGTGTTGGATCGGTGGGGAGCTTAGCTGCTCACTGCTTGGGTTTCCTAGGAAGGCGCAAGGCGTGCCGTAATGTTGCGGCCGTCGGCCGATGTCTTCGCTAAAAACGTTACCTTACAAAACGGTCATGTTAGGTACCGCTTTGATAGGAATACGCGATCACATGGGTTTTCTTTGCCCCGTCAGAACAATAATCGATCCTGGTTCTCAGGTCAGTTTAATCACAGACTCGTGCGTACAAAGGCTCGGTCTCAAACGCCATCGTGCTCATGTACAGGTAAACGGCGTCTCGAACGCTCCCGCTCCAAGAAACCGAGGAATGGTTTCTTGTTCTATAAGTCCTCTAGGCCGCGATTACCCTGTAATCCGAACCTCAGCATTGATCATGAGTACGATCTCAGTTGATCCACCAAATATGACTGTCGATCCTTCCATCCGCAAACGCTTCGCAAATCTCAAATTAGCCGATATATCGTTCGACTCCCCCTCCCCCGTCGACTTCCTCCTTGGCTTCGATGTATTCATCGACGTTTTAAGTGAGTCCTCCATGGTGATCAAGGGCCAACCAGGTGCCATAAACTCAATATTTGGTTGGATAATCGGTGGAACCATCCCATCGTCAGTAGCTGACGGTGCACATGAACCAGCCACTAGTCTCCTCACGTTTTGCGAATCCCTTGATCATTCAATCAGAAAGTTCTGGGAGCAAGAGGAAGCCGCACCACGGAATATTGTCAATCCCGAAGATGAAATACGTGAAAGCCATTTCCTGTCGACGCACGTTCGCAACGCTCATGGCCGATACGTCGTAAGACTCCCGTTAAAATCCTCGGAGTATGAGCTACCCGACACTCGTTCTCACGACATCCTTCGTTTGACTTCATTAGAACGACGCCTTCAGGCTCAACCCGCACTCTTCCACGAATACCATCGCTTTATGAATGATTACATTGCGCAAGGTCAATATGACGATTGCAGAATCGCCTTCAAACAACATTATTCCGCATCATTGCGTACAGAAAGAAGAAAGTACCAGCACAAAATTAAGAGCAGTATTCGACGCATCCTTTTCGCCATCACCGAACATTCCCGCCTTGAATGATTTATTGATGAAAGGTCCAAAACTCCAAACTGACGTTGGGGACATAATTTCTTTATTCCGTCTTGACGCAATCACTGTCTGCTGTGACATTCGCCAAATGTACCGGCAAATTCTCGTTCACCCCGATGATTGGAAATTTCAACATGTTTTCTACCGCGAAAAAATCGATGGTCCCCCCCAAAGAGTACGCCCTGACCACATTCACATACGGCCTTTCGTCATCCGCCTTTCAAGCTCTGCGAGTCCTACACCAGTTGGTCAAGGATGAAGGCACCCGTTACCCTCTCGCTTCCCGCGCCGTAATCGAACAAACCTTCGTAGACGATATATGCACAAACGTCGATTCCGTCGACAAAGCAATATGTTTGCAAAGAGAACTCGTTGATTTAGTGAGTTTAGGCGGCTTCGAATTAAGAAAGTGGTCTAGAAATCACCCCGCTGTGCTCGAAAAAATAAAAATCCCTCTAGAACATCGTGAAGGACCGCTATCTCTACGAGTTCAAGGTGATCACTCACTGAAAATTCTCGGAACACAATACGAGCCCCAAAGTGACTGTTTCTCTTACGCTAGAAATATGTTGTCCGAAATCGCCCGAATATTCGACCCTCTGGGGGCTATCTCCACTAACGCTCCTGGCAAAGGCTCTCATCCAACAAAGTTGGCAAAGTTGGGGTAAAAAACTCCCCCCCTCCGCTTCAATATCAATGGCAACAGTTCGTCGAAGGTCTCCCGTCGCTCTCAAAAATCAAGATCCCGCGCCATGTTCCAATCACCTGCAACGATATCCGTCAGATCATTGGATTTTGCGATGGATCAAGCAAAGGTTATGGAGCCGTTGTCTATGCCCGCTCTGAGTCCCCGACTGGATTTCAAGTACAGCTCCTGAAAGCCAAAGCAAAGGTCGCTCCGGTTAAGCCAATGAGTATACCCCGCTTAGTATTAGCTGCAGCGGTTCTTCTCAGTGATTTGATCGCAACTTTGAAACCCTTCATTGAAAGAGTCCAAACGACTTCGATCCACCTGTTTTGTGACTCCATGATTGTACTTTCCTGGATTCGCACTCCCCCCTACAAGCTTAAGACATTCGTAGCAAACAGAGTGGTCTCTATCCTGGAAAACACAATACCTTTTCAATGGGCTCACATAAAATCCGAAGAGAATCCTAGCGATTGCGCCAGCAGAGGTTTCAATCCTGAGGAGCTGGTCAATTTCGATCTCTGGTGGAATGGACCAAACATTCTCTATACTCCATATGCCTCGTGGAATATCGCCACTCCAGAATTGACTCCTCCCTCCCAGCTTCCCGAAGTGAAAGTGGAAGCACTTCTTACCTCACGATCTCCCGGAACGATATTACAAGATCTGAGCGAGCGCACTTCAAGCTTATTGAAGCTTCAACGAATTGTAGCATTTATTCATCGCTTCGCACACAACGCAGGACCTCTAAAGCTCACCGAACTCGACACCGCTCTTGAAACTTTGATTAAAGATCTTCAAACATACAAAATAGCTGCTCTAAAGGCCTCAGCAGTTCTTCCTTCAAAGATTCGGCCTCTTTCTCCATTCCTCGACGAACGGGGCGTTCTCAGGGTGGGCGGTAGGCTGACAAATTCAATATTAAGCTACAACGGAAAACACCCGATTATACTGCCTCGTTCTCGCCTAGCCTCACTTATATGCGACCACATGCATCGCTGCGGAATCCACGCCGGCCCAAGATTGACTCAGTCCTTGGTCCAACAAAGATATTTCATTCCATCTCTCCGCCGCTTGGTCCGTCAACGCATCTATAAATGTCTCCCCTGTTTTAAGGCCAGAGCAGCGGTAAAATTTCCACTAATGGCCGAGCTTCCCAATGCTTGTGTTCAACCATCACGCCCTTTCAATATCACAGGAATTGATTTCGCCGGACCTTGGACGATAAAGGAGAGCCACAGAAGGAAATCACCTCAATCTAAAGGATACATGGCCATCTTCATTTGCCTCTCGACTAGAGCCGAGAAGTTCTACCACTATTACCCGAAGAAAATCCATTCATTGCCGACTACCTTTCTTCGAAGGAAATCCAATGGACTTTCAACCCACCTTCAGCACCGGATTTCGGCGGTATCTGGGAATCGGCTGTAAAGTCCGCGAAACACCACCTCTCTCGCATTCTCGCAAATTTAATTCTCACATTTGAAGAAATGAGCACAATCACCGCTCGTATCAAAGCAGTCCTAAACAGTCGGCCCTACATTCCAGTAATATTTGACCCGAACGATGACGCCGAATATTTCACGCCTGGCCATTTTCTCGTTGGGGCACCTCTCATATCTCCGCCGGAAAGAAACTTGATCGATGTCCCTTCTAACCGCCTGGATCGCTTCCAGCTGCTCCAGCCTTGTCACCCAAAATTTTTGGAAGAGCTGGTCCCGAGACTATTTGCCACACCTGTTGACCCGCCCTAAGTGGAATACGCCTTCCCCTAACCTTCAAGTAGGCGATGTAGTATTTTTGAAGCAAGATCGTTGCTCTCCTCAAAATTGGCCATTTGGCAGAATCCGAGAGGTTTTCCCCAGTAAAGATGGCGTCGTGCGGGTTGTGAAGGTGAAGACGCGATACGGAGAGTACATCCGTCCTGTTCACAAGTTGATCCACCTACCCTGTACCGAAACCTGAGATACCATACAGATTCCATATCAGAGTCGTCCGCACCACAAGCCGACATTCAACGCCCGAGCACAGAGGCCCTGCCGTAGCATTTTTGTCAATCTGTACTAAGTTATGGCCCCCTATTCTGTAACTCATAACGCGTGCGTTAGCAAAATTTCTCAGCTGATTACTTTCAATTATTCACCTTGTTTATTTCGCTAACGCACGCGTTATGAGTTACAGAATAAGGGCCATGGAGTCATAATCCAAGTACAAACTCCAAATTCGCACTTATTATTCCAATTTATGCAAGGCAGTGGCCACATGAAGAATCCCCATGGAGCATGAACTGGCTGAATTCGTGGCTTAAACAAAATCCCGAAGTAAAAAAGCGTATATTCGTCGAGCGTAACGTCGATTTCGGACGAACAAGTTACCGGAAAAAAAGAGGAAAACCCGATTTATGTTAGACTCGTACGTGAAAGTGACCAAACTTGAATGTAAGACTTATTCTAGGCTCAAGAAAATAAAAAAGAATAATACTATACATGCTAAAGATAGGCCTTATTACATTTCAGCTATCGCATGAGAAATCAAAGATTATGACGATATTCTGACCAAGGAGCCGATGCCAGTGCTTGGGACGAAAGTTGCCCACTAATTCAAAGGAGGAAAAGTGGCTGCCGATGGCACTTAAGGGGGTGCTGAAGCTAAAAGAGAATTGGGAATTGACCGTGGCGCTGACTGCGGTGTATAGTGAAACGTTCGGTAATGTAGAACCGTGGAAGGCGCGTAAGAGTGAGAGGGAAGAGTTCTTGTTTTTTACATAGATGTTCCCGCTCAGTAGAGAAAGAAGGGTGAAGGAGTTATAGTTCCCTCCCCTCCCAGTCACAAGCCCAACTCATTGCCTTGCCTACTGCTTGCATGACTATTCTCTGTCATCGTTGTGTTTCTCCTTCTCATCTCAACGCATATTCGCTTGTTTTCGTCGTCTATTGAATAATTATTTCGCGTTCATTTTTCCATTTTTCCCCAACCTGTGATACCAACGAATTGGTTGTGGTAATACCTAACGGGAAATGAGTTAGGTTAATCTTTTTAGAAAAAAGAGTGGGTTTTCTATTCAAAAACTATTGTTTTCACCTGCAAAATTCAAGTAATTCTTGCGAATTTCAATATGCTGAGCATCATGAAAACCTCACCCGAAGTGGTCCATTGAATGTAACTGACTGTGAAATTCTACCACAGTAAAAAAAAAAATGCAGCTCCGGCAGCTGGCTGTCGAATAAAGTTCATTTCACTTCTACGAAGTTCGACGTTTTCAGTTAATTTGCGATTATGCGACAAAAATTACCACTTAGTGTGACTATTTACTTTTACTTACCAATTTACTTTTACTAACAATTTACTTTTACTTAACAATTTCTGCCAAATAATCGCTAATTTACTGAAATTTTTAGTGATGAAATACACTCTATTCGACAGCGACAACAGCCAGCTGCCGGAGCGATATCTTTTGATGCTTAGGTAAGCGCTCACATTCAATTCCACACAGATGAGGTTTCAATTATTTTTAGCATGTTGAAATTCGCAAGGATTGCTTGAATTTACATATAAAAACAAGTGATTTTGAATAGAAAAAACACTCTTTTTTATAAAAAATTGTCATTTCTGCCGAAAAATCGCCAATTAATCAAACAAATACTCATGAGTATTTTTGAAAAGGACACCTTGAAGAAGTTTTTCCGATCCATGGAAAGTTGATAGGCACAGATTTAGTATGGGCAAATGGTGGTTTACTTTTATTGCAAAATTAAAAATCTCCATTTCGCACAAATTTGAGGAGCTGCCGAGGCCACAGAAATAGTTATTTTTTTAAGAAAATAGATAGTCCTTACAGGAAAGAGTGTGCTCTTCCAGAATCCATTGTTAAAAGTTGCAGAATGTCAGCTGGGAAGCGAGTTACTCGCATTTAGTAAAGGAAAATGATGTTATCCTAAAAATATGCTCGAAAAATCATATCTCGAAGGATTTTGATTTTCGGACCACGGATTATAAGGTCTTTTCGATCGCAAATGAGGTCTACTTTTACCCAATTTTTTTTGTCACACTTATACGCATCCACCCTGTGTAAACCTCAAGTGTCTGTACGCTTTATTGATAATGTATGAGTAGTGGTGATCAAAAGTACACCCATTACTGAAGATAACACCCAAAATCCTTCACCGAATCAACCTCCTGAAGAGTCTCAATGTTATAACTGCGAATTATAGCGCTTTTTTTTTCCAATTATGGCCATATAAAACGTGGTTTTCTCAATTTTAGCCATGAATTATTTTTTGTTTGTTTACTACCTACTTTCATGTTATTATTTTGCCATCATTCTTAATTTCTTGATTGGAGCTTTTTCGCTATTTCAGCCGCGAATGCATTAGCACTTTTTCCCAAATTTTTGCCGCGTACTTGCCCCAACCCGAGTAGAACACTGGTACAAAAAAGGCACATTAGAACGCCTTCTACATTTTGTCCGTCTATAGAAACTTGGGGTTAGCACATTTTCTCTAGCTGTTTTGTCCGTGAAGTTGCCTTCAGATATCTGGAATTGGGTGTATTTTTTTCAAATTAGTTTCAAATGCGATTCAAAGGTGCTTTAAATCCTAAAAAGCCATAGTTTGTTTTCAACTGCGTCGTCACGCTAGGCTACTGCCTTGGGGTTCCCTTCATGTCAAGGAATGTTCGTAAATACAGACACATAAGAGGTCCAAAGGGGGGGGGGGGCCGGTAATGATCGCCGAAGTTGATCAATGCGACAGAATCAGCCTCACGAAATTGTTTCATTTTTCCAAACTGGTGGATCAGTTTGACAGTCATCAATGAGTGTTATTGTTATTATTAGTATAAAAATGGTCGATTGTGGTGGATAGTACTCACAGAAAGTGTTTTGGTTTGGTGTTTTGGCGAAAAATGAGTTTCGGGGACCTTATTTTCTTGGAGTGACTATCCGACTATTTTTCTCTCTGACTCACTCATTCAGTTACATTTGAGGCCTTACTTGGCGTACGTCTCGCACCCTAAGCTTTTGAAACTCGATATAATGACGTTCGTTTTGATGGCGAAAGCTGAAAGCCGGCTACACAAAAATTGATATAACTCGTGGGACTAATCGGGACAGGAAATAAAAACGCCCGTCCCGCGCGGGATTTCTCGCATGCACGCGGAGAAAAAAGTACCTGATCAATTTTCCTCCTCAGATGTTTGGAAAGAGTCGTTTTTGGGTGGTATGACCGATGAGCATCCGTGGGGGGGGAAGGGCACAATACAAATTCAAAAGTAGATCATTAGTTATCTTGAAAAACGAAAATAAGAGAAATCTGGAATTTCAATTCAAGAAGCCCGACATTTTAGCTTAACACGTTCGCTGCGGAAGTTTCAGAGGTGTTTGAACGGCTACGCGGAAGCTGTCTCATCAGGGAATACGCAACGCGCGTCAGGCGCACTCTAAGAAATCCTAGAATAGCGTCTCCGGTTACAATTGAAAATCCGGTTGGATTGAACGAATTGTGTGGGAAAATGAACGGATAGTAATTCATCTCACCGGATCATTAAGTATTCCAACATGATATCAAATGGCAATTGCATGATCCGGTTGAATTCAACCGAATCCGAAATCGTTTGTGACCGGAGAAGTATTGACAATTTTATGGACCAGTTAAATGCAACCGAATGTTAATTTGGATGTAACCGGAAATGAAATGGTGGTTGCGTTAACCCGTGAAATCCAACCGAAAGCGTAATTATTCATAACCGGATAAAAAAAGGAAATTTTCTGAACCGGTTAAATCCAACTTAATGTGATATTTTGGTTTTAACAGGAAAATAAATAAGGGTGCGTGGACCTGTCAAATCCAACCGAATGTGAAATAATTCTAACCCAACCATATTGAAAACAATGCAATTATATTATGGGTAGGTTAGTCAAACTGAATGCATAACAGGTAATGAATGAGGCAATCAAATTTAATGAAATGACACGAATTTTGGAGCAGTCAAAAAATTGAAACGGATACTTGAATGTTATTCTACCGTAGGGAAGGAAATCTCCAGTTGCTTCATTTATTTTAACGTGTTATCCAACAGTAAGCAGGCATGAGTCTATAAAAAAGCCGTTAATATATTATTATTATAATAATGTACCAGCTGCACAAACCAGTTCGTTCCATTAGCCCATGAGTAATCTCTCCGGCTAGACTTCAATTTCTCTCCGGTTATAGACCTCAATTATCCTCCGGTGTGTAAGTTGACTTCCATCCAGTTACAACGTGTTCGGGGTTTCGTCTCATGTTAGATGTCATTTGTATACCGGTTGAATTTATTGAATCCTGTTGAGACTGTGTCGGAATACGGTGAGATTGGTTTGCTCTCCGGTTGAAATCAGAGATATTGCCCAGTGGCGCCATTGTTTCCTATTAGTTCCGAGCCCTTCCTCATCATCATTCAGTCTTTTTCTCGTCGGAGTTCCAACGTGGCGTGCGTGTGTGCTTGGTGCCTAATTTTGTCAATTCATTCGATTCCTTTTATGTTACAAACCCATAGCATAGCATTTGTGAGACAAGTTTTCGAAATGTCTCCCCTATTTCGGCTCTTTGTACTACGTATATCAATATGTAAATGCAAGCTCCTTTTATGTGATATCTATAATGTATAATACTATATTCTTAATGAGTACTTTGGGGTTTCTTTATACTTTTTTGTGTGTATTAAGTGTAAATTATATGCCGACAGGAAATACATTTTTTTCTATTTAATTCGTCTGATATTACAGCTAAGAACCTGGCCGATTTACTCCGGCTACCGTAGACTCATTTCCTATAAACTGGTCTACATACACCAGGTGAGAATTTTGCTCCTCAGGTTTGGAATAACAGGAGTTACAATAGGTCTGTTCCACCAAAGTGTTTGGAGCATTTTGGAGCTGAGTTGCTATAGACCCACCAATAAAATGAAATCAATTTGAATTTTATTGGCTGGTCCTATGGAAACTCTGCTCCGAACAAGTTTCAAACACCTTGTTGGAACAGACTTTTTGTGACTCCTGTTATAACTAACCGGAAGAGCAAAATTGTCACCGGATGTACAACAGTTCATATGGAATGAGTTTCCGGTGAAAAGCAACTGTATTGTTATTGACAAGTCACCGTAGAATTAATACATTTCTCTCCGGTTGGATGGACAACCGGAGATGCATTGCACAACTAACCGGAGATGCATTGCACCAACTAACCGGAGGTGCATTGCACAACTAACCGGAGGTGCATTGCACAGCTAACCGGAGATGGATTGCGGAACTAACCGGAGGTGCATTGTATAACTAACCGGAGATTCATTGTGCAACTAACCGGAAATTTTTTATTTAAATTATCCGGTTGTATTAATAAATCTCCGGTTGAATCGATCCAAGCGGAGAAAAAATTGAATTCTAACCGGGTTTTTAGCCATATTTTCTTAGAGTGCGCGTGAGCCGCACGGCGAATGAAATTTAAAGGGAAATTCATTATTTGTGCGGCTCACGCGGTGAGCGCGTGAGAGCAAAAATTATTGTTGTTTTTGTTTGTTTTTTTTTTTTTTTTCAAAAATTGAAAATTTAATACCTTTGCAAAACGAATCAAGAAGGAAAGGGTACGCATAATGCAGTTCTTAGTTCTTACAAACAACCTACGTGTGAGTTTTTTTCAGT
Source organism: Corythucha ciliata (assembly GCA_038030265.1). Taxonomy (NCBI): domain Eukaryota; kingdom Metazoa; phylum Arthropoda; class Insecta; order Hemiptera; family Tingidae; genus Corythucha; species Corythucha ciliata. Next base: position 1,827,344 of record CM075941.1, on the reverse strand, counting down.
CAAAATATTTATTTATATTTATGGAACTCTCGAAAACATGGTTCGATGCAAAATCCAGGAAATCCTGGGCAAGATGGGCATCCGAAGATAGAGTCCTTTCGAATTTTCTTTGTCTCCATACACTGTTTGCACCGCTTTCGTTGTTTGGTGTTTGTGTTCGGGATCTTGGGCAAGTAGTCTGGCAGATGGATATGTGATGAAGTGGGTGGTGGGCAGACGTTGTCTGGTGACGGTGGTTCTGGCCGCAATTTTGACACGATCTCTACGTGGAAATCGTAAAGGTTGAGTTTCTTACCACCGCCGTAATTATTGTAGAGAAAATGTGAATTATTCAGCGTGAGGTGGAATATATGTATGCCCAACTTTTTGTACCAACGAATAGTTTTGTGAGCTGGGCTGTAGTAGGCAAGCATCTGATCTTGCCTGTCTACGCCCTTCATGAATTTATTATATTTGGCAATCATTTTAGGCTTTTGTTTTTCTTGGCCTCGTTTGTTCCTCACTACAACTGGCTCATGGTCATATTCAGTCGAGATGGTCAGCACTTCTCGCTTGTCCTGCCATTTGCTCACGCAAACATTGTTCGGCGAGTACCGGGCACAGGTTTCTCCTTTTTTTAGTTTTTTTGAAACCACTTCCACGGGGTTGCCTTTTCTCTTCATTTGCAGAGTCCCAGTCGTGTGAACTTTTTGTTCGAGTAATTTTTCCGCCAGTGGAACCGAATTATAAAAAGTATCCATGAAAAGTGAATGTCCTTTGCCGAACTTTCCTTGCATAAGGCTTTCCACTACCTTAGCTGCATGCCCAACACCGGCCACTTCAGCGTCCTTGCTTCCTCCAAAAACATGAATTTTTAGTACGAGTCCATTATGATCGGCCAAGATATAAAGTTTCATGCCATATTTATGGCGCTTATTTTGAATGTACTGCCTCCACGACAGACGACCTCTCCACCCAACCATGCTCTCGTCGATCGACAAATTTTTAGGTGCATGGCACACACTTTCCATTTTTTCGTTGAAATAGTCAACTAAGGGACGAATTTTCGAAGTCGGTGAGGACGGTTTTCTTTCCCTATCGAAATGCAAACAGCGCATGATCAGCAAAAATGTATCCCATGACATGAACTTGGCGACAGAAAGCTTGAAGAGGTAATGACGTTTCCAGTAATCATTATATTTATTCAGCTGGATAATACCTTGAAGGAATGTAATGCCGAGAAACGTTTTCATGTCTACGGGTGTTACGTCCTTCCAATCGAAGATTCTTGACCGGCTACTACAAGCAGAGTCGAACAAGACATATTTAGCATAATCATTGGCTTCGACCGCCAAAAATTGGAATAGCTCATCTGGGAAGAGTAATTGAAAAAATCCAAAAGGCGAGGAGTCCGTCGGAGCGAATTTTAATCCTTCTTGCCCTATAAATGGGATGGGTGGTACGTTTTGGCAAGGAGTTTCGAACCATGTACCATTGGAAACTGTTGGTTCACCGGAACCGGAACAACTTGATTGTGGAGCTGTGATGCACGTAGGTGTCACCGGCGCAGAAGGATTGTCCCTGAGCTGAGTAGAATTGTCGTTTGCTAGGGGAACCTCTTTTTTTTTCGGAGTTACATTTTGGAGAATGTTGTGGTTTTCGTCTTCAGGAGGGTATGAAGGGGTTCTGGGACCCTCAGAAACCAGGGGCCCTATTCAGAAACATCGGGAAAAATGCCGCAAGTGTGGTTGCTATGGCGGGATAATGTTATTTCGTATTCGGAGTCCTTGGATCCCGCTTGCGGCATGTTTTCACGACTGTTCGGAATAAGGCCCCTGGTCGAAAAGAGGAGTGAAATGACTCTCAGGGATGGTCGGGTCCTTCGTTACTTCGAAGTACTGAATATCCCCGGTTTCATTTAAGGAAAAATCATACACCGGAATACCTTCTAAGTCATCATCTTCATCGGATATTAACTCGTCTCCAGAATCGATGTCATCATCTGAATTATCGAGGTCTCTCAGCAGTTTGAGAATATCGGCGTCACTTGAATATACTTTCTCGTTCGACTTTCGCCGTCGTTTGGGGGCACTGCTTGACTGTTGAGGTTCGTCATTCATCTAGTGAAGAAATACGTGATTAATTACCAGCCGAACCAACCATCTCAACAAGATCGAACAATATATTTACCGTTAAAAATATCGAAAACCCTCGAGTCAGCCACACAGACGCGCGTGAAAACACTGTGATGATAACGGCCCATTTCGCCCGCCAAAAACCCTCCCACTTCACTCCGACTTTTACACTACCTCGAGAAGATTCAAAATATGTGCGGGAAAAAAGAAATGGAGGCCTATCCACTTGCGGGTAAAAAGTACGACCGGTTTACTTTCAAAGAACCTGCACGCGCCAGGCGCGTGAGACGCACATACATTGAATTTTCTATTCCTGTGCGATTTACGCGTGGAGCGCGTGACCCGCAGCGAACGTGTTAAATTGAAGCTGATTAAATTTACTGCAACTTCGTCTGCCATAACTTCTTCGTAGGATCACTTCTATAGCCGTTTTTTTACGTTTGCATATGGAGCCGCACAAATTTTCCCGCGCACGGTCCACGGTGTCTACGTAATCGACAGCTTCCTGAATCCCAGCGACGTTCCAAATCACTGTGAAGCTTTAACCACACAAAAATAGGAGGCACATACGCAGGGTGTTTCAGGAGGAATGATCAGGATTTTAACCAGTCGTAGTACTAACGAGGACGAACCAAAATCACCATACGCTTCACCACCAAAATCACATACGCAGGGTTCCAAACGCTTCATTTCCGAGTTACAGGTATTTTTGTCATTTTTCGGCCAAACGCGTTCTTTTCGTCAATAATCATTTCTAGCGTCGTAGCCATTCGTAATAGAACAATACTGATTACATTTCTGAAAAGAGCAGACATTTTGGGTTTGAGAAACTCTGTTGCAACTAACCGAACTAATGTTTAAGTATTTAATTTTATTTCTTGAAAAAGCGAAAAAGTGCAAATTTGATTTTTACCGTTTCCTTCAAAGACTAATCTTCCGAAGTCTTCGGTGGTGAAGGTACGGTTAAATTATTGGAAAAACATGCCAATGTTGTAAGCTACAAAATGGCTTTTTAAAATCGACGCATTTCTGACTGAGATACCACAGCGAACGTTCAGAAATTCCTGATCAGATCGTCAAATTAAGTCATATTGCACATACCACAAAGAAAACTAAAAACAGTTGTTTTCGCGTCAATACTTTTGTAATACGCTGTAATGTTATATAGTTTGAAAATGACTCCCCCTCCTCCTCCCATTACAGCCCACCATCGCCCTCAACTTCCCATCAACAAAAGTACTATTTTTCAATGATTTTTGTGAGACTTTGGATATGCTGATGGGTAAGTGTGGAGGAGGGATGGGAGAGAGTAATAATTTGACAAAATAACGTGATGTATTATGATGGGTAAATCACACATTTTCTATCATTTCGGCAAGATTTTGGTTATTATTGAGGCGTAGGTAATGGGCGGGGGAGGAGAGGATAAATTAGTTATTTGGCAAAAACATGAGGTATTCGTTTTATGAAATTATTTCTGTGAGCAAATTCAAAGATTGACGCGGAAATAGCTGTTTTCAAATTTTTATGCTTGGTAAAATGTGGCTAAATTTGACGATCTGATCAGGAATTTCTGAACGTTCGCTGTAGTATCTCAATCAGAAATGCGTCGATTTTAAAATTTAAAAAGCCATTTTGTAGCTTACAACATTGGCATGTTTTTCTAATAATTTGACCGTACCTTCACCACCGAAGACTTCAGAAGATTCGACTTTGAAGGAAACGGTAAAAATCAAATTTGCACTTTTTCGCTTTTTCAAGAAATAAAAGAAAATACTTAAACATTAGTTCGGTTAGTTGCAACAGCGTTTCTCAATCCCAAAATGTCTGCTCTTTTCAGAAATGTAATCAGTATTGTTCTGTTAACGAATGGCTAGGACGCTAGAAATGATTATTGACGAAAAGAACGCGTTTGGCCGGAAAATAACAAAAATACCTGTAACCCGGAAACGAAGCGTTTGCGACCCTTTGTTCATATTATGGTGATTTTGGTTCATCCTCGTTAGTACTACGACTGGTTAAAATCCTGATCATTCCTCCTGAAACACCCGTATATACTCTGGCTACTCCTTCCTCCTCCCACACTCGTTTACGTTGTGCGAGTGAAATAAAGTGGGTTAGATTTTAGACAATCACAGATCAAAATATCGCTGATCTTGTTCTTTCCAAAAGCCAATTTCGCGGGAGCTGACTTGTTGAGAAATGCAGTTTCACGGGTTTTGGTAATTCAAAAAAGTGATTGCCCGGGATGGCCTCTATATTTTGCGGATTTGACACTTATGTAACCCAATTTGATGGCTATGGCTACATTGACGGATACAGGGGGGGGGGCGGTAGCCGTAGGACAGAAAAAAAGAACCTGGGAAACTATAAATTTGCTTGAAACCGTTGAAATAAACTCGAATCTGGAGTTTAAAACATGGAGTTGATCTCATTATCCATTGAAATCATCTATTGAGGTTTAATAAATCGAATTCCATCCATTGAGACACAATTGGGCCCTGAAAATCGGTTTCAGCGGAGCTTTTGGAGAGTTGTTTTTGTAGCAGAAGAAATTGACAACTTTTTCGGATTGAGAACAAACAGAAAATACCGCAGATTTGGCAGTAGAAACGTTCATCACTGTGACAAAGAATTATTCACGACTGTCGCTAGAATTCTGAAATCCTGACAACCTTTTCTGCTCAGTGTGCTCCAGCAAAATTCACCTTTCTTTGATTTACGTGAATAGAAGCATTTCTCTCGAAACCGAAGAAATTTTGCAGCGCTTTGCAAAAATCACAAGTAATTTGGAATTTGCGCTATCTTGATTTTTTGTGATTTAAGCCCTGTACACGATGCAATGTTTGAAGCTATATTGCATGCTGGTTTTTTAAAAACATATGTTCCTTGGTAGTGACCGGATGTTTTTGAAACCAGCATGCAATATAGCTTCAAACATTGCATCGTGTGAACAGGGCTTTAATCTCGCAGTGTTCATGAGAATCATAATAAAATTAGTTGCTGTGCTTTACGATAACATTTGTCATTCAAGCGAGTTCCGCCAATACCCCCCCCCCCCCAACTTGGATTTCGTGTGAAAAACCGTACCCTCCGTACAGGATGGCTGGATCCGCCTATGTATGGCTATTTCAATAGCTATTTTTATTATTAGCTCTTCAAAAACGCAAGGCGACTGGTTTAAGTCTTTCAAAAATAAAAATAAAATGTTTAAAGGTCAGAAAAACCAACTTCGCGGGATTTTGTCCTTAAAAAGGCTAACTTCTCGAATTTCAAACGCCTAAAATCAAGTGCCAGCCCATTTTGAAGATCAATTTCATGGATCTTGCTCGCGTGAAAAACAAAATTTAGCGGGCTTGTTCATTTCAAAGCCAAACTATGTGGATTATTGAACTAAGAGAACCCAATTTCGCGGATTTTACCCACTCAAAAAACTTCATTCACAGGTTTTACTCCCTAAAAAGTCAATTTTGCGGGGTCGACTAACACAAAAATTCAATCTCACGGGGTTGACTCATTCACAAAGACGTCTTGGTCAAAGACGATTGGTCTAAAAGTGTTTTGGTTCTTCAAAAAGCCTGCATAAAAAAAACGTTTCCGTCTTTTGGCGTCAAAATTTCGCTCAAAATTCCACGGTTTTGGCTAGTTCATGAACTAAATTTCGTCTTCGTTTCCCTTAAAAAAAATAAATATTTCGGTTCGTCTCTTTCAAAAATAAAATTTGGATTGACTCCCTAAAAAAGAGCAACTTCACGGATATCACATCACACTCAATCATTTCCACAATGTTTGCTCAATTCAAAGAGCAATTTCGTGAGTCTGTCCGTTTGTAAAAACCTCTTACTGGATATAAGATGTATGGATCCGGCGCCGTGACTTGATTCAAAGGTGAACGTGTACGATGTTGTGGGCTGGACCGACTAGACAATCGGACGCTAGATGTTCAGGACCGGAAAGGAGGGGGAAAAAAAAAGAGGAAAATGTTTACCATTCCCGTGACATCTGAAAAATGAGCCCGGACGCACTAAAATGTAGGACATGTCCCGGAAAAGTGGACGTCTGGTCACCCTAAGGCCCTGGTGACTACTCTGTTGCGTGTAGGGCTGGAACTGCATGCATAGAAATATTGCATAGAAACAGAGAACTGTCATGTACGGCTCGGGAGATTCATGAATCACTTCTGTGTCATGTCAGATCAGTACTTTTGAGAAAATGACCCTGAAATTTGAGATGACCATGACCACCCCTTGGGAGGTGGTTTTGATGATTTTTTGCGCAAGTGACTGCGATTCCAAGGATCCGCCACTGTGTTAGGACCAACTAGATCCTAGATCCCCAATGAAGTCGACGTGCGAAAGTTAGGTTTTTTTTCGTGCAATCCTAGGGCAAGGTATGGCCCAGACGGGCGTACGGACATTCCAGAAATCGAATCTAGACATCTTGAAACTTACAAGGATAAAGTTTGAGGGCGGGTTGAAAAGAAAAAAAAAATCCTGACCGAAAACATATAGGTGTAGAAATTCAGAATGTATTGAATAATGAACCAATTGATTAAAACACAAAAATTCCGGGCAAGATTACAAAAAAAGACGGCACAGCGTAAAAAAAAAAAAAAAAAAAAAAATACGGATCAAGAAATTACCGCCCTCGAAGTCGAATCTTTTCACTGAAGTGAAAAGATATAGAAAATAATGGTAGGGACGAAGGGTAGGAAAAAAACGTTGCGATGGTGATGGTGTGGCAAGGGGTAGGTTCGAAACTTGAAGCAAAACCGTGCGGACAGGATTGGTAGGGGGCAAGCAGGGGGTTCCTTCGTTACCATTTCTCATCCACTGCGCGTCTTTGCGGATAATTCTTGAACTATTTATTGAAAAATCCTCTAAATAAATTAATTAATCGGGCACCCGTTTTTCTCAGTCGTTTTTGAACTTTTTTTGCTTTTCTTTTTTTGTAAATTCATTGAAAAATATGGACTATATGCATGCGTAACAGATTTAGGAAAAAGTGAAAATTAAAAAAATTAGAAAAATAACTTTTTTAATAATTAACATAATTAAAATCGGTTACGCATGCATATAGTCCTTATTTTTTAATGAATTTACAAAAAAAAAAGAAGTTGAAAAAGTTTAAAAACAACTGAGAAAAACGGGTGCCCGTCTCAGAGGCCCGTGCAGCACCCCCTTAACGATCGTTTACTAGGATTACCCATTATTAACAAAATCGAATAAATGGCCTAATTTTGGTAAGAATACATTATTGCCTCATTAATATTGAATCCGTCGTACTATGTGTGATTGTGGTCCTTTTTGCATGGAAATTCTTCTTTGGAACAGTTCATTTTCATTGTTTTCCTAAAAAAAAAAAAAAAAAAAAAATGTGATTTTATGAAGAGTAGAATTGCTCCGCCCCGGGGCACATATTTGGAAAATGGAAAACGCTATTATTTTTTTTTTATTGTTATTGTTATCGAGTGTAGTTCTGTTTTATCTATGCAGGTCGCAAAATACTTCAAAAAACTACATTCCACTGTAAAGGACGTGACTCATAAGTTACGGACGTATAGAACTACAATTTATGAATTGGCTTGCAGAGAAAAAAAATTCGGTTGGCCCTATCTCAGGCCAGTGCTCAACGAGCTTTGCTCTCTTTACGAGCATGCTGCTGCTGGTATACGTTTACACTTAGATCCTTTTGCTCAGCATTTTCATGCCAATGAGGTCAAAAAAAACCACTGACTTCTATTCTTCCTAGATTTTAAAGATCTCTAATATTTTCCTGTTATTCTGAGAAATTCAGTGTAAAGCAACTTGTGACTGTTTTTATGTGCTTCCTGTAATAAGAAATGTTAAACTAATTTCATTCAATATTATTTAATTTTACAAAACGTCAATAAAACATGGAACGTTTCGTGTATTTGTATCACTCGATTTTTCGAATGTAAGTAATCATTATAAAGGGTCTCGACCACTTTGATCGTGTTGAATACAAGGTTAAGCAAAATAACTTTTTTTATTTCTTCCGAAATCAACTAAGCTAAAAATTGGAATTTTTTACATGTGTCACAAAAAAATAAATAAAAATGACGAGGATGCTTTGCCGCCACACTAGCCCCCCACGGAGACTGGAAGTCCATCATGCTCGAAGTGAACGTGACGGTCTGAACGAGTCGAAGGACAGAGGTTGGGCTTCCCGGCGGAATTCAATGATGTGACAGAGGGAGTTTCGGGCATGACGTATGCTGGTTTGAGCCGGTCTATGCTGACGTTAGTGTTTGTTCCGTTGATGAGTAGGGTGAAAGACTTCGGGGTTCGTTTCAGAACAGGGTAGGGTCCAGTGTATGGTGGCTAAAGAGCTGGACGATGCGTGTCGTTGCGAAGAAAGACATGAGAACATGTTGACAGGTCTTGGAAAACAAACGGTTTTTTGTTTGAGTGGTTCGATGCGGAGGTGGGTCGGAGGGTTTCCATTTGACGACGGAGACGAGTAACGAAGTTGGATGGGTCGAGTTCGAGTTGAATGTCCAGTCGAGAATCTAGCAGATCTCCGGGTAGGCGAAGTGGGTTGTCCGTATGTCAATTCTGCAGACGAGGCTTTGAGGTCTTCCCGAAAAACGCTACGAAGGCCGAGGAGGACGATGGGAAGTGCCTGTAGCCAATTCATCTCGGGATGACACATAAGGGCGGCTTTGAGTTGACGGTGGAAACGTTCGACTAATCCATTAGCCTGAGGATGATAGCTAGTTGTTCTACAGCGTATCGTGCCGAGCGTTGATCCGAGAGCGCGGAAAAGTGCGGATTCGAATTGGCGCCCTTGATCTGTGGTAATCCGAAGAGGAGTTCCAAAGCGGGAGATCCAGCAATTTAAAAGGGCTTCGGCAACGTTGACTGCAGTGGCGGTCTCGAGTGGCCAGACTTCAGGCCAACGAGTGAATCGGTCGATGACTGTAAGACAGTAGCGGTATAGGCCGGCGGGAGGTAGGGGTCCAATGATGTCAACGTGTATGTGGTCGAAGCGTGATGACGGTGTGGGGAAGGAGGTGATAGGGGCATATACGTGTCGAGATACTTCGGCTCGTTGGCAGGAAACGCACGACTGTGACCAGGAACGACAATTACGACGTATTCGAGGCCATACGAAACGTTCGGACACGAGGCGAGTGGAAGCTTTGACGCCGGGATGGCTCAGGTTGTGAAGTGAGTCGAATATCTGGCGACGAAAGGGTTCCGGGACGTAAGGACGAAGGGTGGGGGGTCGATGCGTCACATACTAGAGTCACGTCGGTTCCAGGAATTTTCATTTTTTTTAGGTGGAGGGATGAATCACTCGTGATGAGGTTTTGCAGTTCATGATCTTCTAGTTGTGCTTGAGCTAGCTTCGTGAGATCGCCTCCCGAACCAGACGATTGACTGGTTGCCGCGTAGACCATGAAGGACAGAATGAAGTGGGGCTTGGAAATCTGCCGCAGACGGGAGGAAACGCCGGTAAAAATTTAGCATGCCGAGAAAGTGGCGAAGGCTTTTAGCAGACGTGGGTGGGCTGATGTTTTGGAGGGCTGCGACGCGTTCTGGTGGTGGTCGAGTTCCATCAGCTGAGACTTCGTAACCGAGGAAATTTATTTTCGATGCACTGAGGATGCTTTTGTTGGCGTTGACGGTGATACCGTGTTCTGCGAGGCGTTCGAAAACAGCGCGAAGATGTGTGCAGTGTGTGGAAGCATCGGGTGAGAAAATGAGGATGTCGTCGATATAGGGGTAGCAGAATTCAAGTCCATGAAGAAATTCGTCGATGAAGCGTTGGAACGTCTGCCCTGCGTTTCGGAGCCCGAAGCTCATGAACGGAACGGGAGTGGTTGAGTGGCGAACGACGCGATGGGTTCCTGGTGGGCGGAAGAGTTGGGGATATTGGGATAATACGTCGTGGTAGGGTGAATGTTCCGACAGTAAGTTGGTGAGAGCTTTGAATAAACTCGATAGGAACTCGCTTAAGAACAAATCTTTATAAATAAATGATTTGATACCGAGTGAGTTCTGTTGACAATCGCTGGGGGCTCGGGTTAAAACGAATCTCTATAAAGATTACAGACTTTAAACAGAGTGCACTCGGTTAAGCTCCACAGGAATTCGCTAAAGATCAACTCTTTGAAAATTAGTGACTTAATATCGAGTATATTCTGTCTTTAATCGTTAGGCGGTCGGTTTAAAACGAATCATTAAAAATTACCGACTTACCAGTGAGCAACTCAGCTGAAAATCGATATGGTCTCGGTTAATCCCGTATATCTAAATATCACAGACTTTGAACAGAGTACACTCGGTTCAAGTTCTCAAAACGTCATCGTTAATTAATTATTGTTTATTATTCCTGTGGTTGCGTCGTGGATGCGTGCTACCCCTGAGGGAATTATTGGAAACGCTGCGGAAAGCCTTATGACGTTCTGACAATTTAATTTTGTAATCTCGAAAAGCTCATTGAGTGTGGCTCACAAAGTTTTTAATAAAAAAAGCAAAGGCTTTCATAGCCAGATTCTTTTTTTTTTTGCTGAAACAAGAGGCAGGAGGGAATACAATCGGCATCGTGTATTTGAAGAGACGATCAGAATGTTAATTTGGAATTTGCAATTCTGAGGAATGTAAATATTTATTGTAAGTCAGTGAATCTACATAAAAAAAATAATCCATTAAAACGTGAGAAACGGGAGAATTTTTGTTTAAATAAAAATAATTTTTATTTTCATAACAATTATTATTATTGTTATTTTTAGTTATAATTCTTCTTATTTCAGGTTCCAAAATACTACTCGTACACATATAAAGAGGGTGACTCCAAGGATGGCTTTCGATTCCTTCATCACGAGACAAAAGAGGACGGTTACCCAGTTCGAGGCTATTTCTTACAGCGTCGCCCATCGGACAACGGTGAAATTCACGTAGGGTACATGCGAGCCGGAGACAACATGTGGATTGCTCATGTTGAAAAAAAGTCTCGCTCAGAGATGGCCGACATCGGCGAGGTGTCAACGGCGGCGGCGGCGGCCTCTCAGCTCCGACCCGTTTTTCACCACTCGGCAATTCACACTGCCAAGAGTTTGTCGAATGAGAAGAAGCGCTACGGTCATAAGCACCATGTTCATCACTCTGTGGACTAGAAATTTCGCCGAGGACGTAATTTTTTTTTTTTTTTTAATCGATAAAAAGAGGTCAATATTAGGCGAGCGCTTGAAAAGAGTAATCCTAATAAACGTAGCCTTCCCTTGGAGAACTTTTGCGGCATTTAAAGAAATAAAACGATAGAGTGCTAATCAATTTTTTCCGTTTTTCACTAATAGAATAGGCCAAAACTACGATGAAGAAGGTACCTACAACGAGAAGATCGCAATTATTGAAAGGTGTAGTGAACATAGTAAAGTGGCTAAATTATCATTCAAAATCATAACGCAAGGGAACCAAATCCAAATAAAATTGGAATCCTTTTCAGTACAATTTAGCAAACTTCCAACAAATCAAAGTCAGCCAGTCTCAGCTTTTCCAAAAGGTTACTATGCATTGTACACAAACTCGTAATTTAAATTTAAATCCCTAGGATCTGGGAAACCTCTATATTCTCGTTTAATTCAAAGTCAAAGTGTTATCCTCGCTGAGCTGTTGCCCAAAACGAAAACATTTTTTTTCGGAAACTTTTTTAATAAACCCCGCTCTCTTTTCCTACCAAAAACTTAAGACAAAAGAAACAAAAGAAAATAAAGGGCAAGAGAACAAATATTTTTAAGGTTCATTGATATAAAAAAATTTACATAATCGAATTATGTAAATATCTCGTTTCTCTGCCCTTTCAAACTACTCTAACTGACAGAAAATATCACTGATTTTCATTTTCCTCCATTCAGGATGAATGCTAGGCAAAACTTTTTTCTTGCCGTGTTTCTTACGCTTTATAGACGATATAGCAACGAGGAATAATATCGAGACGAGCCTGTAGGGACGTCTAAAATTTATTTTTATTTTTATTGTGCAATCATTTCCTGAAACTTTGATCATGGCGTGAATAATAAATGACCCTGATGCACGAGACCAAGACAGAGACGAGACTTGATTGTTCTCGGTCTCGATCATGAAAAGTCGGTCCCAGTCTCGTCTCGAAAAGTTAAAGGTGCGAATTCAAAGATGTGTGATATTAGTGACGAGTGATCCGATTCTCGTCTCAATGATTGCAGGAGGGTTGTAATAGAATAGTGAAACACATGTGAGACGAGATGAGTTTGACTTTGACAGCTAAAATTTATGATCACATGGCTATGAAACCTTCTCTCTCTCTCTCTCTCTTCGCCAACTCTGGTTTAGGTTTTCTTTTCCTCACCCCACGTGCTTCTGCATCTGTTTCAACGAATGAAATATTTGTGGGGTTGCCCTTTGCCGCCAAGAAAAGCCCTTACGTAATTAAAAAACGGCGAAGTTGAACAGTTGTCAGGAGACTCGAATTAAGTCGTTCAAATAACGAAATGGAGAAAATAAAAGAATAAAAAAAGTTGAAATGGAAGAGCTTAATTAAATTGGTATCCTAATTTTTGTACTTTTCGTATTTCTCTTCAGTTATGTCACAGTGCTTGGTTCCTTTATATATATTTGTTATTGATTACTTTTGCTTTAATTGGATTTTTTTAATTAACCGTTTATTAGGATTGGTGCTCGTCGTGGCAATCCTATGCTTTTTCCCCTGTGATGCTTTGTAAATATAGACACAGGGCTAGACTTCCAACTCAGGCGTTTCCCTTCCTTGGGCCCTTCTATTTCAAGACTTCGGTCGAGACCCTTCAGTGTTTATAGCTTTTTTCATCGGTTTTATAGTCGGTGGCACGTTAAAACACCCTGGAAATTTCAACCCACAGAGACACGTTAAAGAGGTTGACTCCTTCTCATCCCCAACTTGTCATCCTGCACATAGGGTGACTGGTACTTGGTTGAACAAAATAAGAGGGGTGATTATACATCAAACATGCAACAAAAAATGTTCTATGACATGTAGGGTCCGCTATGCATTCCTAGTCGAGATAATCGATTTTTTTCACGTTTTTCTGCAAATCAAGGGTTTTTCGCAACAAAAACAGTTGTAACTTGGGAAATAAACGTCCTAGGTTAAATTCAACGTCACCCCTGAAAAAAGCATGTTCAAGAAATGTTTCTGTACACAAAATTATTGAACTAAACAATGCTGAATCTATCACAAAATGTTTTAAAGACAGAATTACCTAACCACAAAAATCTTGAACCATTGGAGTTGAATTACATATTCTCTCTCCTCTCCCTTTCCACGGTATGGACTACACCTGGGTCTGACTGGTTTCCCGTTCTCATCAGAGACGTGCTCCGTCTGATACTGTCTCTAGAGGCCTCCTTTAGTCGTCCTACTGTTCAGGTCGTTATGAATCACTTTGAACGATAATTAAACGGTTTACTTAAACAAAGACATAAACGAATATTTTGTACTGCCCTTCTTACAGACAAGATAAGATAAGATCTCCCACCAGCTTTATACTTGGTTATCCTTCCCCGAGCTCTCGTGCTGCTTCTACCAGAACATCCTTTCCTTTAAGTCACGAATCTCCTGGGGCGCTGTATCGGCCGGCCCATTCTTGTCCTGTACTGGCAAGGGTCAGTCCGATTGATGAGAGGACGAGGAGAGTCTTGTTCTTTCGACTAGCGTCTAAAGAAAACTCCCCGTGGGATTCTCGTAGTACACCAAAAAGCCGTTAGTTGTGCTTGGTGACAGGAGTTTCAACGCGCCCTTTCATGACTTGTATAATGGGGGGGGGGGAGGCATAAATGTTCTATCCAGTTTGAACTCCGAAATTATTTAAACGAAGATGAATCAGTATTGTGGTTTTAATTGACACTAATGAGTAATTTTCATTCCTTAAACCTTATATTAAAAGCAGTGCAATCGGCCCTGCGTTCCAATTCCCCAAAAATGTTCCGACTTCTCTCTGACGCACTCACGCTCACTCATACTCTCTCACTCTCTCTCCATCTTGCGTGGGTTTTTGTATAGGCGTCATCCCATTGATTCAAAAACAAAGAAATGATATGCTTTCGAATAATATCGGATAACGGTAAAAAGGGGCTCAAATATAATATGGAAATTGTAGGTACCCGAAAAACAATCATACTTTCAGTAAATGAAGATGAGATCAAAATTATTCGCGGGAACCGAGTTAGCAATTTGTAGCAGTGGTATTAGTCCTCGGGTAAGTCAATTGTAAATTACGGAGAACAATAAAAAAACGCTGCGAATTATCGAACAATGCCTAATTATTTCGACTGTGGGTTTATTATTCATCGATGTAGTCAAATCCGGCTTGAAATTACACGAAAATCGACACCCCACACCCTTATGATCCCAAATCCTTTGAAAATCCCCATTTTGGACCCGCTTTTGGCCCATAAAACCCCAGGGAGTTATTTGATCAAACTGATCAGATGTTAGGACCAACTAGACCCCAAATGGAGTCTATGTGCGAAAGAGCGAGTTTTTTCGAGCAATCCTAGGGCAAGATATGGCCCGGACGGCGGACGGACATTTTTTTTTTTTTTATTGCAGATTTGGATTCTACGCACTTTGAAACGTAAAACTACAAATTTTGAGGGGGGGGGGGTCAAAACAATTTTTTTGCGATACGATTACAAAGACTTATTATTGGGAAATAATAAGTCAAAATACTTCGACAACTACAGCGCTTTATTCAAGCATTATTTTTTGGAAAAACAGACACGAAAGTAACAAAAAAATAAATTCAATAAAATCTTGGTTTAATTCGAGAGTGCGTGGGATGACTAAAATGAGAAGCCCTGTCACAAAACAGAAATAAAGTGATTAGCTTGTAACAGTAAAGTGAGCGCGCCTCGATGGTGTAATGGATACAATGCTCGCTTCGCAACCCAGCGGGCCTGGGTTCGAATCCAGCCATTGCCCATTACACTATAAGGCTGCGGCGAGCTGTGACACGGCACACCCCGGCTTCGTGTGGGCGTTCCCGGCGATGTGCGTTCAACAAACCGCGCACCGACCGAAACGCCCGCGTAGTACGGGTGTGAAGTGCACAGTTAGATCTGGGTATGGCGTAGGAGCCCAAGTGAGGCTTAGGCGCTCTGATCTCGCTCTCTCTGCCGTCCGAGTCTTCGCCGTAATCCCGTCAGATCCCTAGGTCCGCGTGGTGTGTCCTCCCCGAGTATAATAATAGGCTTTATACTATGTCAATAAATCAGTTTTATTCTTTTTAATCACTTTCTTAATTCCCCCCGGTAATAAGCCCATTCCCCAATATCGCCCAAAAAAAGGCTTGTTACAAAGGCGAGACGGTCACTCTCGACACTCGTTGGTCGGACTAAAAGTTGTTTTTTGGGCTTGTTTTTTCTCCTAGTTGATAAAAACCGTTTTTGTGGAATTATATTTTTATTCGCTGGCTCTTTTGCCACTTCTTCGGCCGAGTTCGTAGAAAAGTCATAATTATTATTATTATTATCCAGGCTTTGAATGACACTTTCCAGTGGCGCCACCTGCCTTTTGTACGCCTCGAATTGCTCTTCGTTAGAAATCGACTGGATTATAGTATTTATGCGCTGTATCTCTTGGGCCTTTCGCAACTCCAAGTCTCCTACACGAGCGTCGCGAGATAATTCTCTCAGAAGAACCACCGATTCCCTTCCTTTTGATGAACATGGTTGTGGACAATTATCGTCAATGATGGCCGGCTGGTGAAAATCATTGCCATCGAGGCTACGGCAAACCAGGTGAATATGTTTGCACATATTCCATCTGATACTGCTATCAATGCATGTGCAGTTGAAGACATGAATGTATATTTTGCAATCAGTGCATTTGACTTGGCAGGAACACTTTATTTCACCGCTTCTCGTGACCTCATAAATGTCGTTGTGCCTCGAAGAAAACACATGCCAGTGATTTTCTGAAACCAAGGTAACTCTGTCTGTGGAAAGACTCAGCGACCTTTTATGCCGTTCTCGTAGGTTGGATATTTTCGATGTTACCTTACCACGATTTATGGCTACTAATCGATCGAACATGCGGTTTCTTAGATATCTTTGTCAAGGCGTTTAATCTTTTTTCCCTTTAAATAAATGTACTTCAAGTTTTTATGAAGGGATTCGAGAGCCATGTTGGTATTTATGCCAGCATTAAGCCTGTGACAAAAGGCCCACTTTTCTGGCTCATTGAAATACCTTTCCATGTACGTTGCGAATTTTTTAGTCATTTCATTGCCGTTTAAATTTATTCGTAGATTGTCAAGCATCATTTGAAATGCATTGACGTCGGTCTCGTATGTTAAAACTTTTAATCTTTTGTAGGCGTCTGCCTGATCGTCGCGGCTCCTGATTTTATTAAGGTTACACCTCCAAGCCCGATCGACGTGCCAGCTACAGTACAGCTGTTTGGTATTTGATTCTGGTTTGAATGCTTTCCAGCCATTGAAAAAGCATTCAGCCATATCCGACATAAACCATTTAGGATCAACTTCTTCGGTTAAAGAGTTCATAATTGCCCGAAAGTAGTTCTCCATCACGATGCTGTCCTCGCGGTTACAGACCATGAAGGCACAGGGGAAACCTTGCCTTAGATCGTCGAGCACCAAAACTGTAAACAACTGGAAGTCGTAGGCATTTGTGCCATGAGTTCCGTCGATGCATATGACATCATTCCCGTATTTCATAAGAAGTTCCCTCTGGCCAGGCGTCATAATAACGAGGCAGAAGTAGTTTTTTTTTTAGAAAGTCGTACTGTGGAACTTCAACACCTTGGGGTTTATACAAACGCACAATTTCACTTTCTTTGTTCATTTTCTGCACCCACACGTTGACACTAACATAGTCATTTTTATGCAAAACAGCCTCTTCGTTGAGATGGTACAGCTGAATAATATTATGCAGATCCTTACGAGTGCTCAGATGTAACCGGCGTCACCCTCAAGGTTTTCCCGAATCTCGTCCAAAATGTCGTCTAGAGGAATTTTCATCGATATTTTTTTAGCAATTTGTTGCTTTTCCATTTTTGAGAGTCCTAGCCGGCCTGGATCGTTCGAGTGTCCTACGTGAGTAAGCACAAAAGAAACTGAAACTCCTGAACTTGAAATTTTGGCTTTTATAGTAGATGGACACAGAGCATTCATTTTATTCGAGCCGAGAATTTTCAAAGACCTTTTTCCTTTGGACTTGGAGACGAACGAGCCGTCGCGATGACAGAAAAAGACACGCAGGACCGTCCCATCCTTGTTTGTCTTCCCTTTTCGACGCGATATGTATCGAGAGCATGACGAAATTTCCATGAGTTCCTTCCATTTCAGAAACTCTTCTTCAGTCGCAAACTCGTAGGACTTCTCTTCTATAACTACTTCGTGTTCGGCTAAGAGATTTTGAACACTTTTCCTGTCGCTAGTGAAATCGCAAATAGCACATGAGATTGAGGACAATTCAATTTTTGGCTTGTGCGTGTTCTCATGTCGCTTCAGATCGAGTGAATCCCGGCATTTCTTCGAGCGCACATCACATTTAAACTTTTGCCCATGATTATTCTGCTTGCGGTGCAATGGATAGGCCTGAGCACTCACGAACAATTCATTACATTCTTCGCACTTATTCATGATTTCTCACGAAATACGGGTACTGACCACACTGAACACTTTTAACGTCGCGAAATTTAAATTTGGCAGAGGATTTCTCGTTGGAGTTAACAATGCTTATCGCTAGAGAGAGCTACAAGGAGTTGCCCACAGCGCAGGAGCTCTCCAGCTTTTGAACTTCGAAAATAGAAAATGCCCCATTCTAGAGCAGATCTGATGTAATATATGTATTGAAGTAAAAAACTTATAGGCAGTGGCGTAGGAACGTCTTGAAATCGGGGGGCGAGAAGAATACCTTTGGGGATTAGCGGGAGGGGGGGGGGTGAACAAAGAAGGTGTGAAAAATGGAAAGACACAACTTGCGTTAGTATGGCTAACGTGCAATGAATTTGACAGAGAACTAGTTCATTTGGACAGCATTTTATTTATGGATGTATGTGGAGGGCTTTCCTTTGATTAAAACTTAAGCTAGCTGTTGACGGATCAATTTTGGTCAATTTAAAGTTAATATTCCAAGTTTTTAGGACGAAAAATACGATCCGGGTAGGGGCTAGTTATCATTTAATTTCGACCAGATTCAGCTGACAAATTCCCAATTTCTTTCCCAAGTAGCCTGTTCAGACTACTCAGGTACTAGTAGTACTAGTATTTTGGGCTTAAAGCTCGGAAACTAAGCCAAAAAAGGGAGGAAAAAAACAAAACCAGAATACAATTTGTGTTTTGAACAAGGGGAAAAGGCTTCAAAGATTCTCTGTCAGCCGAAATCAGGGGGGTACAAATGCATAGGCAGTACCCCCCGACACCCCTGTACCCTTCCCCCATTGCTTCGCCACTGCTCATAGGGTAGTATTTGTAATTTTAAATGATACTTTCAGAAGCATTTTTACGTGAAAAGTCCTCGGTCCATCAAAATATCACTTATGTTAAAACTGAAACGCATCGAACAGAACCTGTTTTTTTCTACATTTTATTGTTGCTTGTTGAATCATTTACCTCCGTCTCTTTTTATTTGTTCCATCCAATATACGAATGTGCCGGTACTCACAATAACTTTCCTTCTAACCTAGCCAATCACCGAATCATGTTCCTCCTGGGTTCTACCCCACACAAGGATGTCGTCCATGTGAGTTGCGACGTTTTTTATCCCAGTTAGGGCCTCATTTACCTTTTTCTGAAACACCTCTGGAGCTGAGTTGATCCCGAAAGGAAGTTTAAGGAACTTAAATCTCCCGAATGGCGTCAAAAACGTAGTAAGAATCTGGGATTCTTCATTGAGGTTTATTTGCCAAAACCCGTGATTGGCGTCGAGCTTTGAAAATACGCGAGCTCCAGATATTCGTGCAAGGGTCGTGTCTACGGCATGGATAGGGTAGAAGTGACGCTTGACGTTTTCGAATGCGTACGCTGTTCGAGTCTTTTTTTGGGAACCACCACCATTGGGGTGCACCAGTCAGTGGCTTGCTGCACCGGAGCTATCACCCCAAGTTTAACCATATTTTGGAGCTCCTCCTCAGTTTTTTCCCACAGTGGTAGAGGGACTTTACGGGGTGTATAAATGGCGAAAGGTTTTGGTTTTTCTTTTAACTCAATCTTTTAATTCTCGGGGATGGACCCTAATCCCTCAAATAAGCGAGGATAAGCAACGTACCAGTCTTTTGGCGTTTGGTTTTGAACGAAGTTGACTCTTGCGAGGATTCTTAGTTTTTCAATAGCTGGTTTTCCCAAGAGGGGTTTGCAAGGGCTATCCGTGACATAGAACGTTTCGTCACAAATAATGCCTTTAAATGAAAGTGAAGCTCTGATGGTACCGAGTACCGGTAAGTTGTGACCACCGGGTCCCTTCAATATTTGCATTGTGGGCTGAACGGGAATTTTTTTGCTGAGCTTGATGTTCGACGGTAGTACTGACACGTCAGATCCAGTGTCGATTTTAAACGTGACGAGATCTTTATTGAGACTGCGAGAGTAACTGTCCACGAGTCATTCTGTGCTCCGTGGTTTACTTGACCGATGAATACTTCGGACGCCTTTGAATCACAGCCGGAGTTGCAGGCTTCGTATCGAGAGTGGACGGTAGTTTGGCATACTTGATTTGGGCTGATTTCGTTGGTCGCTTTTGATTTACACACCCTGGCAAAGTGGCCCGGCTTCGAGCAGGTCATATAGGTCGCATTTCTCGCAGGGAAAGTGTCTCGACGGTGTGAGGTGGAGGGCACCACACCAGTGACAGTGGTGATCCGAGTCTTCACGTCTGCCGTGGGACGTTGTGTCTGAACGGCTAGATAAGAATGGCTTAGACTTAAATACTCTAGAATTGTTTTTGCGGACCTCATCCACGACGGCACTGCCACTGAGGTCCTGTTTTTGCCGGAGTAGCTCTTCTAATTTCCGGATGGTGGTGATTGCTAACTCCAGTGTAAGGTCAGATTGTAGCTGTAGCCGATCGCTGAGGTCTTGATCGCGCATCCCTATGATAATAATCATCAGAAGCATCTCGTCTTCGATTTTTCCCCATTCACAAGTTTTCGCAAGAGTGCGAAGATCGGTCACAAAGTTTTCGATGCTTTCGGTAGGTAGTTGTTTTCGTCTCAGAAATCTTCCACGTTCATAAATTAGATTCCGCTTAGGGACAAAGAAATCTTCAAATTTATCGAGGACAATCTGGTAATCGTCGAGGGATTTGTCGTTTAATTTAAAAGACTCAAGTATTTGTTCTCACCCATGCAATAAATAAGCATGTCAACTTGCGTTTTACCTGGTGATGAGTACAAGCCACTGACAGATCTGTAGCGCTCGAACCTTTTCTTCCAGGACGACCATTCTGCGGGGTTAAATGTGAAAGAATCAGGAGGCTTGACGTTGAGACTGGCTGGCCTCCCCTCTATACCGCTCGCGGGAGTCTTATTCATGGGAGGGCTCATTTCCTTTAATTTGTTGACGTGACGGACCTGTCATTGATCTAAGGTAAGGTGTCGTTGATAAGGTCTAAGGTGCTTTCAAGAGAGATCAGAGTTGAAGCAGCTGCCACCCTCGATTTCCCCGTCCAACATGCATCTGAGTCCTGGCGCAGCTGTAACAGTTCCGTTTCGTCAAAATGTGTGATCATACGCTCACTCATATGGTGCTATTACACGTGAGAGTAAATCTAGAGAGCTGAATTCTCTGAGAGTGCCAGGTACTGGCTGGCGGCAGGGGGGAAGAACTTTCTGGGCCTTTTACACTGGCGACTTAAGCTCTCAAGAGCAAAAAACTCTCAAATGTAAACGCAGCTTTATAAAGAGCCCTTTCTTCTCCCTAGAAAAATTCCGCGTCATTTCATACACCAATGTAGTCATACGTATCCTAATTTTTTGCAGCAAAATACTAACTTGAAAATATAAGACTCGACAAGGAAATCGTCAATTTCACATCTGGCCAGGAACTCAACGTCGTGATTATAGAAAGGGCAATTACCCATCTAAGCAGTGGCGGAACAACACCTATCGGGGCTCAGGGCAGAAATCTTTAGGAGGCCCTTCAGTCTCTAATTAAACTAGAAATAATTTTTAGTAGCGTTGAAATACATATTTTTCTCAATTTTAGCTACAAAATTGCCTCCGAAAATCGCATACGTGCGTTTTCTCAATATAACTACGAGTGAGCGTTTTTCTTCAATTCTACAAGCATATTTTAATAGCTATAATACTGCGAATTATAGCGTTTCCCTCAATTTTATCCGGGAACTAGCTCATTTTCTCATTTTTAGACGCGAATCGGCGCTTTTTATAAGCTTTTAGCTGTGAGATTGCCTCAAGAATCTGCAAATTGGGTAGCGTTTGAGTGCTCTTTCCCAATTTTATCCGAAATTTAGCAAGTTTTCTAAATTTAAGCCGCGAATTAGCGTTTTTTTCCATTTTAAACGCCAATTCTTATTTTTCCGTATTTGTTACCTGTGAATTAGCACTTTTTCATAGTTTTAGCCGCTTGAATTAGCGCTTCTTCTCAATTTCATTCCCCAAGTTGCCTCAGGAATCCGCGAATTGGTGTTCTCCTAATTTCAGCTGTGAATTCGCCTTACCCTCAATTTTAGCAGTGAATGAGCACATTTCTTAAATTTAGCTGCGAATTATAGCACTTTTTCTCGATTTTATCCGTAAAATCGCCATTTTTTTATAGGTACCTTAGCTGGGAACTGAAGTTTTTTTCCATTTTGAGACGCGAATTCGCGTCTTTCTCTGTTTCATGCCGTGAATCAGCGCTTTTTCTCAATGTCAGTCTCAGCCCCGAGAATCCGTGAGTTGGCGTTATGTCAATTTTAGGTGTGAATTTGCGCTTTTTCTCAATTTTTAAAGCTGCCAAATTGTAACGCTTTATCACAATTTTATCTGTGAATAGCGTCTTCCTCTATTTTTAGACTCAATTTCGCGTTTTTAATTTTTTTTCATCCGTGAAATAGCGTTTTTCTCAGTTTTAGTCGCGTGAATTAGCGCTTTTTCTACGTGTCAGCCTCGAAGTGGGCCCAAGAATAGGCGAGTTGGCGTCTTCTCATTTTCAAGCTGTAAATTAGCGTTTTTTCCTCAATTTTATTAGTGAATTAGCACATTTTCGCAATTTGAGCTGCGATGTTCAGCGCTTTTTCTCTATTTTATCCGTGAAATCGTAATTTTTCATACCTTAGCTACAAGAACTATCGTTTCCTCCACTTTTAGACGCGAATTCGCGTTCTTGCCTATTTCACTCGTGAATTAGCGCTTTTTATCAATTTCAGCCCCGAGTTTGCCCCAAGAATTCGTGATTTTGCGTTGTCTCAATGTCAGCTGTGAACTAAGTTTTAGAGCCCCATGTAGTAGCGTTTTTCTCCATTTTTGGCCGAAAGAACTAGTTTTGCAAAAATGTCAGGCATTTTTCTCAATTTTAGCGTTTTTTCCCTTCAATTTCAGCTGCGAATTAGCACTTTTTGTGTATTCTTTCCACAAATTCGCGTTTCTTAACTAATTTTTCTCTCTTATTCTACCCATCGAATTACCGTTTGTCTCATTGCATTGCGAAGTTATATAGTCGAGGAAACTAGTCTCAATTTCAGCCGTGAAATAGCACTTTTTCTCAATATTAACAACCGCTTTTATAGAAATTTTTCTCAGTTTCAGCTGCGAATCAGCGTTTTTCTCAATTGTACAAGCGATTTCAGCCATTCTTTCAACTTAAAAAGCCCAATTTTTTCATGTTTAAGCTTTTCAGGTGCCCCATCCAGAACAAAAAAGAACAAAAAAAGTTAGAAAGAGGAGGCACTATTATGAGGGAGCGAACGGCCTTAGGTCAGCATCATGCTCATAAAAAGAAATAAAGAAAACAAAAAGACTGCTCCTCCCCCCCCCCCCATTTCTCTAGCCTTCTCCCCTCTATCATCCTTTTGATCGTTTTCGTTTGATGCCGAAAAGTCAAGTGCGCGTTCGTTTCGAGCAAAACCAGGAAACGGTGTTGAAAGTTAAAAAGCCGTTTTTCGCGTTGGCGTATTTTCCCATGTGTCCGGTGGGACCCAGGAAGAACTCAAAAATTTTAAATTTGTGACGGTGAGTCTTGTTCGCAGCGACATTTAGTAATTCATTCGTCCGCAATTTCCTCTCTCCCTTCTTCCTTGTTTCATTTTATTTCTGTTTGAATTTTGACTTGCGGGAGAAATCTGATTAACCCCTAAAGAGCCGAAGGGCCCCCTCATTGTCATTTCATTGTTTCCTAGAAGTTGAGGGTTCAACGGTGACAATTATCAATAGAGCACGGTATTGGGGAGTAAGTTGATGACTTCCGAAAGGCTTGGGAGCTTGCTTGTTGTTTGGGTATAAATGTATCAGCACCATGGTCGTCCCTTCTCGTCACTTTAGGCCAACTGACTACTTTTTCCCGGTATGTTACGGACGCTGACCACGAAAAAATACTTGAAAAAAAAACAAAAAAAAAACACAAAACGTGTTCAACCCAGTCACTAAAAATAACATTATGTGGGGAGTACCGGTTTCATTATAACACGACACACGCCGTCGCTAGTGATAGCTACAATCGCCCAAAATGTACAATACAAAATGCAAGTGTTTAACCTTTTAACACTCAACCTTCCTGAAACGTAACATTCAAGGCCCCAAGAAGTACAAGAAAGATGTTCAATTTATTGCTTATTTTCTATCAAACAACACTGAAAAGAACGAATCAAACGACTAAACTTAATCCACTCCTACACCTAGTCAATTCATCGGCACTACCCTCAATAATGTCTTCCTTCCACAAGATTTTTCACTCCTCGTTCAGTGACCCTTGAAAAGGGCCACTTCTAGACATTGTCCCTTGACCCATTATCACAACTTTCCTCCACTTCAGGTCGTATGGGACAGAGAAAAACTTACACTCTCTTTTTCTCGATCTGTCTTTTGTCAAGTGCTCTCTTCCCCTTTATTTTCAACCGTTGTTTATACTCCACTACTGCCGTCCATCTCCTCTTTAACACCATTTGTTCAAACATGTTTTTCTCCTTCTTTTATAGTAATTCCGCACTCCCACAATTTGATGGAAGCCTTTTTTTTTGTTCACAAGAACAGTGATCAAAATAGGCGAAACTAAAAAGTTATTTGTGTCTATGTAAGATTTCAAAGGGAGAATTATAGTGTAAAGTTAAGCTGAGAAGCACCAATCAGTGGGTTTCTATAAATTATTCAATATTTCTTCAAGGAATGTGAAACCACAGCACATTTTAGTTAGCAGCAATTAGTCTGTATATTTAAATATCCAGGATAAAGCAGTTAAAGATGAGCCAAGAGGAAAAATATGCAAATCTTTCTTGCAAAGGAATTTGTTTGAGATACATTAAAAAATTTCTTTTTATCTTCTACAGTTCCCCTTCAAATATGACTCAAAGCGAATTCCCTGATCGTTTGACGCTACTTTTTTTTTTTTTTTTTTTTAACTTCCATTTTCATTCTGACATGAATATTCCTGAAATTAAATTGCTATGAAAGTTCTTTGAAGTTTCAGCAGCTGAATAATAAGACAATTTGTTGATGGAAATTTTAATTTTCATTCATTTTGTAACTTTCCCCGGGTGATTGTAAAGCATGGAAGCACCTGTGATTTGGTCTGAAATTACCCCAAAATCTGTTTTCCCAACCACTGTTTCTTCCACCTTTTTTGTGGTGTTGTATAATGACTGTTATAACTACCGGTGTGTTTCAGTCGGAGAGGGATGTGGAATGAATTGTGAAGGGTGAGTGGGCTAAAAACGATGGTTTATAACGGGAAAACAAGAGGGAGCGGTATAGTTTAATATAATGTTCTAATTTGGAAAGTTATACAGTGGGTTTTAGCCTTGGTTACACAGTCTTGGGAGTTGTTATAGCTATCATCCTCTTAATTTCTACCCCCTTCTGTCGTCTTCTTTGAACCTGTCCCAACAAAATTTACCTTTCAACCCCTTTGAATATTATGATCTACAGGGGTATTAGTTAAAAGCTCAAAGACTGTGAAGTGTGAAGGATGAGGGTTAAAACAAACCATCACCATCCCCTACCTGTGGACCTCAGCCGCGTATGCATCCACTGTTTTATAAAGGAAAGTTATACGTGTTGGTTGAATGCGGTTTTTGGTAGATAAGAAGGCTCTCCAATTAAACTTTGTTCGCCATTTTTGAGCCCTTAGAGAGAGAGAGAAAAAAACTGTTTATAATGAGAAAACAAAACTTTCAGTAAAGAAAAAGAAAAGTATACGCTATGTTACAAAAATGACTCGAATTGGGTAAAGTAGGACCCTGCTAACCACACACTTTGTTAAACATAGATTTCTTTCTTGTGCTTTATGAAAATATTTGGATGGAAAATAATATAATGAAATTTTTAGAAAAACATGTTTGTTCTTGATACCTGCAAAGAGGAGCGTTCTATAACAATGCTGAAAGGAGAGCAGTACCTTCTGGGTCAAATAAACCGACTTTCCTTGAGGATGAAAGGATTTAAATAAGCCCGTCTCTTCCGTGCCATGCAATCTTCATAACCGCTTGATATTAAGTTAAAGATTCTCTGTATAGTCAGTTTGATAAAAGCTCTCTATTAAATGAGATCTCTTATGATAATAGCTTTAGATATTAAATTACAATGCAAAGAATAAAGTTGTTGAAACAAAAATAAGATGTATATATGGCCCCTCACTTGTTAGCACAATCACAGTCGCAATTTTTTACTTAGGGCAACCAAATTTGGTCTAAAAATCAATAGCGTGAATATCTCGGACGTGTTCGTGATCCATGTTAATCGTTCCACGGGAACGGTGTGAAAGAGGGGTTTGAATTAGTTGAAAATTCGCTACCGCACGGCTGTTGCTGCAATTGCCCCCAAAATTGACTCGAGTAATGAGCAATGAACGCGCTTTCGTATGAGACCCTTGAGAACCAAATCCGTTGATAATTATGGCAGGGAAGTTCTCGACGGAGGTGAGCTATTAATTAACGCCTCTGTTTCATTTTTCATTTTCATCATTTTGTTCCCACTCAGTAGGTGCCAAAAAAAGGGGCCTGCGGTAAAATGAAACACGATTTTATGATTTTGACTTATTATTATTATTATTATTATGCAGTGGGCCCGCCCCCGGCCTAGCCGAGCCCGAAGCGCTTAAGCCGTTCCCGGCTCATGCTCCATGCCCTTAGGGTCAGACTCGGAAAAGCCTAATGCGCATTCATAAACTGAAGGATACGGACCCCCTCGGCCCTCGAGAATGTGATGCCTGGCAACCTATCTGTCCCGAAAAGGCGGAAACGAGTAGCCGCATACCTCTCACACTCCCCTACAAAGTGCATAGCCGATTCCTCTTCCAACTCGCAGCCCCGATACATCGGGTCTGCCACCATTTCCATAATGTGGAAGTTCTTACGTAGTGCATAGTGGCCTGTAAAGATCCCCACAACTTTCCGCATGCTGCCTCTACTTAGTGACAGCAGACACATCGTCGCCTCCCTGGCCCATTCCCGAATGCAAGCCCTCGCTTGCCGACAGGCTGATAGGATATTCCAACTCCTCCCGCTGGAGCTCCGTCACTACTTCCCTGTGTCTCAAATCTCTCCCCCTAACCACCCATTTCCCATGGACTTGCAACCCATAACATGTTTCTATTGCGCGCATCTTGACCTCCAAACATAGGGGTCGCAGCCGAAGCAACCAGCCGTCGACCTCCCCGCATTATATGCATGTTGATGCTCATGCATCCCTCTCCTAGCAAGCACTTCCCGCCGGATATACAAATCTAAGACTCGCTCCAATACTCTTAAGCCTACACAATTAATACTTAAAGGCCTAAAATCCACCGCGCGGTTACATGCTCTTCCACCACCTTTAGGTTAAAATTTCACTCTTACCCTCGTCCATGCCGTGGGGATTTCCCCTCTTACCAAGCAGTTCACCAGCAGTTCAGCAGTTCCAGATTTATGTTGGTTCAGATGGGGCCAGCGCCCAACTGAAGCGTTCCCCTGTGCAGGTCATTTCGCTCTGATTTCGCTTAGACTTCCGTCCAAGTCACGCACGTCAGTCTCAACCGCACTCATCGGCCTCTCATCACATCCTGGAAAATGAGTGCTTAGCATATGATCCAAAATCCCTTTAAGGCCTCGCCACACCGAACGCGAACTGGTCCGCTCGCTAAAAAATAATGACAACGTGGGTGAGGTATACCCGTTACCATAGTTTTTCCGCGAGCGGACCAGTCCGCGCGGCAGTTCGCGTTCGGTGTGGCGAGGCCTTTATTGTCCACTATCACTTCACCTGTCGGTAGCGTGATTGATTCCAGCTGCCATTCCACTTTATCTTTGATGACCTTGCTCAGTTTTGCCGTTTCCTCTCCAAGTCGGTGACTGCTGGCCTGATCACCTGTTTTTGCTGATTGAGTTTGCCGTCATGTTCAACCCAACCCCCCCCCCCACCATCGGCGACACCACCCCACTGGGCCCTGCCTGACCCTTTGGAGGGACCGTATCACCCTCAATCTCCATAGCCGTTTCGTGGGGTTCATTGTCCCCCCCCCCCACTAGCAACTCATCATCCTCACCCCACTTTCTCTTGGAAAACACCCAAAACCTCACCCTCGTAAACTCCACCCACAAATGACCCACCTTCCTGGCAATCTCCGCGTCCTTATCGGGCACCTCGATCGTCAGCTCAGTTGACACGCCATTCGGGTCTCTACGAGAGGGGACGCTGAATCGAGTGACCCAATTTTCGTAAAATATTCGAATTACGGTCCCAGCAGAAACTTCTTTCGCTGGTTCAACTTCCATCCAGCCGGTGAAACGATCAATCATGGTCACACAATATGAATGACCTTCGGACGCTGGTAAAGGCCCCACCAAGTCGATGTGAACCGAATCGTTCATCTGGTTCGGGAAAAGGGCGTGATTCCGATTTCGTGTGCCTATGAATTTTATTCTTTTGGCAATTGGCGCACGATTTAGTCCATTTACAAACGTCGGCTTTGATTCCTGTCCAGATGAATCGAGATGTAATCTGCTTGACAGTTGGTGTGGGAAACCGATTATTAGCGGGAAAGTTTTTATCTGTAACCTTTCTTTTTTGTGTCAGTTGGTAAAAAAGTTATCTCGCGAATAAAGTAGTGAAAAAAACTGATTTTGAGTCAGAAAATAAATTGCTTCGTTTTTTTTCTGTAGACCAATTAATTTAATAAAGAAAACAGCCCACTAAGACAATTTGACGGAGAGCGGCTCAGCTAACGAAGACAATCAGACGGGTGAGTCTTGATTTTATTATATTTTCCCACATAAATTTTGGCGACCGCGGCAAGACATGGATAAAATCAAGAAATCCCGTCGAGTTTAAGGAAGAGTTTTAAAAAACTCTACGAGAGTCTTGTTAATCGAGTGGCTGAAAAAACGATTGGGTTGATGGAGATTCGAGCCGAATTTGAAGTAATAACCGAGAGGTTCGAAGAAATACGGAGTATTGATCGCGAGGTTTTCGACCTTCTTCTGGAGAATGCAAACGATGACGAGGAGGTCCTCGAAGAGGAACAGGCTGGAGTTGACGAGTTAATTGACCGATTTTATAAACTAAAAATAACTATCGAGGACTTGACTTCTGATGAGGGGTCCAGGCGAGTAGGACAAGCTCGGATACTGACTCTAATCGACGAAAGTTTAAACTGCCTCACCTTGAAGTTGAAAAATTCGGTAATGAACTAAAAGACTGGATTAGATTCTGGGCCCAATTCGAAAAAATTGATAGCGACGGTACGATTGAGGCTTCTGATAAGTTCCAGTATCTGACTCAGGCCACTATCCCTGGTTCTCGAGCACGAGAGGTCATTGAAGCCTACCCCCCGACCGCCGCTAATTATCCAAAAGCACTACAAGCCCGAAAAGACAGATATGGACGGGAAGACTTACTGATAGAGGTCTACATGCGGGAGTTACTCGGATTAGTCTTATTAAACGCGAAAGAACCCAAAAAGAAGAGACTTTCGGCGTTGTACGACAAACTGGAAGCCCACCTACGAGCATTGGAGACCCTTCATGTCGCGACTGATACTTGTGCCTCAATATTATTCCCCAAGGTTGAGTCGTGCCTTCCTGAAGAGATATTACGTACGTGGCAACGTAGCCTAGCCATCGGAATCGACCAAAAAGGCGAGCGCTTAACTTCCAAAGATAGACTTGATCGACTAATGAAATTCATTAAATTTGAAGTCGAAGGAGAGGAGCGTATTACGCTCGCAATGTCAGGGTTTGGGACGAAAGACGACCAGAAACAAACGACAATAACAAGAAAAAGTGTACCTAGTCGTGCCGAAGTTTTGGTCCCCACAGCTGCTGGTTTACTCGCTAACAGCAAAGATGCGTCCTGTGTCTTTTGTAAGGGGCTTCACGGAGACAGCTACTGCAAAAGATCGTTTAACAGCGGAAGAGAAACAGCGGATACTAACGAAAAAAGGCCGTTGTTTCAGGTGCCTCCGTTTTGGCCATCTGAGCAAGGGTTGCAAAACAAGGCTTAAATGTGATATTTGCTATAGATCTCACACCACTATCATGTTGTGTCCTCAGAGAGATGAAAAACCTACCACTGGACGAGAGATCTCTAGCCGAACAGCAACAAGTATAGGCCCAATCGGGACCAATGTTGCCATGTCAAGTTTAGTCAGAGGATCTGTTGTAATCGTACAATCCCTGGTCGTTGATCTCAGAGGAAAAGCGTCAACAAAAAGAGTAAGGGCACTGTTCGATTCACGGTCACAGAGGAGTTATATTTTGAGTTCGACCGCTGCCGATTTAGAATACAACGCGGTAAGAAAAGAAAGACTGGTACATGCTCTGTTTGGTGGACAACAAACGGCTCTCGTGGAGCACGAAGTCTACCGCGCTCACGTATACTCACCGTCGACCGAGTTTTGTTGCAATTTTGAAGTTTTGGGACAAACTAAAATTTGTGATGACACTCTCCCCGTCTCTACTGGTATCCCGATGGATGAAATGGAACGACTGGGCGTTGTGTCTCTTGATGAATCCCCTGGGCCTATCGAGTTACTCATTGGCGCAGACCTCATGGGCAAAATGTTGACTGGCAGGAGAAAACCTTTAGTCGGAGAATTGTTCGCCATCGAAACAGTTCTCGGTTGGACGGTCATGGGACGCAGCCCGAAAGAAATTAAGACCAGTAACGAAGCGCTTGCGTTGACATTCAGCTTATTAAGTACTGATTCGATAAGTAGTCTGTGGGAGTTAGACGTTTTGGGTATCCGCGATCCTGTGGCGACAAGATCGTAGGAAGAACATTTAAAAGTGGTCAAAGACTTTTTCGACGCCACCACTACCACAGCAGACGATGACCGCTTTGAAGTAAGATTACCTTGGAAAGAGACACACCCCCTCTTACCCGATAATGCAAAATTGGCGTATGACCGCACTTACTCGAAAATTCGACGACTGGAAGAACGTAAGGAACTGTCGAGCTATGAAAATGTTTTTTGTGAATGGCTTGCTGAGGGCGTTATAGAGCGGGTGACTGATGACCACACAGCCGTGCATTATTTGCCACACAGACCTGTTTATAAAGAAAATAGTACGACACGTATTCGACCGGTCTTCGACGCCTCCGCTAAACTACCGAACGCGCCTTCATTAAATGTCTGCCTAGAAACAGGAGAAAATTTGGTTGAAAAAATTCCTTCCCTGTTGTTACGATTCAGACAGCATGAAATTGGTATCACCGCCGACATTAAAAAAGCTTTCTTGCAGATTTCCTTGCACGAGGATGATCGAGACTATTTGCGATTTTATATGACCTTTCAAGGAAGTATGGCCACTTTCAGACACTGCAGAGTCGTTTTCGGGGTGATTAGTAGCCCTTTTTTGCTGGGAGCTTCTCTTGATCTTCATTTTCGACAAGTTATGAAAGAATCTGAATTGGGTCTACGACACACACCACCGGCCTTGATTAAACAACTTTCTGAGAGTTTTTATGTCGACAATTGTGTCACTAGTGTGACTTCCATAGAAGATGCCGAGAAATTCAAAGATATCGCGACCGAAATTTTGGGTGAACGAAAATTCGACTTGAGAGGCTGGGAATACACCAGAGATGACTCGTCAGATGCCAAAAATTTGACTAAAGTACTTGGAATCGTGTGGAATCGCCAGGACGACACATTCCAGTTAAGCTCGGACAGTTTGATCAGCTTTGAGGTAGACATAGTAACGAAAAGAAAACTTCTCTCGACAGCCCAGAGAGTCTTTGCCCCGATAGGGTGGTCTTGCCCCGCTATGTTAGTGCCTACACTGAAAGAAAAAGCATCGTACTATTAATGAAAAGAGACGTTGCTACTATGAAAATAATCATGTATTTTGGTCCAAAGAACCTGTTCATTCAACCTATGAAAAGGAATTCTTTAAATCATGATTCCATTCATAGATTTATGTAAAAGCTCGAAAATCTATGAAATCGTATCATTAAAATTAGCGGACGAGTTTAAAGAAATATTCATTGATATTATTAAACAAAATCATCAATACAATGGCCGGAGTGATTTTTCGAATGAAATCCAGACATGATTGAATGAAGATTCTTCGTTATCAGCATGAAGCGAGTTTATGCTTTTATGAATTATTTTTTCTTGCTCGTCAGCTACGTTCATGTATTCATGAATACATGAATCATGGTAACGAACTCCTTCGTTGTTTGATGTACACTGTACATCACAAGTCGAACCCATCCGTTGGGTGGGGGGGGGGGTATGAGATGGGGGTTAAAAACTTAGACGCAGATTTTAGGAAAATTCTATTCAATCATTTAAAAAAAAACAACAAACAAACAAAAACAACTAACAGTACTAAAATAATAAAAATATGGAACATTAACATCACAAGTCGCTTCATTTTAGGGCTAAATTCTTCAAGTGAAGCCTTTACGTTTTTGTCCTACATTCGAGGGATTTCGAAGTTCTTTTTCCAAGTTCTTGAAATTTACCCCAAAGTCGAGATCAATCTGCAAAAAATTACATCATTCACTTGCCATAATATGTGAGCCATTCCACTTACCCTCTATATCCCGATGGTACCGAGTATTTGGGCCATCATTCAAGAATTTGGTCCGTTGAATCAAGTTGGCGAATATCGTTTAGCCTATATTGAGAACTGGCTTTCCACAAAAAATGTTCCATTTCTTCGATGGACAAATTGTCATATAATATTGATCGCCTCGATGCCTCATAATCGGCCACTGGATCTGTAATATTTTTATCACATGCACACATCACGATTTTTGTTTAGCTGCTAGAGAACAAGGTAAGAAATATAACGAGGTAGAGAAAAATAGTATTACAAATTCAACTTCACCTCGAAAATGTGGCAGTACAAACACACCATTCACGTAGGACGCACTTCTTTTGAACTGAACTCCGTAATTCACAGCCACTTCGAGAAGAACCAAGTCGTTCACTGTCTGTTTGAATCTTTCATTGTTACAACGAATCCTCATCAAACATTATTTTGCTTTAATGAACTGTTCATACTTTTCAAAGGACGTGTTCATATAGTTATGAATGCAAGTAATAATTTATGAACAGAGTTCATTGATTAGATGGGCCAAGGCATAAAACTCCGCACTGCTTTTTCGCTTCAAAAGTGGGGTTATGAACTTTTCGTTGACGCTGTGAGCACGTCATAATAAATCTTCATGTTTCGTGGGTTACATGAAATAGATCATTCAAGCCATGACCAACATTTTCATTGAATTCTATTATCCCAAATTCATAACAACGATGAATATGATTTCTGTTCATGTAGATCCATGCAAAAGCCGGTTCATAAAATTAACGAATCGTACGCTGTGACAATGCAAAATTGGTCAAGTATCGCCGTTCATTAATGTTTTCATAATATTTTTTTCTGTGTGTAAGCTAATTCTCCAAAGGGCGTGGGAGGACAAAACCCCTTGGGACGTCGAGGTCGGAGAGGACTTGAAAATTTCTTTTCAAAAGTGGTACAGTAAGCTACCACAGATATTTGAAGTGAAAATTCCACGATGGTCGTTCGGGAGAAAAACTAGTCGCGTTACTCTTCATACCTTTGTTGATGCTAGCGCTATTGCTTGCGCCGCCGTAGTTAGAGAATCTTTAAAACACAGGTACTGCAACACGCTATCAGCGCCATCAGGGTAAACAAGTATGATAACATGAAAAAAATTTCATTAGAGTCTCAAATTTTTTCTTGTGCAGTGATTTTTTTTAAAAATGGTTATTTGTTCTGCATTATAATTGTCATCGAAAGACCGTTGACGGAGTCCGGCTTTTTAAATTCCCGTCAGAACCAGAAAGGAGAAAGAAGTGGACCGAAAATTGTCTGAGGGAACAATGGGAGCCCACTAATTACTCGAGAATTTGTGAAAGTGAGTACGATTTATACTTAATTTAGTTGCAGGCCCGTTACTTGAGTTGTTCGCTTATTTTTTGCCGTTTTTATAATGAAAACATCAATGGCAATGTTTGACAACTCCGTACGAAGCAAATAATACTCTTGTTTGGCATCCGGGATTTGCTTTGGGAATAACGGGCTTTTCTGCTTTGCAAATAAATATTAATTTATGCATCCTGGATACTCAACAGGGTGAGAAACAGGACAGATAATAAAAAAAATGATTCGACTCCTTGTGAAAAACTACCTTTATTATTATCTTACCCCTATCATGATTTTTATTTCCTCTGATTTGAGCAGATTCACTTTGAAGACTCCGAATGGGAGAAAAGAAGGCCAGATTGATGGCGAAAGTTAAAGCCTAACGCCATTCCGATTATATTTGCCGGGCTAAATTCATCACGTGAAAATAAAACGATTAATACGTCATTGAAGCTCGAAGTAAGGCTACGGAAATTGACATTTTTGTCCAATAAAAATATCCCCCTATACCCAACCGATTCATTCTTTTCAGACAATTGTGAACTCAGGAGGATCGGGTTTATCCGAAGTCAAAAGCATAGAAAATCCTGAGGGCAGGTCATAAGTATGCTGCAAGTTTTTCGTCATTAATTAAGGCTTGGCAATGTCAGTGAACGGATTAAGTTGTCTTTCCAGAAAAAGACGCCTATTAAGATAGAAAATGAAGTGCTTCAGGTCATTAATCAGGGCCCTTCAAATTGTCCGAAAAGATATGGGGTGCCCAATATCTTTTTAGGGAGGGTAGTCTTTGGCCATGTCATCCCTAAGGAGTGAACCAATTTGCCGAACAGGACGTCTAATTCCTGCACAGTTTTGTGAGCTGAATTGATAAAAATTAACCCTAATACTGTTGGATGATTACTTCTGTAGTTATTTGTTGTTACAGAAAATCCTCACGCCCTAACAAAGCTACATAGGGTTAGACACCCCGTTTGGGTAAATTGGTTCACCCCATAAGCCATGGTCCGAAATGGGGAACTTGCATGAATCTCAGATTGGGAAGAAAAGCATACCGGTGATTTGACCCGTGAACTGAAGGATAACAACGGAAGTTGCAACCCGATTGATGCGTTTTAAGATTTTTAAAAAATGTTCAAAGTTCTTCAGGAGGGGATGGATGGTGCGAGGGGAAATGACGTAAATCCTTACTTGTGAAGCATTTGAGGGAACTCTAAAATTGTTTGTTTACAAATAACATGAAAAATTTCCCTCCAGTAAACGCGTCTAACCCCCTCTTCACCGCATCATCCATTTCAATAAATAAGGTCTGACGTAATCGAACTCCCACTCAAAATTTTTAAAAATTCGCTAAAAATGCATCCTTGATTGATTTCAAATTTTAATGTGAGCAATAGGCTTGTGGAAGGGCCCTCTTTAAGAAACACCAACTTTTGAAAAATGTGCAAGTTCCCCATTCAAAACCCTTCGAGATATGATTTTTCAAACATCTTATTAGGATAACATTTTCCTTGACTAAATGCGAATAACTCGCTTCCCAGTTGTCTTTCTGCAACTTTGACGGAACACACTCTTTTCTGTCAGGCCTCTATATTTTCGTCAAAAATATTCTGTGTCCTCCGCAGATCCTACAGGTTGTGCGAAACGGAGATTATTAATTTTTCAATAAAAGTCAACCCCCACTAAACCTACGCCTATCGACTTCCCATGGATCAGAAAAACTTCTTCAATAACGTGTCCCTTTCGAAATTACTCATGAGCGTTTGTTTAATCAATTGGCGATTTTTTGGCAGAAATGACAATTTTTAGACAAATTAGTGATTTTCCTATTCAAAATCGCTGGTTTTTACATGTAAATACAAACAATCCTTGCGAATTTCAGCATGCTAAAAATCATTATACCTCAACTGAAGCGGTCCTTGGAATGGAACTGAATATGAACGCTCACCAAAGCATCAAATTCGTCGAATGGAGTACATTTCACTACTACGAATTTCAGTAAATTATCGATTATTTGGCAGAAATTGCTAAATAAAAGTAGCTATAGTCACACTAAGCAGTAATTATTGTCGAATAATCGCAAATTAACTGAAAACGTCGAACTGCGTGGTAGTGAAATGCACTTTATTCGACAGCAAGCTGCCGGAGCGACATTTTTTGATACTCTGGTAGGAGTACACAGTTGGTTACGTTCAATGGACCACTTCAGGTGAAGTTTTCATGACGCTGAGAATGTTGAAGTTCACAAAGATTGTTTCAATTTGGCAGGTAAAAGCAATTTATTGTTTTTGAATACGAAAATCACTCTTTTTTCTAAAAAAAAATTGTGATTTCTGCCGAGAAATCGCCAATTAATGAAACAAACGCTCATGAGTAATTTCGAAAGTAACACGTTGAAAAAGCTTTTCTGATCCATGAGAAGTCGATATAGGTGCAGTTTTAGTACGGGCAAGTGGGGGTTCCCTTTTATTGAAAATCTCCGTTTCGCAGGACTTGGAAGAGCTGCCGAGCTAAGGACACAGAAAATAGTTATTTTAGACGAAAATAGCTAGGCCTGACAGAACAGAGTGTTCTCTTCTCGAATCCAGCGTCAAAAGTTGCAGAAAGTCAGCTGCAATAGCAGCCGGGAAGCGAGTTACTCGCATTTAGTCAAGGAAAATGATGTTATCCTAAGAAGATGATTAAAAAATCATATCTCTAAGGGTTTTGATTTTCGGACCGTGGCTTATGGGGGGTTTTCGATCGCAAATGAGGTCTACTTGTACCCAATTTTTTTCTTTACACTTATACGCATCCACCCTGTATTTTGGTTATTGTATTAGATTTTGAAATGTTGCTTTTGTTTTTCTTCATTTGGAAATAAACACGGTAAATCCGTCGCCTCATTGAGTGTTGAGCCGCTTTGAAAAAGTTAATGACTCGTTAGAGGAATCCTTAACGCGAACTACGTTTGACCGAATTGTCTTTACTTACGACGCGACAAACGAACCATGTAAGGCCCTTTCACTCTAGGAACTGTGCATCTCTAGACTGCAGCAGTCAAAATAAATTGGAATACCTAGGGCAGAAAATGTCAGATAGTAGCGATGTCTTGATCCCCGAAGTGGCAATACCTTTAAGGCCCCGCCACACCGAACGCGAACTGCCGCGCGGACTGGTCCGCTCGCCAAAAAACCATGACTACGTACGTGGGTAAGGTATACCCCGTTACCATAGTTTTTCCGCGTGCGGACCTGTCCGCGCGGCAGTTCGCGTTCGGTGTGGCGGGGCCTTCAAGGTTGATTCACATGTCACAGTGCAGTGCCCGGCACGCGATTTGTCTGGCAAAAATGAAAATATTATTCGCTCGATTGATCAATTGATGCTAGACCGGCACGTGACAGTGATTCAGTGCTCCGATCGGCACCGTAACGTTACCACAGTGATTTTTAAAATTTCGAGGCAATTTAACATGTGAGAATTAAAAATAACAGTGAGCACCGGGTGAGCACATTTTTCTGAAAAATCACTGTTTCATCAGCAGGGCCGTTTCTAGCCCTCGCGGGGCCGGCAACCGCCGGAGGAGCAACCGGTGGAGACGCGGATTCAGGTTTTGCTTAAAAGGCAGGGGTTTCAGAAATTGCATACTTTGCTCTACAAAAAACTGGCTTGATAGCCACTCGCATCCTTCAAATAGCTAAACTAGGTATTCCCACAAAAAACCGGATAAGCTGACTACAGTCGCACCAAAACATGAAGATTTTCGCACCTTAAAAATGGCTAAACTTACTATTTACGCCCTAAAAATAGCAAAACTGGCGAATGTCGCTCTAACAGTAGCCAAACTGACTCGTGCCTTAAAAATTGCTAGATACGTACGATTAGGGAGCCATGAAAATACATGAAAAGTACATGATTCGCGCCCTAAAAATGTCTAAATCGGCCATTCGCGCACGAAAAGTGGCCTTGGCTTTCTGGATACTTGGCGTCCGAAAAAACAGCTAAATTGGCTCCACGCACTCTAAAAATGGCTAAAAACTGACGATTCGCACCCTAAAAATGCCTGTACAGATGACTCCCGCCATGAAAATGGCAAAAGCGCTCCAAGAATGGCCAAAACTGAGCACTCCCGCCTTTACTTCACCCCCGAAAAATTGATTCTATACGCCCTAAAAATAGATTGGTGCCCTAAAATTATCAACACCAGTTGTGTTTTATCCGTTGACTCGTTTGAAAATGATGGCGTTGCCGAAACCGCGGTCAAGATAGTTCAAATAAAACAAGTGGGAGAAGATTTTTCATTTCTTTGCCTTTATTATGAAAATTTTACAACCCCAAGAAAGTTACTACGTACAAAAAGTTCCAAAAAGCCCCCCAAAACAGACTATTTGTCAATAAAATTAATGATATTCAAAAATGGCGATTCAGCCATGAAACTGCGGGAGTTTTTTGCGATTAGTAGCAGATTAAACCGAACAGTACCTATTTTGCACTCATATAGAAAGGATATTTTGCTAGTCCGGCCAATGAAATTACCTGTATGTTCGGCTCTGTAGCAGTCAAAAGTGCACCAAATAAGCGGCTGAAACGAAGGACTTGGAAATTGTCGAACTGCAGAGGCATTCTGCAAGCACAGTGGGTAAGAGTGGCCTACATTGAGACACGTCGTTCCTGGGGCCGAAGTTGAAACACGTTCAAGTTTCGTACCGAGAGATCCTTCAAGGTCCGAATTTATTGGACTTAGCTCTTTAGTATAGCAATTAGGGGGGGGGGGGGGGGTCCGTCTCAATTGTATAAACAAGTTCCGTGGGTTCGGCTCTTTCAAATATCAATTTCGAGGGTTTGGCTTAACCGACAAGCCAATTTCGTAATTATGTCTTCTTCAAAAGACAATTTCGCGAGGTTTCCCTCATTCGAAAAAGCAATTTCGCGAGATCTTTAAAAATCGAATTTCCAGGATTTGCCCCTTTAAAGCATCAATTGGGCAGATTTCTCTTCTTTTGAAACCCACGGTTTGGTCCACTTTAGCAACCAAATTTCTTAGATTTGGCTATTTAAAATGGACATTTCGGGTGTTTGGCTCAAATACGCCAATTTCACTTTCACATGTTTGGATCTCTCAAGACCCCTTTTTGTGGATAAGGCGCCTTCAAAGCCAATTTCGCGGATTTTCATGGTTGGAAAATCCAATTTCGTGGGGCTGAATTCTTCAAAAACCGTATTATTCGGATTTTTAGCTCTGTAAAACCCGGATTTTCTCTCCATTAAAAACCATTATTTTCTAGGCTTAGGCATTTTGGAACACGATTTTTAATCGTTTCAACAGAAGTGCCTCAAAATTGTAAAAATTTAGCCGAGTGTTCCAACTATTTTTATTCCAAGCCGGGGGTCCCCCCATGGGTCAACAATTGTGTGACGTACCATGGAAATACCACCAAGGACCGTGGTCCATAGTGGTCTACCATGGACTATTCGACGTATATTATTACCTTTATATTTCTAAAAATGTTGAACCAGAAGAACAATTTTATGAGTCATGGAGGATTGAGGCATTTCAAAAGAAAAGTACATTGAAAACTCGCCTTTACTAATTGACACTGTAAAGTATATTTTGGTAGTTATGGGCATGGACGGTGGGTATAACAACTTGAGATTGCGTACCATAGTCTAGCATTTACGCCTGTAGTCATTGGCATGAAACATATACCAAGTTTCTGTTATGATCAACGATGACACGATTTTGGGTTTTAAGTCCCAATCAAGTTTTCGGCACACTACAAGTACACGAATTTAATGAAAAACTATTCTTGAATACCAAGATGCTCAAATTGAATACCTTTCTTACGACTCATTATTCAGCTGTTGACCGATGTTAACCGGCATCAGGGGTCACATAAAGGACATTTTATACTTGCCGTTAAATATACTGCAAAATTGCAACTACTGATTACGAAGGAAATGTTTAAAAAATACGAAACGCGGCCAAAACTTGCAGGAAACTCGGAAAATAAATATAAATACCCTACTTATCAAGAAACCCGTGTGATAAATGATAATGATATGAGGGACCAAATATGGCGCTGATTAGGCGTGTTGCAGTACTCGTGTTTTATAGTGCCTTAATTCGATAGGGCTCAGGAATGTTAAAGTCTAACGAAAGGAGTCGAGGCGTCACACCAGATTTGCTTTCCGGACGCCAATTTGAACTTCTTGAAGCTTAAAGAACTTTCTTCCTTCATAAGAGTTTTTATTTCGTCTTCCCCTTCTTGAGCGTCAGCTATCAGATCGAAGTCAATGAATTCGACTTCTTCAATCCTTGACAAAGCGTCCGCCACCGTGTTTTCTTGACCTTTAATGTACTCAGTGGTGGTCGAAAACTGAGAAATATTATTGAAAATGACGCAACTGGCGAGGGGATGATTTTTCATTTTTTTTGTTTGAAAGCGTAAATTAGCGGCTTATGATCCGTTAATATTTTTAAGTCTCTTCCAACAGATGTTTGAACTGCTTGATAGACAAGTAAATTCGTAAAAGCTCCCTGTATATTGATTTGGATACGTTGATACGCAGACCGTACTTGTCCAGTCGTTCAAAAACAGTCTTCAAATGACTCGTGTGCTCTTCGAGTGAGGTTGAAGCGATTAGAGCGTCATCCAAGTAGGAAAAAACAAAATCCAACCCGTAAAAAACTTCATTTACGAACCGTTGGAACGTAGATGGTGCTTTCCGTAATCCGAAACTCATGACCTGGAACTCAAAAAGTCCGAAAGGCGTTATGATCGCTGTTTTTCGCAACATGTCAGTTCCACTGTCCACGAGAAATCGAAGACCGGGTTTTTCTATCAAGCAAAAATAAGCGGCAAGACCAACAGGCTGCTGTCGGAACTTTTACATTGTTATGGTTTGGGGCACTGCTGTGGTTGAAGCCTTATTTTGGTTGGATCTTTTTGTGGTTGGCATTTGCTGTGGTTTTGATGTTTTGATGTGGCTTGCAGTTATCTCGTTTTTTTGAACCTTGCTGTAGTTGGAGGTTGGCTGTGGTTGGATCTTAATTGTGGTTTGGAGCGTCAGTAACGATTTTACCACAATACCGACCATTTGTTCCCATGTAAGGCGATAATAAACCGAAACAGACGATTCCAAAGCCAAAGCTGACGTGTTACCCCAAAACTAGAGATGTCACTATAAAATTGGCGATTTTACCCCGAAATGTTTGGCGGTTTTACGTCAAAAATGAATATTTCACTCCGGCAACTGATTATTTAACCAAAAAACTGAGCATTTTTATTCAGAAAATTGGAGATTTTACTCTAAAACTGACGATTTTACTCTAAACTGAAGCGTTCTTCCGAAGATTTCACCACAAAAACCGGCAATATCAGCTAAAAAACTGTCAGTTTTAACCCCAAAACTAACTATTTCATTAAAAAAAAACACACGTTATGCCGCTTTTAACTAAAAATCGCCACAATTCATCCAGCACCATCGCAAAACTGGACTTTTTCCTCCAAAACTGACAATCTCACAACAGTTAAGTTCTCACAGCTTGACTCTGTCTTGAAAGGGCGGACGATTTTAACACAAATCACGACAATACCGACGATTTTTTCTCAAATGAGACGATATTTTTTTCACTCCTAAATGTTTTGTGTTACCCCTAAAGATGTCTCTCCAAAACTGGCGATTTTGCTCCGAAACTTTTAGGGTTTCACTTCATAGTTGAACATTTCACCCCGAAAATTTGTATTACACCATAAAAAAAAAAAAAAATGTTTTAACCGGAAGAGGAAGATTTTACTCTAAAACTGACAATTTTACTACCGACCTGAAGTTTTGTTCCCAATATTTCACTACAAAAACTGACAGTTTTATCCGAAAAATGAAAGGTTCTAACCTCAAAATTGACTAATTCAACCCAAAAATACACATTACGTACCTACACTTACGATTTCCCCCAAACTGCGGTGGTTATTCCACCCTTAAAGTGATTATTTTACCCCAAAAGTGGACATTTTACTACATGACAGACAATTTCACTCGTGAGACTCCGAAACCGGTGGTTTTACCTCGAAAATTGTAACTTTTTCTCAAAACAGACATTTTTCAACCCAAATTGAAGTTTTTACCCTGAAACTTCACTGCAAACTGCAATTTCACCCTAAAAATAGATTACGTAAGTGTTTCTACCTCAAAACTAACAATGGGCGACACGCGTGAGTGTTTCCACTGCACGTGCGTCATGTTCGCAAAAATTTGCAAAACGCGTATTAAGAATTATTATCTTATGGCATATCATTGCCATAGTAACCCACTGGAATTTTGTCATTTTAAAGTTTTGAATTGAGCAGAAACCTAAAAGGACCGCCTGACGTGAGCACCATCGCGTCCCGAACGTCCAAAAAGTCCAAGAATTTGCGTTTGAAATTGAGTTTGTGACCTGATCCTAACAGATAAGCGAGCCATACATGAACGGATTTTATTGACAGGCCAGAACCGCAGCCCAGAGCCACGGATTTTTCTGACGGGCCCGGCCTGCGGGTTTCTGCCTTGCACTTGAGTGGGGAGTGACAGGCCAGAACCGCAGATTTAGAGCATGGGGGTTTCCAACAGGCCAAATCTGCGGGTTTTTAGCCTGTCGTTGCCCACTTACGTGCAGTGTTCACGTTTGGGAAAACTTATCAACGGTTCAAATCCGTTCGTGTAAGGAGAAACCCGCAGATTTTGAAAAAAGAAATCCGCAGGCCTGATCTGTCGAGCATGTCCCACAGACCAAAGGCAAAAGCGGCGGATTTCGTATTTTTCTAAGGAAAGAGGCCAGCCATATGCATCTTGATGGGTCTAGGGGCGTGACTCGACGGTGTAATGGATACAATTCTCGCTTCGTAAACCAGTCGGCCTGGGTTCAAATCCAGCTATTGCCCATTTTGCCATAAGGCTGCAGCGAGCTGCGACACGGCTTCCTCGGCTTCGTGTGGGCGTTCTCGGCGGTCGTGCGCGTATGACAAACTTTGTACCGCCTTAAACGCCCGCGCAGTACGAGTGTGAATTGCACATCTAGATCAGGGTATGGAGTGGGAGCCGATACTGATGGCACATAACCAAGAAATAATAAATAAAATAAAAATATTTGTCGATGTACAACGTTTAATTTTGTACGAGACCACGATTTCAGCACGTTATCGTCACGAACCATGACGTGGGGGGAGCAATAGTTTCAAGTTTTTTATAGACAAAAACTGCGGTTTTCGAATGGCGAGAGGCTGAGATAGGATGAATTTCGTTGAAAATTCTAGAGGACTGATGATCTCCGAAAGGGGTAACAACCTCAGGTGGTGAAAATAACTGACCTGGGAGTCTGACAGATGCGCCGAAAACAAGAGCTGTGGAAGTACACTGAATGTTTTCCTTGAAGGCAGATCGTATTCCTAGCAGAACGAGAGAGGGAGTTTTTGAATCGGCGTCGCACGTCATTGCTGTCTTGAGTTGACGGTACAGGCTTTCCACGAGGCTGCTAGCTGCCAGTTTTCTTCAGTACGATGTGAAGATGAGATGCCCTGTTGGGACTGTCCGAAGGGGGTGACGTCCCTTCTGTTAGCATTGCTTCGAAATCTTTTTTGGCAACATCAAATCGTTCTCCGGTTAAGGGACGAAGACGACAATGAACGGGAGGGCCGGATGTTGGGGTGTTGTATTTATATGTTTAATGCTTCTTCGAATGTTTCACTTCTCGGGGGATCGCGCGATGTCGGAAATGAATGCGAGCAGTCAACCGCTTTGACGCTGGTGAATGAGTGGATACGTTTTGAACAAAAATGACGGAAAGACCAGTCGTTCCGTCGACGAGGCAATGCTTGTTGAAGTCGAGGTAATCGAAGCCAATAACAATAAAATTCCATGGGAAGTTATGTCGAAGCCCAAGGTCGAGTACGAGCGAAATCGTTCCATGCGTGTTGATACGGGACGTGTTCACGGCGTAGAGGTCGAGAGAGTGTTTAGGACAACATATTTTGAGTAGACGTGCTTGAAAACAACACAAGTCTGATCCCGTATCAAGCAGGAACTGTCGTTTTGAGCGCCGATCAATGTCAAAAATGCGGTAATTTCCAATACTGCTGTCAGTTGCCACCAACGCTGGCTGCTGGGGTAGTTTTGTGGGCGATACAAGCAAGGGGAAGCGATTCTGAAGCGCGTTTGCCGAACTTGGTGCGGTACCAGCAATATTGTGTCGAGGGGGAAGATGATGACCTGGTTGAAGACTGCAGTCGGTGTGTCGAAGACTCACGAGACCGGGATTGACGACTAGTGATTTTACTGAGCTGTGAATCGAATTCATGGATTTGACGTAGGGAGTTGTCGATTTGGTCGACGAGAGAAGACGTTGTTTCGACTGAGGAGGTGTCGATTGCACCACTTTAGCGATGGGGTTTGTTAAAAGGCTGTACCACAAAGATTTTGTCGGCGATGCGATGGTGGCGAGATTGCCGATTGGGAAGTTCTTGTTGAACTTGCAGATTGGCTTGAACGAGCGGCGGCAAGTGTTGCAACCATAAAGTGCGAATCAGGTCCTGGACAACCGTCTGACCAGCCAAAGACTGAAGGCGGCGAAGTATAATTGTGAAGGGGTTTGATCGCCGAGCTCTTCTTCCGTGAGCAATTACCGAGCCCTTCACATGTCCTTGAATCTATAATGTGAAGTTACTCAAGATATCCAAGAAAGTGGTTCGCGTGAAAAGGAAACTCTTATGAGCTGGACGGTTGTCAGAAGCCCAAAATTAAAATAATAAGCCATTATTTTAAAAATAATAAGGTAGTTGAAAATAATAACCCTTTGTTTGAGATCTTA
Organism: Corythucha ciliata; assembly: GCA_038030265.1. Taxonomy (NCBI): domain Eukaryota; kingdom Metazoa; phylum Arthropoda; class Insecta; order Hemiptera; family Tingidae; genus Corythucha; species Corythucha ciliata. Next base: position 1,782,885 of record CM075941.1, on the reverse strand, counting down.
CAGCTTTGTCCTTTATTTTTCTTAACTGGAAAACACGATAAAAATGGGAGCACGTAGCATAAGAAAACATCTCATTGATTTCACTTGGAGAACACGGAAGACGAAGAAGCTATAAATAAACGAGAAGCTGTCAGACGAGGAAGAGAAACAAAAAGAGTGCTTGAAGTAAAATACTAAAAAGCCGCATCACCCTTGTATAAGAGGGCCAGACCCCCACAAGCTTTTAAACCCGTGTTTAGCTTCTCTTATAAGGCCCCTTAACTCACCCCTCTGTAGGCGTCCATCCCTCGTTAGAAACATTTATTTTGAAACCACGTTTCCACTGACCACAAAATAACAAGTCGTTCTTTCCTTTAGGACATGGAAGAAACACACCTCCGCACCCTATTCTATCCAGCTTCCAACCACGAATAACAAAGCCCTTGTTTTCCTAGTAATTTACTCAATTTACTCACGTAACTTGGGCCCATCGGATTTTTTTTTTTTTTTTTTCAGGACGGTTTGAAAAATTGAACGCACGAATGACTCAAGGCGGAAAATTTCTCATTAATTCTTTCAGGTTTCAGTCTACCTCCCTCTGCAATATGAAAGTCCTAATGTAAAAACATAAATCAGAACCAGATAGCACGGAGGAACAAAAAATATTTCATTTTTTGAGGTCATATTTACCCATTCTATCGCAACAGTTTTTCTACTTTGGCACTATATTTTTCTCGATTTTTTTTTTTTTTTTTTAGGTTCCGTTTGTCGCAGTCTGGAAATTGGTTTTTATCGTTCGAAAACGGGCTAGGAGAAAGGTTTCGAAAAAATATGTATTTTTAAAATTAAGAAACCCTGAACTTTCTTGAAACAGCTTGCATATACCAAGATGAAGCAGATGGCAAGCCCAAGATGATATAAAGCCCCTCCAAACACTACACTCAGAAATTCTCCAACGTTGGTCCAACACAACTTTCAAATCTCCCGGATTATTAAGTTTGAGAAGCTCGAGTTTATCTATTGACAGAAATCGTTTTAAAGCCTCCTCCGTCCCCTCCTACCCCCCACCGACATCCGAGGCTGTGAAATGATTCATTAATTTCCTCTCCGGGCCGTTTACTTGAAAGTAAACTTTCACCTATATCTCCTTTCGTTCCAACCCACATTTATTGTCCCGCTTGAACTGGGAAAATTAGCCATTCCAAATTTTACTAGATGATTTATTGAACAAAAGTTTCTGTGACAAGAAGTTGGCTCTTTTAAAAACAGTCGAAGGGCGTGGTAAACAATGGAAATGAGGGATTTTTTTTTGTCTCCCTCAAAATGAAAGAATGAACGATTGTACTAGCATTGAAGATAGGCCGGTACTTTATTCTTTATTTACAGTACCTACAGCTGCTCTTGAGATACTACCTTTCCGTTTTGTTCCAGTTAGACGGGTTTTCATTGCTGGAATAAGGCTCTCTCTCTCTCTCTCTGCGGAACTCCTTAAGATGTGGCCAGTACCTAGACCTTTTTGCAGGCCTTTACCTGGCCTGTACCCCATCTTTGGTCCGGATACCGCAACAGAGTCGGTCCCATCGCTCAGCTCAACCACGGCTGAGCCCACGTTAGCCACGGCTGCTGGCCAGCCAGCTCTGCCCGAGAGAGACCACGCGGAGGTGGGTCTTTTGAGCTGAGGATGCTGGCTTCCGCCATGGACCGAAACCGGACAGGGAAGAGAACCCTGCCCGGGTTGCCCGAGTAGGGAACCCTACTCAAGCATGGCCGGTCCCAGCCCTCTTCGCTCCAGCCAGGAGCGGGAGAAGGCTAGGAGGCGGCCATACGCCCGCCGGTCTCGGACAAGAGCCGCGTCTCCCGGCGGGCCTCCACTCCCCCATGTCGCCCGCCGCAGATCCCCGTGGAGGCTGCAGCGACGAAGCACATGGTCGGCGGTCTCCTCCTCGACACCACAAGGGCATGTTGGAGAGTCCCGCCGCCGGAAGAACCACAACTTGGCGTTAAACGAGCCGTGTCCAGTCAGGATTTGCATGGCAGCGTGCTCAAGGGTGAACCACTTGGCCGCTGCCAGTCTCGTCCGAACGTCGGGCACGAACCCGAATGTACGCCTACCAGTTGAACTGTAAGTCCAACGCGCCTGCCAAGCCTCAACGACTAGGTCGTCAAGGAGGCGGAGGCCCCATGCGGCCCCCCCCCACTCCTCGGCCAAGAGACCGAGGCGCTCTGCCCAATCTTCACGGCACCGTACCCGGTCCAAGTTTCCCTGAACCAGGCGGCGCCCGTGAACCCATGCGTCGAGCAGGAGGTCCGCAGGAGGTATCCCCGCCAGCACCTGAAGCGCGTCGGAACTGACAGTCCGGTACGCCATGGTCACCCTTACCAAGGCCTGCCGCTGCAAGCTGAGGACCTTCGCCCTCTGAGCTTTCGTGGGCCGGTGCCACCACCACGTTGCACCGTACAGCAGGGTAGGTATGAATACAGCCCTGAAGTAACGAGCTCGGCAGTGGAAGTTCGTGCCCCATACGTTGCCCCCCACCGACCTAAAGAGGGCAAAGGTCCTCTCCAGCTTCCCCGCAACCGCCTCTAGCTGCGGGGTCGCTGTCCTCCCCGGGTTAATCTCGACCCCTAGGTAGCGGCCCTGCCGTTCCCCCACAAGGCGTGATCCCCGATAGCGCACCACCAGGGGGCTACCCTGCGAGAGACGACCCCGCATTAGGACCATTTGGGTCTTCGGCACCGCGAGAGCCAGTTTGACCGCCCCGCACCATTCGTCCACGACTCGCAACAGCCGATCGATCTCCCGACCGGCCACGTCCCGGGAGCGCGCCGCGACAACAACCGCAAGGTCGTCCACGTACGCCACTCCCTCGAAACCCTCCCCCTGCAAAAGCCACAAAAGGGCGGCAAAGAGAAGGTTCCACAAAGCAGCCGAGAGAACCGACCCCTGCGGGCAACCTCTGGTGAGAGGTTCCCGCACCTCCTCACTACCGTAGCGGAGCCGCACCTCCCTCGACTCGAAGTACGAGGCGATCACCCTAAAGATGTCGTTTGGGACACCAGCATCTCGCAGCGCCATCAAGACCCCGGGCCACGACACTGAGTCGAAGGCCCCCTGCACATCCAGCAGGACCGCCACCTTGTACTTCCCGTAGGGGGCATCGACGAGGGTCTGCACCGCGTCCAGTGCCGTGTCCGTCGAGCCCCCTCTTACCCCCCCAAACTGGCGCGGATGGAGCGCCTCCTTGATGAAGGGCTCCAACCGGCCAAGGAGGAGCCGCTCCAGGACCTTGCTCTCGCAGGGCAGGAGGCTAATCGGCCTATAGCTACCGGGAGACGCCGGGTCGCGGTCGGGCGACTTCAGAAGAAGTATCACCACAGCGACCCGCCATCTCACCGGGAAGTACCCCGCCACAAGACATCGATTGTAGAGCCCCAAAAAGGACTCCACCGCCGAGTCCGGGAGATGCTTAAGCATCTCAGGGCACACCCCGGTGAACCCCGGAGCCCTGCCCGACGCCAACCCACCAAGGGCGTCCCGAAGCTCCTCCTCCGTGAAGAGCTCACTGCCTGCCGTTTGTGGGACCACCGCCGCTTCCGCTCTTGATTCGCGATCCGCAGCAGAGTCCTCCCCGGGTTCGTCCCGCGGGAAGATACGTCGGATGAAGTTCCTCAGCGTATCCTCCACAGTCCCCCCACCACGCGACGCTTCCAGAAACGGGAGGACGCTCGGAGACCTGATCTTCCCCACGGCGACTCTGTAGGGAATGCCCCATGGGTTCGCCGAGAGACCATCCTCAACGAACGTCCTCCACGCGGCCCGCCTGGACCGCCGAAGAGCCTTTTTTAGGTCCCCCCTCGCGAGCGCATAACGCCCGCCTGCAGCCTCGCGACCCGGGCCTCGAGTCCTTTGATAGGCCCGGCGCAGCCTACGAGCCCGCGAGGAAAGACCCGCAACCTCGGCATTCCACCACGGAACTATCCCGCCTCGTGATTGGTGAACACGCGGGACTGTATCGTCAGCGGAGCCCATGACGATGGCTTCCATCGCCTCCACGGCCTCGTCCACGAGCTCCAATCCCAACGCCCCCGGAGGAGGGCCTGCGAGGTCGGCCTCGAAGAGGAGGCGATCCGCCTGGCACCTGTACGCGCCCCATCGGGCACGCCTGAAGTCAAACCGGCCCGATCCCGAACCTCCCACGCCACGGCCACTGACACCTGTGACGATGCCAAATGACACGAGGCAGTGGTCGGCCGAGGTGTCCATGCCCAACTCCCACGAACACAACCGAGGGAGTGGTTGACCACCCAGAAGGGTTAAGTCAATGTACGACTCCCCCGACGGCCCGCGGAAGGTGGGTCCGCACTCGGACCGGTTCGCGAGCACAAGTCCCCACCCAGACATGAGATCGCGCACCTGCGCGCCCCTCCGGCTTCCCCTCCTCGAGCCCCACGCGAGGTCCCACGCATTAAAATCCCCCCCTATGACCACTGGGATGCCCCTCAGGCATTCCAGGGCGTTCTCCAGAGCAGCGAAAAACTCCGCCCCATCCACCAGGGAGGGGGGCCAGTAGCAGGATATTAGTCCAAGCTGCTGACCCCCCACCGTAACAATCACCGCTGCCACCCAGCGGGTCGGCCGGGAGACGACCGCGCACACGGTAAGTCGCCCATCTAGGACGACCACCGAGGCTAACGGCCCGAGCCCCTCTCGAAACCTCCCCGAAACGGTTCGGGTGCCCGCTCCGAAGGACGACAGCCGCCCCCGCGCCCAGCAAGGCTCCTGAAGGAGGAGAATGGCCAGGCCTCTCTCCCCCGCCACCACCGATGAGGCGACTGTGCCCCACATTTTGCTGACCGACCCTAAGGGCCATCGGTCGGCAGGGGCGCCCTCTCCGTCTCCTCCACCTCCATTGGTCCTGTGCCAGGTCGACCACCCCCTCCGTCCCCTGCAGTGGTGACCACGGGCACAGCGCCCTCCTGGGTGGCCTCCTCGGCCCCCACCGCACCAGCGTCACCTCCCGCTCTCACCGATGGTGGCAAGGGGGGGCCCCCTAACGGACATGAGGCACCGTAATCGGTGTGCCCCATCACCGCCTTGATGGCTGCCAGGAGTGCGGGGCACCCCGGAGAGCCTGCGTCATGGGTAGCCCGGCGACCCGCTCTTTCGCAGTTTATGCATCGGGCCGGCTCGGACCTCCTCGGGCAGTCCCGGAACTCATGGCCTTCTTTGGCGCACCATCCGCACACCGGCGTGGCCCTGCAATTAGTTTCCCGGCGACCGGTCTTGGCCGGGTGCCCGAATCGTTGGCACCCATGGAAGGAATAAGGCTGAAGTAAGGACATTTTTTGAGATGCTCGCGGTTTTCTCGTTTCTTGAGATCGGAAGGTAGGGAGGGGGGTCGAGTTCGAGTTCCTCTGGAATAAAGGAAGAACGCTCATTCGCTGTTAAAATTGAGAGAAATAACATCAAAATTACATAATCAACATAAATTACAGCAAGTTCCGAGACTTTTATTTTTTTAAATGGGGTGATCGTGAACCCCGGGTTATAGCCCCCCCACGACGGCAGTGCCCTGACAACCGATAAATAGGGACGTTTTGGAGGTAAATATCAGTGAAATTGGGACCTTCCCGTCGGAAATTTCGCGATTTGAAAGTTCCGGGGATGTTTTAGTTCGGGGAACGCGGAACCTGAGCAACAGCCGGCCGTGACAGCTTCCTGACAAATGATGATATAGCCACAAAGTCACAACATTTTTTAAAATGTGAAGTTGGAAGTTTCCTGGTTTTTTAAGCAACTGGCATTCCTCGTTTAAATTTAGGCAAGTTTCACGGTTTAATTCTGAAAAATGCGAAAGTCTGTGGGCATTTGGGCTTGCCAACCCAGACTGTGCCCATGGCATCAAGAATGGCGAAACTACAAGTTTCTGGGCCAAATATCGGTGACGGTTGCGAATTCCAGGTCTTTAATTTTTGCGATAATGCAAGTTCAGTGACTTTAATTCCTGCACAAAATGCATGTTTGGGGTCATTATGTCACCAAAGTTGCAAGTTATGAGTCTTGATTTCGAACTGCAAGCTCCGTGGTCGGCTTGTTGCAATTTGTTTTTGTTGAGAACAGTATTCTCACGACACATGTCTTTTTTTTATCGGGAACGGACACGAGATAAGAGTTTTTTTTTTTTTTTTTTTTTTTTTTTTTTTTTTTTTTTTTTTTTTTAATAACACCCGAGCATTTGGCAATTTAAGCCATTAAACTCCTGGCGGCCCAGTATAATTTTGCCAATTTCTGGCTGTCGCTCATTGTGTCAGGTGTTCTGACATCTGTCAATTGGGGGCATCGTGGTAGGTGGTCGCTGTCCATTTCTTCAAGATGGCAGAGGGGGCATATGGGGGAGTCGACAACCCCAATGCGATGGAGATGTTTCTGGAGGTAGTCGTGCCCTGTTGTCATCCGGAAGGAAGCCACAAACTCGTCGCGGGGCAAGGCGGAGGAAAGTTGCGCGCTCAAAAGCTGCCGACATTGCCGGCCCTCGGCCAGAGCTTCCCAAACCCTCCTGGCCTCACCCGCAATCCGACTGTAGCAGATTATCTTTGCTGAGCTGAGGGATAAGGCTGAGTTTGGCTGTGTCTCCTTGGACCCACGTTTCGCCAGTTCATCGGCTCTTTCATTTCCATGGAGATCACAGTGACTGGGGATCCACTGGAGGGCGATCCTCCCGCCACCCTCGATCAGCTGGTCAATCCGGTCCCGAGCCTCCACAACTCCGGCGTGGCCTGACGGCCGTCTCGAGCCAATGGAGAGGATCGCTGCCTGGGGAGTCGATAAAAAAGACAACACGCGATGGACAGTCGCGGCCGATCCTCTCCAACGCAAGGCAAACTGCCTTGACCTCGCCGTCAAAGCTTGTCGCCTGGCCACCAACCGAAGCATACAGCTCAAAATCTGCACAGTAGGCCCCAGCTCCTGCGTTCTTGCTTGCATCCAGGGCTGACCCATCGGTGTAGATGTGTAACCACTCGCTGCTGGGGTATCGTAGGGTTATGGTTTCCTGAGCTAGGCTTCGTAATATAAGAGTGGGGGTTTCCCCTTTCTTAACCCTCTCAACTAGCTCAGCCTCCGTATGGGCAATATTTTTGCAGGGGAGTCTGCGTGGTGGGATCGGCTGCCGGGGCCCTCGTATGATGCCGTACTTCTCAACTATGTCCTCCACTTTGCTGCTTAGTTGTTGCTGGGTCACTAGGCGCTGCGACGAGGTCTCCTGCGTATCCCAATATTCAACTCCGAGGCTCTTCATGCGGTCTACGAACTTGATGGTAGCAATATCTCTTCGGACCTGCAATGGCTCAACATCCGATTGGATTTCCATTGCAGCAATGGGGGCTGACTTTGCTCCACCTGTAATCAGCCTCAGTGCCTTATTTTGCAGTGTGCCGAGGGGCTTTAGCGCACAATCAGAGGCGGTTACCAGGACCTCAGCTCCATATTCTATGCAGGGTCGCACATACGTTTTGTAGGTCAAGGCCAGGAGGTCCTGATTGGCTCCCCACTTCACTGCTGCCAGTCTCCTAAGTAGTCCTAGCCTCTTCTCTCCCTGTTGTACGAGCTTCTCGACATGCTTCTTCCAGCAGAGCCTACTATCCAGCTGGATGCCCAGGTATGCGGCTGAGTCTGATTGGGGAAGTGAGGCGCCGTTAAAGAGCTGGTTTACTTACGGGCGTCTAGTCGACAAGCTGAAAACCTGAAATTCCGATTTTTGTGGGTTTACATCCATCCGATTTTCCTTTACCCAGCTGTCTAAAGCCCTCAGAGCCTCGTCGAGGCACGCCTCAATCGCTTTCAGGTTGAATCAGGCAATTCAAAGGATGTGTCCGTCCACAGATTTTTTATTAAATTATGCGAGACCGCGGTTTCGATTTACATCATCATCGGTCGCTAGCGTTAGGTGCTGACGACGACTGAGGTAAGACCCTCATATTGTTTGTTGTAGTGGTTTATTTTAATTTATTTTTAATTTTATTAACTTATGTATTGGTTGGTTGGTTCTCTGTTGGTTGTAGCGACCGATGATGATGTAAATCGAAACCGCGGTCTCGCATAATTTAATAAAAAATCTGTGGACGGACACATCCTTTGAATTGCCTGATTCGATACTCAAGTCCACTACATCGTTCTTTCCTTTTTATTCAGGTTGCTGCTGGAGGCCCATATCACCAAATCGTCCGCATACAGCAGTGCACGAACTCCCGGTATGGCCTCCAATTTTGCCACCACGTCGTCTATCATGATGCTGAATAAGGTGGGACTTAGCACTGCGCCCTGGGGAACTCCAAGGCGGGTCTGCCGGTACGGCGAGCAAACGCTTCGGTACTTCACTCTGATCCACCGTTGCGAGAGGAACGAACGAATGGTCTCATACATATTCCCAGATATGCCCAAGCCCAGAATCTTTTCCAGCAATCGCTCCCTCCGGACCCGGTCAAAGGCAGTTCTAAAGTCCACAAACACAGCTATTGTACTTTGCTTACGGTGGAATGCATTTTTGACTTCCTGGGACAGGTAAGCCACATGTTCAATGGTATTGCGGTACCGTCTGAAAGCTGCCTGCTTGTCTGATAGAAGTTGCCGTTTTTCCAAGTACAGCTGCAGCCTCTCGAGGACCATTTTCTCGTATAACTTCGAGAACATGCTTGTCAGAGCAATTGGTCTGTTACTCTCGGGGGTTTTTTCGCTTTTTCCTTTCTTTGCAATGGGGATTATGTCAGCCTTTCGCCACTCACTGGGAAGTCCTGTGATCCAGACCTTATTCATAAAAACAAGGATCTTCTCCCTGGCCTTTGCGCCCAGGTGTTTGATGAACTCTGGCAGAATCCCGTCAGATCCCGCACATTTCCTCTTGGGCGCGCTCTCGATGGCTCTCTCCAGTTCCACGAGAGTTCATCTCAAGTTCATCCGGGCAAGAAGATGGCTGCCGGGTATGCAGCTTGCGTTTAGCTTTAGGGCGTGGGTTACTCACTTCTGCATAGTGGGCGCAGAAGTGCCTAGCAATGTCCGCATATCGTGTGAGAGTTTTCCCAGACTGAGTGACCACAGGTTTGTTTTTGGGGGCTCCCCGTTTCCCACAGAGTTCCGAGACGTACCGGTGGGTCTTCACTCCATCTTTCCTGTAATCCAGCTGCTCCATGAAAGTTCTTACTGATCCTCGCTTGGACTGCAGGATCTCGTTCTTAAGTTTGGCGGCGGCAGCTTTTAGTTTCGTTTTGTTGTCTTGGGTAGGATGGGTTTCATACAGTGTGTCGGCAGTATTTTTTTCATCCCTCAATTTCCCTAATCTTTCATTCCAAAAGGGCTTTGCGTTTTTGACCCCGCCCCGCGGAATAGAGACCATTGCGCTTCTCAGCACTGCAGTGCTCAGTTTGCGATAGCATGTATCAATGTTTTCTGAAAGGTCGACATTACACAGCAATTCCTCGCATATTACTGTAAACCGCTTCCAATCAGCCTTCTTTAGGTTCCACACTGCAGCTTTTGGTTGGGTATCCGCGCGCGATCCTCCCTTCCTGGCAAGGTGCATCAATTTGTGTCCAAGGACGCCGGGCGCCGGCCTCACATAGTGTTCCAGGCAATCCCTGAGTGCGGAGTGGGCCAGGATGAGATCCGGGTGACCAGTTCCCCCGTTGTACGCATGAAAAGTGGGCACGCTTCCCTCGTTCTCAATCACCTCAACCGGGCTATCGTCAATGAATTCCTCAATGGTTCTGCCTACCGCTGTTGTCCTGCTATATCCCCATCTGCTGGAGGGGGCATTGAAATCGCCGTAGACAACTGTGTTGGATGTCCAAGCAGTTTCCAACCATCCAAGGTTGGGTACATTGGATGGAGGGTTGTACAGCATCACTATTCGCCGGCGGCGGGCATCCATCCAGACATCCAGTCCCACGGCTTCGAGGCCATCATTTGTGTCCGCCTCTTTCAACACGGTGAAGTCGGCTACTAAGGCCGTTTTCACGCCAACAAGAATTCCAGAGGCCACTCGCCAAGCTCTCGGTAGGGCAAAGATGCTGTATCCTGGTACCTGGTAGGACTCCAGACGGTCTGTACATGCTCTACCCCGAAGCTGTCGGCTTTGTTGGAGTGTATGATATTCGTCAGCTCGATAAACTTGTCTTGAGTTAAGCCTCCTGCGTTCCAGAAGATCATCTTCAGCAGGATGTTGTCCACGCCTTGATAAAGGCCATTGACATCAGACCTGTTTGGTTGTGGTCTGCACATGGTGTCGCAATCGTTGTTTTACTGGGCCGATTTCTTGGGCGACACTGCTACCTCTTTTGGCGTCAAACCGGGGGGCACCTGTACGTGTTTAATGACGATATAGGCTTAGACAGCACTATACTTGTACGGAGGCGAGAGTAACATAGCCCCCCGACATACCATTAGGTTAAATGGTGTGTCACAATTTCACCATTGCGGATTGCGGAGTGCCTGGGTTCGAATCCGAAACATTTTTTTTTTAATTTATTTGATTCCTCCCTATTTGGCCCACTTCAGGATTTTTCACTCAAGATTTATTAGACTGTAGGCAAATCAAATAAAAGAGACGGCTCAAAATACAATGTCAATGACATTTTTTGGTAATTGGGTTGTCCATTATTAAGGCGTAGCGTTAATTTAATAGCTCACCTCCGCCGAGAACTTCCCTGCCATATCAACGGATTTGGTTCACAAGGGTCTCATACGAAAGCGCGTTCATTTCTCATTACTCGAGTCAATTTTGGGGGCAATTGCAGCAACAGCCGTGCGATAGCGAATTTTCAACTAATTCAAACCCCTCTTTCACACCGTTCCCGTGGAACGATTAACATGGATCACGAACACGTTCGAGAGATTCACGCTATTGATTTTTAGACCAAATTTGGTTGCCCTAAGTAAAAAATTGCGAACGTGATTGTGCTAACAAGTGAGGGGCCATATATACATATATTAAATCGAACCGACCTCGGATTCGTGTTCTAGGGGTTCTGAAACGTGAAAAAAAAGTATCACAATCCATACGTGCGACCATCAGGGCGAGATCAATAGTGCATTTTTTGAATGAAATGCACTATAATACCCTCAATAATCCGTTCGATATTTGTACTATTTATCTCACACGTTCGTCATCACGATATGGTTCAGACGATGAATGTTGGACAAGAGACGTACGAATCAACAGGTGACAAGTTCGAAACAATACCAACCCACTCTATTTCTTCTTTGAACAACACTTCACAAAACGTGTATTTTATTATCGATCTCTTTTCACCACGTTGTTCTAAAGCGTGCCCGTATTTACTCCTCCGAGATAATCCCTCCTGGGCGAGAAATAGTGCAGCAAGAAGCGATGGGCTCACCGACGACCTGGCTAGGGCTTAAAGTATAAGATTTACGGTCGGGAGCACTCTCCCTCGTCATCGCGCCCTTTCTTACATCTCCCATCCCATTTTCACCACCCATCTGTTGTACCACCGCCCTTGGATTATGGTAGAGAATGGACAATTAATGTCAGCAGCTGGCCTTCAATAAAATTGTAGAGCTATACGTATAGACTAAGACAGAACATTCTCCGTTGCCGTCACTCGACCTCCCTTCTTCAACTCATAACCCTAATTGCACCCCCTCAAGTTACGTAATCACGAAGTTTACTTACTCCTCCTCTTTTCATAATTTTCTCCATCTTAATCTTATTTTAATAACTGTGTGCGAAGGGGCTGGTGTTGGGTGTCATTTTATGCAGTTTAAAGTTGTTTAAACCCCTGCGATTTTAATCAAATATACGACGGTCCCTTTGTAACCTATCGCGTGATCACCACTGTTGTAAAACTCCGAGTGAGCTCACTTTCATAATAAGTCAAGTGCTATCTCGTCGCTTTTAAACACGAATTGAATGAGGGAAGTATCGCGTATTGCTGTTGGGCTTTTAACTTTTACTTCTCGCTTTCTCCACGCTTTGAAGATTATTTTTGGCCTATTGTTCATGAGAACATACATTTAGAGAGAAGTGAGACAAACTCAAAAAATAGGATGAGGAAGGGTTAATAGGTACAATTTCGACGGAGATTAGAATTTTAAGACAAAAATTGTTGATGAAACTTTTCTCTCAAACAAATAAGCGATTTTTACGATTGAATTTTTTATATTTTCATCCCACATAAAGCTTGATGAATGATGCTTGACTGAACCTTTAAAAAAGAAGGGCGCGAAAAATAGTAAAACTTTTATTGCGGGCGTCAAGCAAAAGATTAGTTTCCAGGCGACTCATGCAAAAGAGTCTCCAGAGGGGTGTCAAAGAGGGCTGTTTTAATTCAGAATGATGTAGTGGAAATTTCACGTTTCCTTTTGAGAAATCTTCCCTCATCCCACCGCACAATTCGGTAGTTCAGTGCATCCTTTATCGTGACAACCAGCTGCGTGTCATCAGCTACGCAGCTATGGGAATTGTAAATTGGAACAAAAGGCCTGGACGGCCGAAAAAAATGGCGTTGGTGGAGTTAAGATGTCAAACTCCGACAATTTCCCGCTGAAGCCTGGAAGTGGAAAGGTCGTAAACCTAATGGATGAGTGTGAAGGTGGAAGGGGGGGGGGGTTTGCTTTCAGCATTCTTTCTTCCTTCTTGGGAAAGAGATAGAACGAAGATAAAGTGAGCAGCCAATTACCTACTGTTTTCTTTTTAACGTTCCCTGTAGCCTTGATGGGCTTTTGAATTTAAAGAGAGCCAGAGGAAAAGAGGAAGATGGCACGAATGGGTGTTTTTCGTTTCGTTCGTAGAACATCTAGGAAAATTGGGCTCAAGGGAAACATAAGGGTGTCCTGTTGTGTACTTTCCAAAGGTCTTAACGATTGTATTGTTTGACAGGCGTTAACTTTTTTTATGATTTCAACAAAGGTGTAACCGAGAAAACTCTTTTCTTTTCTTGTTTTCCTCCCAGCTCTCATTCCCTTCAGAGACGACGTGCTTTCCTGGCTCGAAGCCATATCTTTTTGCTCGAAGTACTTTCTTGCTGAGCAGAAAACTCGTTTAAGGTCAGGGGCGTGTGCTTTCAAAGGTAACTAACAATCGCACGAATCGTAACACGTCAAAAAAGGGAACGACATCAATCTGACGAAAGTAGAACATTCCAAACATTTTATTATTTTTTTACTAACCAAAAAAAGTAACAAAATATTAATGTCGCTATACATTTTTCCCGTCAAGACCCTGAGCACACAAGCTATAACCTGCAAGCTATTCGTTTCTGCCCTACATTGTCTAATTGGTTTGTTGTGTATGGCCGAATGCACAAATTATCACTCGCGATACAAGAAATAGGAATAAAATGTAAGGAGAGAGAGAGAGAGCAACCGTTCAGCAACGTTGTGATTGCCGAACAGATCATAGAGTGGCACTGTGATAGAAGAACCACTTTAGCTTCCGCTCCACCACGTCGAGGACAATAGGATGAAAAGGTGGGGACAGCTGAGCTCAGCAATCATAGCGTTGTTGGACTGTATTATATCATGAGAAACAGCATGCTGGAAGAAGAGTTTGGGGTGAAATTATCGCTTAGAATATTGAAAATAGTATTCCAAAACTAATAAATTAATTGAACTGATGTTATCCGGACGACGATGGAAGGGCATAGCCCAACACGATTCGAGTTTCGAGAAAAAATGGCTCCCCGGCGGGATTTGAACCCGCAACCTCTGGATTACCAGTCCAGCAAGCTCCCAATTGCGCCGCGGAGACGCCTTTGGGAGTCGTACTCCGAGGGATAAGCTCAGCCGAACCTTTTTTTTTTTTTTTTTACCCTACGCCGATCTATCATGGCTCTTCCGCCATAAGACCTTTTGCAGCCCAATACAGAGAAGCGAACTTCGACCAATTGGTCTCGTCGGAAGCAAATGCTAGTCTAATGTCCTTAAGTCGAGGACAGTCAAAAAGATGTTGGGAGGTCATAATTGAGTTTGTGCTGCAGAGAGTACAGTGAGGGTCGCCCTTCAGGTGAATTCTATGCAGATGTGCATTCAGGTAGTCGTGTCCAGTGACAGCTCGGAAAGCGGCCAGATTCGTGACGGGGGAGGTCTCGTGGGACACGCTCATTTGGGTTGAGAAGGGTGGACCACTGTTTGCCCTCAGCCGAGAGTCTCTGTTGTTCCTGCAGTCTGTCATTGATGGAGGATATTGATAGGCTTTTGGCTGCAAGGAAACTGACTGGTGCATCGGGCATGTCCATCAGGGAGCCTTCTTTGGCTAGGGCGTCAGCCCGCTCATTTCCCCAGATTCGAACATGCGAGGGGATCCACTGTAATGCCAGTGTAACCCCATCACCGAGCAACCGCTCTATGAGTTTCCTACCCTCAAGCACATCTCGGGAGGCTGTCGCAGCATTGGTGCACAGACTTATAATCGCAGCCTGAGAGTCACATAAGATAACGGACTTTGGACAATTTATAGAGCCAAGCATCCTGAGAGCCAGTACCACTGCCCGAATATCCCCGTCGAAATTACCGGCAAGAACCCCAACCGGCGCAGCGATGGATCCTGCCTTTGAATACACGCCAGCCGCTCCATTACGCCTATCTCCAGCAGCTGAACCATCGGTGTACACCCGTAACCATTCATCTTCTGGGAACCGAGTGTGTATAGATTCCAGCGCGACTGTCTTCAGCTCAATGGGAGGGGTTGTCGATTTTGAGACTGGCGAGATTAGGGTGTTGTAGCCAAGTGCTGTGCGGCGAGGGACAAGCTCTCCAGCAGATGGAAACTGCTCAGGATTTTGAAGAGACTGCGTGAGACCATACTCGTCTTTCAGGGATTCAACCTTGGCCAGGAATGTGGAAGTCGCTCGACAAGAACCAGAGCTGCTGATTCCCTCCTGTAATGTTGAGGCTCAATCCCTGTTTGCAGCTCCCACCCCCCCACACTCCCTGACACAGCGCCACTCGTTATGAGTCGGAGTGCATGGTTTTGGGCCACATCGATCTTCTTAACAGTTGCCGTTGAAGCAGTCACCATAAGCTCACTTCCATATTCCATGGAGGGTCTAACATAGCTCTTGTATGCAAGTGTCAGTACATCCTGCGAAGCTCCCCACTTAGTGTCAGTTAGTCTTTTGAGTAAGCTCAATCTCTTTGTACCCTTTCTGTGCATTATATTCGGCTTGTGCGTTCCAGGTTAAACGAGAGTCCAGCTTAATGCCAAGGTACGTTGCACAGTCAGTTTTCCTCAAAGGGTTGTCTCCAAGCGATAAAGAAATGGAGTGCTTCCTGGTGGAGAGGGTGAAAAGCTGGAACTCTGTCTTGAGAGTCTTGACCTCCATTTCGTTTGTTGATGCCCAGTCAGAAAGACGGCCCAGTGAGTCATTCAAAGCTGGCTCCAAAGCTGGAGTATTGCTCGACGTTGCCCAAGGGACTAAGTCGTCTGCATAGAGCAGTGCATTGACTCCTGGAGTCGAAGTGACAGCTGATATCACGTCATCTATCATCACATTAAAGAGAGTCGGACTAAGGACTGCCCCTTGAGGAACCCCATTTCGTGTCTGTCGAAAGGATGAGCATTCATCTCCATACCGCACTCGAATGAATCTCTGCGAGAGGAAGGATCGAAGGGAGGCAAAAAGGCGGCCACTGAGCCCAATGTTCTGGAGCTTTTGGACAAGCAGCCTTCTGCACACCCTGTCGAATGCAGTTCTAAAATCAACAAACACAGCAAGGGTGCTCTGTTTATGATGGAAGCCATCTTTTATCCCTTGGGTTAACCGCAGAACTTGTTCTATGGTGCCCTTATGCTTCCTGAAGCCTGCTTGTTCCACTGACAGTAGATTGTACTGGTCCAGGTACCGTTGCAGTCGGCTAAGGACCAGTCTCTCAAAAACTTTAGAAAAAACACTTGTGAGTGCAATAGGGCGGTAGCTTGCTGGGCTCTCTGCTGGTTTACCAGTTTTCAGTATTGGAACAATTTCTGATTTCCTCCAGTCAGCTGGGGATGTGTGTGTGTGTGAGGAAGGTTCTTACAGTCTCTCCGGCGGAAGTACCAAATTTATTAGAAATTCTGGCAGCAAGTCGTCTGGCCCCGCGCTCCTGCCTTTCCTCGTGTTTTGAAGTGCTGAGTCAACTTTCTCCCATGAAAAATCGTTGTTAAGAAGTTCGTGTTCTCCTTCTCTGGAGCAGGTGGGAATTGCAGATGTCGTTGGTTCCAAGACTTTTGAAGTTGGGCGATAGTTGCTCACACTGGCAAAATGCTTAACGATTAAGCGTGCAATATCCCGGTCAGAAGTAAGTAATACCTGGCCCTTTCTTATTGGGTTTTTTCGAGGAGGGTGGTCGTTATTTAGACGGGAGATGTAACGGTGAGCCTTTATGCCGTCTTTACGAAAGTCCAGGTTCTGGAGGAAGCTTCTGAGTGAGGAGTTCTTAGCAGAAATAATTTCTCCCTTCAGAGAGGCAACTTTTTGTTTCAAGTCCATGCGATCATCTGGGCTTTGGGAAGTCCGATAGGCTGCAGCTGCTCTGTCTCGCTCTGTTTTCAATGCTTCTAGGTGTTCAATCCAGAATGGCTGGTAGTTTTTTAATTGACCGCGAGGAACACTCTGGTGCGCCGCAGCGATGATCGCTGTGGTGATCCTTCTCAGTGACTCCTCTACCTCATTGGATACCAGATTTGTACACACGAGTCGATCAGTGGCCTTGGCAAACTTTCCCCAATCTGCCTTCTTTACGTTCCATCTTGGCCTTCTCTTTTCTTTGAGCAAGTAAGGGCCAATGTCTTCTTTTACCATCAGGATGCTGTTACCAAAGGATTCTGGTGGTTGGATCAGAGATAAGGACACATTTGAGGCAGTTGTTGAGTGTGCTAACACTGCATCAGGCTTTGATGTTGTGCCAGTGTAAGCTAAGAAGGTGGGCTTTCTGTCTGGGGTCGGTACGTATTCGGCCAGGTTTTCATCAATAAAGTTTTCCCAGGTCCTCCCCACAGGTTCTGTTCGGCTATAATCCCATCTGGTGGACGGGGCATTAATGTCGCCACATAGTATGCAATGGCGATCCCATATATCTTCTAACCAGGTAAGTGAGGGGTTATTGCGCGGCGGGTTATACGCAAAGACTAAACGTCGATGTGTTTTCCCTTTCCATGTCTTCACCTCGACAGCCTCCATTTTGTCGGGCACGCTCATCTCTTTTCTTATTGAGAACTGCACAGTTAGCGTTGACTTCGCAGCCACCAGGATTCCAGATGAGCATTGTTGGCTTCTAGGGAGGACATACGTCTGGTAGCCAGGAGCTTGGAACTTCGTGAGATTGTCTGTAGCGGCACCCGCCTCAACAATTGCATATACGTCAGTGTCATTTTCTTTTATATGCAGCTGGAGCTCAGTAAACTTTGCGTCAGTCAAACCTCCGGCGTTCCAATATAGCGTTTTGAGAGTGGCTGTTAGTGGTGGCTTGTTTGGTCCGAACCCCACCCAGGGCCATTGTTTCTCCAAACGTACGACTCCCAAAGGCGTCTCCGTGGCGCAATTGGAAGCGTGCTGGACAGGTAATACAGAGGTTGCGGGTTCAAATCTCGCCGGGGAGCCGTTTTTTTTTCTCGGAACTCGAATCGTGTTGGGCTATGCCCTTCCATCGTCATCCGGATAACATCAGTTTGATTAATTTATTGATTAACTGAATGTTTTTCCTCGTATGAAATAGATCTCCTATACCTCCGCCGTGCAGTGATGGATTTGCGGGGTGGGTTTTCGGGGTTTCAACCCCCACCACCTGAGAAGATAGCGTCTTGGCACTTGTCACTAAAATTAGGAAATAATTATACACCATTGATTCGAAATAGCAGAAGGAAACTTCGCAGAGAAAATACGCTAACGCCATGTTATTATAGGCCCAAATTAAGGAGGCGTTCTAATGTGCTAATTTTGGGGGCAAGAAGTAGTCGAAAAGCGCTAATTTATCCCTGTCTGAAATAGTGAAAAAGTGCATAAATTCGTGGAAAATAACTGAACAAATCATCGATTCGTTGGTAAAAATTGATAAAAACCGTTAATTCGTCGTTATAAAATTGAGAAAAAGCTTCAATCCATCGCTCATTTAGATGAAAAAATATTGAAAAAACGCCAATTCGTGGTTTCTCGAGACAACATCAAGACTGAAATTAAGAAAAAGCGCTAATTCGTAAGGATAAAAGTGAAAAAATCGCTAATTCGCGGCTAAAATTAAGATTACTGAGCTCATACGCTGTTAAAATAGTAAAAATGCGTTAATTCGCGGATCAATTTGATAAAATGTGCTAATTCGTGAAAAATTGCTAAATGTGCTACTAAAAAAGAGAAAAATTGCGATTTTCGCTAAGTGGAGAATGACTTCAATTCCTGGCTACAGCTGGCATACAGCGCTTACTAGCAGCTAAAATGAAGACAGACGATAATTCGCGAATCAATTTAAAAAAAAAATGCCTGAATCATGACAAAACTAGAGAAAAATTTGAAAGTAAAAGCTCTAATGTGCTGTTAAAGTTGAGAAAAAAGATAGTTCACGGAAACATTCAAGGCTAAAATTAAGGCAAATGCAGACTCCCTCCTAAAATTGAGATAATAAGCTATAGTTTGCTTTTAAAACTGGAAAAATGCGTGAACGCGTTGCTAAAGAAAGAATTCGAGCTTAAAATTGAAGAATAATTCACTGCTAATACGCATTCGCAGCAAAAATGAGAAAAACGTTAATTCGTGGATCAATTTGGGAGAGAGAGAGAGAGAGAGAACCAACGTGCTGAAATTGATAAATAGCGGGTAATTCGCCGGAAAAATGGGAAGGAATGAAAGCGCTTATCCGCCTGTCTAAAGAAGTGAAGAAAAACGCTTAATTCCCGGTCTAAAATGGATAAAAAGCGTTACTAAAATTGAGATAATTTGCTAAATCACGGATAAATTTATGCCAAAACTCGCTTATTCACAGCTAAAACGGAGAAAAATACAGATTCTAAGCCTATAGTTGAGATAAAGAGATCATTCGCTGGGAAAAGTGATGAGAAAATCCAATAATTCGAGGCTAAAGTTGACAAAATAATCTCATTCGCACCTAAAATGGATAAAAACGCTATTATTCGCCGATTTTGAGAAAATCCGCCGCAATTTGGGGCTAAATGAAATTGAATGAAAGCTGTAATTCGCTGGCAGATCGAAGAAATATGCCTCGGTTAAAATTATAAGAATTAATTCGCAGCTAAAACTGGGGAAAAAGGCAGATTCGCGGATCAGTTTGAGAAAATCCGCTACTAAAATGTAAGAAACGTGGTATATCACGCAAAAAATGGAGAAAATAAAGAAAAACGCTAATTTCAGGCTATCAAAGATGAAAGAGCGCCAATCCAGAAAAAACGCTAATTCGCGGATACAATAATTAAAAAAAAAAAAGTGGGTGGCATGGATAGATGATGGACAAAATGGCTGTAACATTGTTTCATGAAAAGAACGATTAAATCAGGTTTATAGTGGCACCCCCCCAAAATAAAATCCTAGATCCTCCACTGCCTAAGTGAAAAAAAAAAAAGATAAAATTATAAATGACCGTTACGAAGCGCCATTCGTGATGTTACGCAAAAGGGTCACACGCGGCTTGGCGGCTATAAAATTGACTCTGACACCCACGGCCCCAGGTGACAGCACAGGCGTCGACAAAAACATGTAATTTGAAAAGTGTAAGGAAGAGTCTTGAATCATTGATAACATTTGTTTACTAGATCATCGTCCAGTGGCTCATCGCAGCCAGTTTTTCGCTCACAGGGCTGCTGCAACAAAAGTTTAGGTTTAAAAATGCAGGGCACGAAAACCCAACAGGATCGAACACTCTATGCGAATGTAAGGAGCTTTCTTTTGGTCACACCGGTTTTCTGACCGAAGAGTTTTCTGGACCCGTTGAAATCCTGATTGGAGCGGACGTTATGGCTAAACTGTTGACGGGAAGACAACGAAAGGTAAACGATGGCCTTATCGCTCTGGAAACCTCGTTAGGTTGAACGGTGATGGGGAAATTAAATTGTGAACCACATGTAAACGAAGCGGTCACCTCAACAGTCAATTGCCTTGCCACCACTGATGCAATATCAAAATTATGGGAGTTGGATACTCTTGGAATAAACGACCCATCGGCTCAAATTCCACAGAAGGACCGTGTGGAAGAAATGAAGAACTGGTTTATGAAGACCATCTAGCAGAACGAAGGTGGACGTTATGTAAGTTAAGTTACCTTGGCTTCCTGATCACCCCCCCCTCTCCCAACTAATTTTGATTTGGCCCTAAAGAGAACGAGCGGAAAATTCGAACAACTGAGGAAACGAGGCCAACTTGATGCTTACATGCACGTTTTCAGAGAGTGGGAAAATGAAGACATTATTGAGAGTACGTCCCCTGTTGAAATCGGGCATTATTTACCACATCGACCAGTCTTTAAGACAGAGGGTACGTCTAAGGTCCGCCCTGTCTTCGACGCTTTGGCGACAATTAGTGGACATCCGTCGCTGAACGCTTGTTTAGAAGTCGGTATCAATCTCATGGAAAAAATACCAGATTCCGTCAGTCTGCCATTGGAATCACTGCTCATATTAAGAAGGCCTTCTTACAAATCGAGGTACACGAAACTGACAGAGATTGTTTACGGTTTTTTCTCGAACACGAAGGTCAACTGACGACCTACCGTCACAAAAGAGTCGTGTTTGGTGTCTGCTCAAGCCCGTTTATGCTCGGGGCAGTGATTGACCACCATTTGTCTGAAATGATTCGTTCCTGTGAGCCTGGAGAAGGTTCCTACGATATTGAAATGTTGAAAAAACTCAAAACAAGTATTTACGTAGATAATTGTGTCACGAGTGTAGGGACTCTGGATCAAGCTTGTTTATTCCAGGAGACAGCAACGAGAGTGATGGCTGAAGCTAAGTTTGATCTACGAGATTGAAATCGATCTGAGAAGCTGAGCTCTTCGTCTGAATCAGCCTCGATCAAGGTTCTTGGACCTATTTGGGAACGTCACAACGACGTTTTAAAAATTAATCCGGACTGCCTGAAGCTCATGGACATGACTCGAGTCACCAAACGAATGATTCTATCGACTGCACAACGCGTCTTTGATCCTGTAGGATTCTCATGTTCCGTCACGTTGCTGCCTAAAAGATTACTTCAGGAAGTCTGGCAAATGAATCGGCGCTGATTGCTTCACGGCTTTACACAGCGGTCCGAGACGCCTTAGATGACCTTGATATCAACAGGTTTTTTTGGTGCGACTCCACCACTGTTTTAGCTTGGAGTGAACGTCAAGAACCGTGGTCGGTCTTCGTCAAAAACCGAGTCGACGAAATTCGCAAAACAACTCCGGCGGTACTTTGGCATCACATACCTGGTGAGTTGAACCCGGCTGACTTGCCGTCAAGAGGGGCTACTGCAAGTCAATTGGCGAGGTCCAAATGGTGAGAGGGGCCTACTTGGCTGAAAGAAGATCCAGATTCGTGGCTGAAATCTTGTGTGTCGGACAATGAAGAAGAAATTTGTCAAGAAAGGAGAAAAATGGCAATAGCTTGCGCGACCGTCGAAAGCAGCGACCAAGACATCAGCTGGTCTTACAGATATTTTGCCAACTAGACGAAAATTATTAGGATGGTCGTACAACTGCCAGCACCCCCTTCAACGCCGACGAGGGTAACTGACGGCTGACGAGTTTTCCGTAGCTGAGGACCGCCTTCTCCTAGCAGTCCAACGATAGACCTACAAAAATGACCTTTCGAAACTTGGTGGCATAAACATATTTTCTGACGAAAAAGGCACGCTCGGTAAAAACAAAGCTCTGTTCTAGGGCCGATGACGACAAATTTTTGTGTCCAATGATACTTCCAGGGCATCACCCTCTGATCTGGGTAATGATCAGGCGAGAACACCGAGATAAACATCACCTGGGAGTTCAAGGCCTTCTTGTGTCACTTAGAGAAAGGTTTTGGATAACGCAGGGCAGGCACAAGCGTAATTACGAAAAATTAGTTGGTAAACCTGCTTACAACCTTGAGTTTCCGCGGGGTTATGAAGAAATTCACCCAGTGTGCTTGCGTGGACTTATCAGCGTGTGAGTTGATTCAGATTCTCGTTTGAACGGGTTTGTTCGAGAAAGTGAGATCGTGGAGCTTTGTTCTTGTTAGCTGAGAATGAAGTAAGAACCTATCAATATTGTGTGGGAAGTTGTGAGTCGTGAGCCGGTGATGCGTTACTAAGAGATTTTTTAAAGCTGGATGTGACAATGGACGGCGAGAAACGAGATTGGAAACGCAAGAAAGTTTTCACCTCGGACGACGTACAGGAGGAGCTTGAAAGGAGTGATTGGGATGTTTCTTCTCTTTCTTCGTTGACTTCCTCCAACTATTCTCCCAGTGATGCGTCGACTTCCGAAGATTCGAGTGATGATGACTCTATTGCACCGACAACGCCTGCACCCAGCAACACAACGGTGAAAAAGGTGACGAAAAATAAAATACAGGCTAATGACATAAATCACAAATGGTTCTATGTTGATGGCTCTCATTTGCGAAGGGATATTTTCTTTCTCTCAAAGGAGGAATACTTTTACAATGACACTATATTTCCAAAAGACCCACAAGATTTGACGCCATTTGATGTTTATTCCGCGTTTGTGAACACCGATCTTCTAGATATGATCGTAGATGAAACTAATCGATACGCCGAGCAAGTGAAGGGTAAAGGCTTCAAAAAAAAATCTCGCCTCAATGATTGGAAACCGACTACCCGAGAAGAAATTTCTAAATTTCTGGGAATATTGCTCTACATGGGGCTAGCAAGGCTTCCCAAAATTGCAGACTATTGGAGTAAAAAAATTCTTTACCGCCATGGAGTTGCTTCCTCCGTTATGAGTAGGAATCGTTTTCAACTTCTACTGAAGTTGATTCATTTTTCGGACAACACCGCGAACACAGAAAATGATAGGCTCTTCAAAATTCGAGCCTTGTGCGAAAGAATCAAATCTTTATTTATGAAATATCACCAGCCGGGTGAAAATTTAACAATAGATGAGACTATGAATCCTTTCCGAGGTCCAAAATGAATCCTATCCAAAATGTTCAAAATTTGTGATAATAAGGGATACACCTACAATTTTTCAACATACATCGGCCAGACATCAAATTGTGAAGGGAGAAGCCTAGCTGAAAAAGTGGTACTTGATTTGGCTGAACCATACCTGAATCACGGACGGACACTCATTACTGATAATTTTCATACCTCCTTGCCTTTGGCAAAGGCGCTCCTGGACAAAGACACGCACCTGCTAGGTACTCTCAGAAGAAACAGAAAGGGAGTCCCCCACGATATAGCCAATGCGAAATTAGTAAAAGGCGAAATAATCGGAAAGGAGTCCAGCGATGGCATCGTGATTGCAAAATGGCAAGACAAGCGTGATGTTATGTTCCTGTCGACAAAACACGGAATAGACATCATGAATACGGGTCGACGGAACCGCAAGGGCGAGGACGTCAAAAAACCAGCCGCCATAATTGAATACAACGGTGGGAAAGACGGAGTTGATTTATCGGACCAAATGTCAAGCTACAATTCTCCTCTGCGAAAAACTGTGAAGTGGTACCATAAAATCGCATTTGAGCTTCTTCTCTCCACATCAGTCGTGAATTCATGGATAATTTTCAAACATTTCACAAAGAAAAAAATCGAAATAACGGAATTTCGGGAATTATTAGCGTCCCGCCTAATGCAACTAGACTTGAAGGACGACCCAGGACCATCCGTGCCAAGGAAAGCACCTACTTCCAGACACAGTCTAGTTCAATGCGAGGTGCGGGACAAAACAAACAGGAGGATTAGAAAAAGATGCACTTTATGCTACGCTGAGAAATCGAAAGAGGGAGGAAGAAAATTAGCCCAGAAAAAAGTGAACCTAGTTTCAACAATGTGCGTCACGTGCAATATGTACATATGTATCAATTGCTTTCCGAAACACCATTAAAATTTGTTTTTTTACTGTTATTACCCTAATTTATAGTTAAAGTCGCCGGTTCACCGGTGATCCTCACGGCACGTGGCCTTAACTTTTAATAACTAAGTGCCTTGAGGATCACCGGTGAATTCATCAAACTATGGTAACTCCAACTTGAAATTACGCAAGGGAAAGCGAAATTGAAGTATACGGTCAACAAAACGTATTTTATCATGGATCACGCAATTGGCACCGCGAAGAAAAACAACCCAAAACTATGTTGGCAGCCAACGTGTTAATGCCCACAGTGACTCTTACAAATCAGTTGACCGTTCGGGTCTATCTGTCGATCCCATGGTAATATACAAATAAATTCAATCCCAGGCATTACAATTACCAAACACAATTGCTGTTGAACAATCGGCTGCTTATATAGCGGGCTATATAATACACAAAATAAAAAAATCGAAGTCCCCCGTTTGTCTAGATTGTCTTGAAAGTGTAACTAGCAGAGTTGCGTCAGAAGAAACGCTATTTATTGCTAACAAAGAGTACAGCGAAAACAGAAAAAGCTTATTTTATCCTAGCCAAAACCTTGTTGATCACATTTTACTTGCGAGTCAAATCATCCTAAAAGAGTCCTGGGGCCTTAGTTAGAGTTGTCGGGAAAAAATCTCGCAAGCGGTATCCAAGGACGCTTCATCAGAAATAATACTATCCCGCCATAGCAACCACCTCAAGTGAGTTTTTCCCGACAACTCTAACTACGGCCACGGCCCCAGGTCTGTTTTTCACCAAGAAAAATTGCTTGAAACCTGTTTAAATTTAAATTTTCCTTCAACTCTTTTTCTCTGGATACACGATGAACACAGAGATTCGTTAAAAAAAAAATATTTTGAAAATTTTGTCACTTTTGATCATAAGAAATAAATGTAAAAAATTTAATAACCTCCTTTCCAAAAAATATAAGTCCCGTCAGCAGCAAAAAAAGATGAATAAAATTTTGCACGTTTAATCTTTTAATGTTTTTTTCATAATTAAAGCAGTCATAATCCTTTCTTTTTAATTCGTGCAGCCTTGAAACTTTGCTCTTAATCCCCACATTATGATCATAACATATGTGGTAGTGGGTTCCTTGTTTTCAGAGTGGGGAAAAGTTTGGAATTGACCAAATTTCAGATTTGCTAAATTATTATTGTATCAGTGGTGGTTCACATCTTTGTGGCATTTCAGTAACGTGTAAATAAGTTGTGTCTAAATGGGGGGGCGCTTTTAGGAGTAGGTATTATCTTTGTACAATAATCCAACATTGTTACGTTTATTAGTTTTATGTGAAAAGAAAAAAAAAAAAAAAAAAAAAAAAAAAAAAAAAAAAAAAAAAAAAAAAAAAGCATGGGTGGTGGGTGGGGGACAAATGGACGGCGTAGGAAGAAAATAATTTCATTTTTCGAAAATTATTGCTTCCACACCGTCAACGCCTATTTCCAGCCTGCTCGTGGCGTCCCTCCCCTGCACAGCTGACTGTACATCATTAATGTAAAGCCGGAGACACACATGCGGTACTTACCAAGTAACGAGCAAAACATTTTTCAAATTTTCAGCTGGTTGGTTTCTAGCCAATTGCTAGATAGGTTGAATATTTTGCTCGTTACTTGACAAGTACCACATGTGTGTATCCGGCTTAAGCAAAGTAGATGGGATTTTCTTTTTGAAGGCCTGTAAAGTCTCAAGGGGCCCATACACGATCAACCTGGTTGTCAACTTAGTTTACAACATTGCGTGTTGACAACCAAGTTATCTGTCTGTCGGGAGGTTGGCGGTTGAAATTTAATAAAACTTCACAACATACAGTCTATTTGGCTGTCTACTCGCAATGTTCTCAACTAAAGCTCAGATCACGGGCGATGAAATTTTTGAATCTATGCTATTTGAAAATATGCTCCTTGGCAATGAAAGGATGTTTTGAAAAAACTAGCATTAAATATTGCTTCAAAAATTCAAAATGTAAAGCGTGTGATTCGGGCTTAATTTTATAACCAGATTGATCGTGCGTGTGCTCCTTCATGCGCAGAGTAAAATAACTAAGCTATGTACTTTCAGTTGACTGATGGAAAAGGCGGAATGTTAGAAGATAATGTATCGTATTTGCACAAAATTTTGTACGGGGAAACATTTCATACCTATTCTCACAACTGGCATGTTTCAAATTCAGAGAGGACATTAAAGTCTGTGGAAAAAAATTCCCCAGTGCAGAATTATTTGCTAATAGAAAACGTGTTGTTTATTTACTTTAGAGCATTCTTCAATGATTTGCAGTAGCTACTGCCTTTGCATGCAATTCACGTCATTACGTATTCATAAATTGAGGATAAATGTTTTTATACTGAAAAAGCCACGGGTTGCAAAAATTTGAAGAATGGGGCCCTGGACCCAGGCTTGAGAATGAGCGTTATTGCATTATTGTGAAAATAACTCCTGTTCAAAGAAGAACACGATATTTCAATCAGTGGATCCCGATACTAATATGCTCGTGTGTGCTTTTTTGTTTCAGGTTCAAGCAGTGACACCGCATTACTATGTACAAAAAATTAATAATTGAAACAATTTAAATACAAATTAAAATTGTGAAAATTGTCTATTTACAGTCTACTGTTAGAATTGTGATTACAATTTAATTTTCATGTAATAAAGAGCGAGGAAACAAATTAATAAATTTTATTGATTGCTAAAATACCGATTCCCAATTCTCTTTCTAGAATAAATAACTTGAAAAATGTTTCTGTAACCATTTTAATGTCGGATTTATATTCCGCAAGTCATTTGATTTTAATTCATTTCATTATAAAAAGTCTATGAAATCAGATAACTTAACGAAAACAAGTCCGTCGTTAAATTACAGATCACCCTAGTGGGGATGGAAAAGCCAAAAAGGTGAAGAAGGGGGTAAAGACCTGGGGATGGAACGGGGGAGAGCGCGGGGATATCCACTTTAGTTACTGCCTTTACAGCCCGGAGCGCTGGTCTCAATCCCCCCCATCGCCCCTCAAGGGGTGCAGCTGTTCCACTACCCAGCCCGTTTGTTTTCACTCTTATGTGTTGGTGCTCTGTGGTCGGAGGCCACGAGGGCCGCGTTATCGCTCACTATGGGTGATAACCAAGAGTTGATCAACTCGGCTGTAAAGCTGAGAATCTCCAGGGACGGGTCGACCACCTCTGGAGCAGCAAGGAACGACTCGTCGGCCCAAGCAAACCAGAGCGGAATACCCACCCAGGAAAGCAATACGGTGGTTGACGGAAATTTGAGGCCGACAGGGACGCGAACAGCGGCTCAGTCAAACTCTGAGGCGGAGGATTCGGACCCGTCGGGAGGGTAAGAAAGCCAGGGAGAAAAGTAGGCGCGAGAATAGAGCCCGTAAGGTAGCTGAAGCGAGGGCAAGACAGCCCCTCACGGGTTTTAAGGGGAGGTTCGAACAACAACGCGAACAAGCGTATAGAATTCGGGAGGAGAAACGGAACGAAAACCAGAAGAGATTTAGGTCTACCTCGCACCCTACCCCTCCGGGGGAAGGGGTAGTAGGACCGTCAAAAAGATTCAAGAAGGAGGAAACGGAAGAGAAAGCACGCCAAGAGCATGGAAAGAGGGCCAAAACCTCGATGAATGCCAAGGCGGTTATGGTGAAAGTGAACGGCGGGGCCTTCTCAAATGAAGAGGCGGTCAAGGTAAGGAATTTCGTGCTAAGAGCGCTTATAGCGTGTCAAAGTAAGATCCGATTTGTAGACTCCGGGCTTGTACAGGAGAGTAAATTGTACGTTATGACGTGCGGGAGTAAAGAATATGCGGACTTGCTAATAAGTACGCTAAGGGACGGGGTGGGGGTACATGGATGGGCGATTTACCGGCTCTCGGAACTGCCGATTCCGAAGCAAATCCGGGGTGTCCTTACCGGTTTCGGATTGAGACAGGATGAACTCCTGCCATGTATGGCAGTAATGAACCCAGATCTCGCGTTTCAATTCGATAAGTGGAGCATTGTTAGTTTTGGGACCGATCAGGTGGGGTTGAAAACGGTGGTAACAATCGAGGTCCCGAAAGAAGACGTAGGCTACCTGGGAGTGGAACTAACCCGGGTCAAGTTCTGGGTACTTAGAAGCCCGTGGCTGGGGGATGAAACCGACGAGGAGGAAACCGCGATGGTGGTAGAGGAGGAGACAGCGGCTCAGAGACAGCAGCCGGGGGGGAGTGGGTTGGTCGCCACGACAACTGCAACAACCCGGCGTCCGCCGTTTGGTAGAACTTTGGAGGAGGTGGAGGAAGATTTGCTCCGGTCCCCCCAAAAAAAGGGGGGGGGAGGTAAGTGAGGTTCCTACAGGCGAATACCCAGCGGCAGCTGATGTAGCCGTACTGCTGGGTAAAAAGGAGTTCGACGTGGGACTGTTTCAGGAACCGTATGTATATAAGTCTAAGATTAGGGGATGGAATAATCAATATTATGTGTCTTTTTATACAGGAGTTAATGGAGTGCCTAGGGCATGTGTAGTCGTAGCAGCGGATTTGCAACCGGTGCCACTGCGCGCGTACGAGACGAGGGACTTTGTGGCGGTTGCCGTCCAAGGAGAGATACCGGGCGTAGGACGAAAGAAAATAGTGGTGGTCTCGTGGTACCGGGCGGCGGACAGTGATGTGGTCCCGGAGTGCCTGGAACGCCTAAGAGATTATTGTAGTGACACCGGGAGCCTGTTGGTGGTGGGAGCGGACGTAAACGCCCACCATGAAGTGTGGGGTTCCTCAAATAACAATCAGCCTGGTGAGGAACTCCTGGAAGGATTGGTAAGATTAGGATTAACTATTGAGAATGTCGGGAGTGAGCCAACTTTTGTGGTGCGTAATAGGACGGAGGTCTTGGATGTTACTCTAAGCTTAGGGCCGACGGGTAGATGGATTACTAATTGGCGGGTCTGTGACAGATTAATAACCTCTGATCACAGGCCTATTATGTTTAGTTTAGGAGCCAAAGGAGTAAAGAAACCCCCTGGGAGGAATCCGAGACGAACAGACTGGGAGAAATTCGAGAGGATAGTGGGAGAAGCAACGGGAGAAGTATCCAGAAACACTTTAGATGAAGAGGAGAAAGAGATAAGAAAAATTATAACTTTGGCTTTTCAGGCGGCTTGTCCCGAGAGAAGGGTCAAAGAAAGGGGAGCGGTGTGGTGGAATGCCCACCTTAAAGAAAAGAATCGGAGGATGAACTCGTCGTTGAGCGCGGCTAAGAGAACGGATGGAGAGGAGGAATGGGAGGCGTATCACCGGGCGCGGAAAGAGTACAAAAGTGCGATTCGGAGAGAGAAGAGAAAGTCGTGGAGGAGCTTTTGCGAAGAGGTAGAGAGCACGCGGGAAGCGGCGAGACTTAACCGCATAGTAAAGGAGGATAGCCGGCAACTTCTAGGCACAATTATTGAGCCGTCAGGTGAAGTAGTGGTAGCAAGTAGGGAAATTTTGGAGTCGTTATTAAGCGCGCATTTTCCAGGTTGTGAGGAGGAGGAGGAGGAGGTTGTGCCCAGCCAGCATAGAGCGGAACATGAAGGAGCGATGAAAGAGAGCGACGCTATTATTAATAGAGAGCGCTTCAGATGGGCCCTAAAGTCGATGGGCCAATATAAAGCACCGGGAATCGACGGGGTATACCCATGCATGCTGCAGAGGGCCGGAGGACGAGCGCAGGAAAGAATAAGGAGACTCTTCGTCACAGACTCTTCGTTGTATGGCGACGGGGCAAGTACCAACGCCATGGAAAAGGGTGAGAGTATCGTTCATACCTAAAGGTGGAGGGAAGCATGATAGGGTCGGAAACTTTAGGCCCATAAGTTTAAGTTCGGTAATGATGAGGTTGATGGAGAAGACGCTAGACGGCTATATCCGGGATGGCATAGATAAAAGTAGACCATATTATCCGAGGCAGCATGCTTATATAGCGGGGAAATCGACAGAGTCGGCGTTGCAAGAGCTGGTAGGGAAGCTGGTGGATACCATAGCCCAAAAAGAATACGCATCGGTTTTGTTGCTGGACATAGAGGAAGCATTCAACCAGGTCACTTTTCAGTTTATAGTGGAGGCTTTGAAACCTTTCGGGTGAACCCAATGGTGGTTAGATGGATTAGTCATGCTCTGAGGCATAGGTGGATTAGAGCAGAGTTAGGGGGAGAAACGGTAGAAAGGAGGGCAAAGAGAGGAACCCCGCAGGGGTCTAGCCTCTCGCCCCTCTTATGGATAATAGTGGTAGATGAACTAATTAGATTAATGGAGGAAAATGGCTTCTATATGCAGTTTTTTGCGGATGATGGAGCCATCGTGGTTAGAGGAAAGGTATTGTCGACACTTTTTGAACTTATGAGGCAGGCGATTAGTATAGTGGAGGAATGGTGCGAGCCAAGAGGGTTAACCACTAAATCGAGCAAGGTGAAGCTGTGTCTGTTCACCCACAAGAGGAACAGGCAGGGGCTTCAGACTCTACAGATTAGGGGCAAGGAGGTGGAGTTAACAACGGAAGTTAAGTATTTAGGGGTGTGGCTAGATCATCGACTGAGCTGGGAGAAGCACATAAGGGAAACTTATCAAAAGGCGATGGGCACCTTTTGTCAGGTTAGAAGGGTAGTGGGGAAAACATGGGGCCTGAACCCCAAAATGACCCTATGGTTGTCCCTCGGGGATTATCCGACCAAGGATCCTCCAGGGGGCCATGGTTTGGTGGAGGGCGGCGAACAAAAAGGGAAACGCAGCTAAATTAGACAGAGTGCAAAGGCTGGCCTGTCTGGCGACCCTAGGGGCGTTCAGAACGACACCAACAAGACCGATGGAGGTAATGCTAGGACTAAAACCCTTAAGCCTTGAGCTGCAGGCACGGGCTATGGAAACGGCATACAGATTGGACTGCATGTCAGGGGAGGTAGGAAACGGGAGGATACGAGAACACATGCGCAGAGTGGCACCGTCCACGGGCATGAGATCGGATCAAATGGTTAAACAAGGGGACTTTGTAAAGACGATCGCGGTCAAACTATCCCGGGAGACCGGGCAAGGGGGGGGGGATACAGAAGAGATTAAGTGTTTTACGGACGGTTCAAAAATTGGAACCGTGAAAGGGAAGGCGGGGTCAGGCATATACATCCCCGGAATGGGGGGTGGAAGAGAGCCTGACGTTGGGGAAATATGCGACGGTGTTCCAGGCGGAGGTTGCGGCCATAGAAGCTTGTGCAATTGAACTGAGACGGAAAGGTGTGGCAAATAAGCGAATAACGATATACTCGGACAGCCGAGCCGCCCTCGGGGCCATTTCCAGGCCGGTGGTCAAGTCAGGGGCGGTGGGGGGCTGTAGAGCTAGTATATCGGCACTGCTGACGGAGGGTAACACGGTTACATTAGGGTGGGTACCAGGTCATGCTGGCATCCCGGGGAATGAGAGAGCAGACAAGCTGGCTAAGACGGGGGCCATGACAGAATATGTCGGACCAGAACCGGTGGTGGGGATAGCAAGGGAAGTAGGACTCAGTGAAATTCGGGGTTGGGCGAAAGCGGAAGCCCAGGCACGATGGGAAGCAGAAGATCACTGCAGACAAGCGAAAAAGGGCATTAAAAGGTATGATGCCAACACGACAAAGTGGTTGGTAGGGTTAGGGCGAAAGCAAACTAGAAAGATAGTAGGAATATTTACAGGGCACTTTGCAGTTCAGAGACACTTGCACATGATGGGGCTAGTAGGGGACCCTACATGTGAGAGGTGTGGAGTGGAGGAGGAGACAACGGGTCATTTAGTGAGGGAGTGTGAGGGGTTTGCGGCAGCGAGGTTTGCTATATTTGGGAGGGACAGGTTGACCGACCTAGAATTTTCCAGGGCTCAAGGGGTCCGAGTACTGGATTTTCTGGGGAGGGTGAGGAGACCAGTCTAAAAATTAATAATTGAGCGTCGTAGGTGTGAGAGTATATCCAAAGAAGATATTGAAGAAAAGAAAGATCACTCCCACTTATTTGTTTTATTTTGTAATGGCGTTGTTGCCGAAACCGCGGTCACAAATAACATAAAACAAATAAGTGGGAGGGATCTTTCTTTTCTTCAATATCTTCACCAGTCTTCTCCATTAGCATATTATGGTTTAACTCAGAGAGGACGGGTGGAAATAAACTGTCCGAAGGCAGAATTTTGTGCAAACAGCTTGTTTAAATCATTCATTTGGGATTTTCACGACGAGACGAATAGTGCATTTTACATGGGCATGATAAAACGTGAAATTCACTCGTAATTTGTTTAATACAGTCGGTGTTCTAGACTAGTACATCCGTCCCAAGTCTGAATGCAAAGGACAGTGTCCCTCATTTAATAATCCCCTCCCCACGCCCACTGAGACATTTCATTTTTAATTCGTTAAACGTCATTTGAATTCCCCAGTGAGGAGCACACCATTGCCACCTTTTTACACCTTCCACCAAAACCCATACGCTTATCCCCTTAAATAACGACCCTATCCGCTGCATTAACATATTACATGCAGCCGTCAGCAACCGTGGTCATGTCCACACTTCCTGGTCGAAAGTGTGTAGCTCTTTAAATTACGTAAAACGGATACAACTTTTCATTGAGGGTTGGAAAAACCTCAGAGTGAGTGTCATGACAAATAATGGTTTCAAAATATTTATCATAATTAGCGAGTGCAAATTCAAAATAAGGCACTAAATAAAAACAAAATAGGGCACATAATATTTATTTTACTCAATTTAAAACTTCCTTGTACTCAACAGTTTTTGTCCATCCCAGATTTAAATGTTAAAATAAGGACTAAGGAGGAGGAATATTAATTATTGCAATGGAGGCTTTTATAGGTAATTTACAGTGAGTTCATTTCACCACCGAGAGCTATAGGGTTGAAGTTACCAAACTCTAACCTTGTTTACATGAAATTCAAAGTATTTATTTTTCTTTAACTTCGAGTTACCCCCCAACTCAAACCTTAACTTTGAGTGGTGAAATTCACTATTAGAGTTTGACAACAATCTCATTGGTAGATTCAGTCTCTCGTTCGGGAAACTTTAGGAGACTGGTGTATGTGTATTTCAGTTTCTTCGAAAAGTCTTCAGTGCACATTGATTCCTAGCTCTAGATATAATTTGAAAGGCCAAGCACACCTATACGAAGGGTCTAGAAGTTCTGGCGGTAGACCGGCGAAATAAATATCATGCGAGATACGATAGCGTCACATAATTTATGCCTCCTTTGCGATACCATTGACAAGAATTCAATATTTCTTCCATAATTTTTTCCCCCAGTCTAGTAATATAGCAGAAAGTCCTGAGCAATTTGACAGACGAACAGGAAATGTAAGTCCACTGAGGAGTTGTTTGTCGCAAGGCAGTCTTGGAAAAAGAGAGAATACTTCTTTGTGCAGAGTTAAACAACATTCAATTCTGTCAAGTCAGTTTGTTTTGAAAGTTGTTGGATCGAGTAAGCACAAAACCTAACTTACCGACCTATCTATACGTGATAAGTTGGGCGTTGAAAAGTGTGCGATGGGAGAAACTCAACGGGAATCTCAAGTTCAAATTGAAAAGGGAGAGAAGAGGAAATAGAATTCTTCCGCTTGAAAAGAGTTAAGAATTAGAACGATAAACTTTATATTAGAGAGCACCCAAATTTAAGGTTTCGTTAATGGTTTCAAAAACTTACTTAAGTACTCCTCACGCCACTTTTCGAACCATACTCCACAGCAATGCCTTCCAGGAGTCCACAAACTATCTTAAGTGAATGAAAAAACTTGTGGCAGTTGAACTTTTTTTTTTATTGACTCCACTGTATGGAAGTCACTCACACAAAACTGCCGGGAAGGCAAAAAAACGAATATAGCTTTCAACTCGTAAACTCGCTTATACCTAACTCCTCCGCTCGACAAATTTAATTGAAAACTGGGGTATTTAAATTATTTAAAACCTTCTGGAATCCTTAAATTCTTGAATAAAGACAGTGCTCTGGAGGTGCGGGAATACTTTTCTTTGCGCGCTCCCGGTATTTAAATAGGAAATTTTCGTTTAAGGGTGAAGAATATTTCCCATTTCCTATCATCATTTTAGAAAATTCAGGGGAATTTGTATCGCTAGCTGAAAACATACTCGCGCAACGGAACCTGAAAATGTGATAAGGTGCGTTTTTTTTTAATTGTATTTTCCAAGGAGACACACGTCCATGCTCCGTTATCGTAATAATTATAGAAAATATTATTATACTCTGGCGTAACCCGAAAATCTGGACTATTCTGGTTCGGTGGCCGACCTCATGCCACATTCAAATACGTCATTGATTATAAACAATTATAGATATTGCTACTTGTGCAATTAATGTTTGCAGTGGATGTTATCAGTGAATCTAACGCCGTGACCATTTAACGACACGCATAAGTACAAAATATGAAATTCCAGGTATAGTCAGCTTCCCTAACTTCCCAAGGTGAAAGAAGAGTATCCTACATAATTATTATTATCGCTACTACCTTTTTTTATTGAACTGAAAAAGACAGGAAAAACCGTTAACCTCGTTTAGCACGTCGACCGTTCAGATGCAGACACTGTCCCTGTACGCGCTTGGCGACAAGTCAGAAAAGCAAATAAGAGCACTCCTGGCTGACAAAGAAGCTACGTCACTAAGTTTATAGCCGACGAGCTCGGATTGGAAAGAATAAGAGAGGAGTCACTGGCACACTCTCTTTTCGGCGGACACGAATCATAGTCGGATCTTCATCAAATATAATCGTCTGCGACTCTCCAGTCGTGAGAGAGATTTTGTGCGCAATTTTGAGGTCCTGGACAAATCGATTATTTGTCAGAACCTGGAGCCCTTAGTTCTCAGCGATTGTCGGATGGAATTGAAAAAGTTTTCCGTCGAGATACACGATGTCTGCAGTGGCCCTATTGACGTTTCAATTGGTGAATATGTCTATGGCGAGCTCCTAACTGGCGACAAATTAGACTTATCGAACGGACTGACAGCTGTGCAAACACTGCTAGGTTGGACGATGATGGGCAGGCTGCCGAAGCCCACAAATGTAGCCACTTCTGTAACTACTAGCTTAATTATTGCCCCATCAATCAAGGTGTAAGTTCGTTAAACGCTACGAATTACATGAATCAGATAGAAACACCAAAAGGAATATATTTAGCAACTGATAATAAGCCAGGGCTCTTTTTATAATTATGTAGGGGATGCTCCATCAACCCACCTCCAGCGAACGTGCCGGTGATGAGTCGTTAGCGATGTGGAATCCTTCGACGAATGAAAATGAGACGATGGAGAAAATGTAGTGTCACTCGCGAGGAGCAAAATACTTGAACACCGAGGTTTGAGATCAGCCAGGTGGAAAGCAGGTTTTAACCGGTCGATCGAGACGATAACGTGTTTGCCTTTTATGGCGATTGTGAAACATTTGTCGTCTCTTCTAACAACGGAATATGGACCTTCGTAAGGCTGTTGGAGAGGTTTCTTTACCGAATCGACTCGAACGAAAACATGGCGAGTGTCACCTAGGTCATGGTGTACAAAAAATTTACGGGTGGAATTCGATTTTTCGCTAGCTGGCCTGGCCTCGTGAAAGAAATCCCTCAAACGTTGCAGAAACGAGTGAGGTTCGGCGTTCGATGAATCCGTTGAATCGAAGAGATTGCCAGGGAAACGTAGAGGGCAACCTAGGTGAAGCTCTGCAGTTGAGTATTCGGAAACGTAAGGAACCGCTAGCGGGCCGAGAAGTACTGTCGGTAGTTTCGAGAACCAGTCTGGACATTCTTGACACTTAAGGGCTGTTTTAAGTGAACGATGCCAACGCTCGATTTTGCCGGTTGATTGGGAGCGATACGACGTAGTTTTAAAATGGCGTGTCCCGAGGTGCTGGTGTAACGGGAATTTTATAGGGGAATTCTTTTTTTTTGTTTTTTTTTTTGCCTAGCGGATAAGTTTGTAATATTGTTTCTCGCGTTCATCCATTAGAAGAAAATCTCAGTACTAGTGTCATATCATTTTTGTTTATGTTTATAAGTATAAGGTTTAGTGGATAAGTCAGCAATATTCATTGTAAATAGAAAAGCAGAAAATTAGACGTTAATCACTAAAAATCTCTCACGTTACAACCATGTTAAGTATAATAAAATCGAGTTTTAGATTCCGGACCATTCTAACGATCTCTATGGAGTATTGAAGCGAACCACGCTGTCCCCTCTCTAACTCCTCACCACACATTTCCCCACTCCTTGAGACAGAGAGTATAAAAGAGCCCGTCGGAGCTCGAAAGAGAGATTCGGGTTCGAGAAACGAGACCAGAAAGACTCGGGAAAGAGAAACCGTGAGTACAAGTCGGTCTAGAAGAGTCAAGTGTCGTAACGTTTCTAGTGGTGATTGACACCAGTGCCGTTTTGGTGGCCACCGTATTGTTGTCCGTGTCAAAGAGAGATCGTGAGCACAAGTCGATCTAGAAGAGTCAAGTGTCGTAACGTTTCTAGTGGTGATTGACACCAGTGCCGTTTTGGTGGTCACCGCGTCGTGGTGGGTGAGCTACGTCATACTCCGTAAGTCAGAATATCGTCATCCGTCGTCATCATTGTTGTCACCAGCCCACTCAAAGGTTGAGGTCAGACTCCGTCGTCATCCGTCGTCATCATTGTTGTCACCAGCCTACTCAAAGGTTGAGGTCAGACCCCGTCGTCATCCGTCGTCACCATTGTTGTCACCAGCCTATTCAAAGGTTGAGGTCAGACCCCGTCGTCATCCGTCGTCGCCATTGTTGTCACCAGCCTCAAAGGTTGAGACCCCGTCGTCATCCGTCGTCGCCATTGTTGTCACCAGCCTATTCAAAGGTTGAGGTTAGACCCGGTTGTCACCCGTCGTCACCGATTTTGGTCACCGGCCTACCCCGAGCTGAAGTCCACCACGTCGTCTTCCGTCGCCATCGGTCAAGTCACCGGTGTCTCGAAAATCGTCACCAACATCTCCCCTTCGAAACAAACTCGTGAGTCTCAACGTCTATTCCTTTACAAATCATCATTTCGTTTTTTTTATTCCCCTCCTCTCCGAAATAACCACTAAATTCGGTTCATATAAACCAACCCTCAAGAGATCATTAGAATATTATTGCGGTCCCCAAGTTTTCTATTTGTGCATACATAGAGTTTAAGTTATAAATTCCTTCAAGTTTCGAATAAAATAAACCACATTTTTTCTTTAAAGAGAAAAGAAAGTAAATTTGCTTAATATCTTCTTTTTTTTTAAACAAAACACTACCTATTCCTGAAGACTCCTGGACTCTCCGATCTCGATAAAAAAGGTAACTCCTAACGGAGCGTGTGACCGACCATCAGGGTCACACTGGTTGAAACATATGTGAATCGAATTGTCGGCCCCGGTCGGTGACAATTCGATGGGGGATTCCGCCGTAGCGTGAGATCCACTCCCTGAGAAAGGTGTCGGCGACAGTTTCAGCCGAAATGTCTCGAATGGGAATTGCTTCGGGCCATGAAGAGAAGCGATCAATCATTGTGAGAATGTAGCGCATGTTTTCAGAGTGGGGAAGAGGACCGACAATATCGAAATGGACACACTGAAAACGGGCGTCGACAGAGGGAAACGTTCCAGGAGGGCTATTTGTATGTCGTCCGACTTTGGACCTTTGGCACTGAAGGCAAGCTTTAGCCTACAATTTGGAATCGTGATCTATACCTGGCCAGACGAAACGTTCGCGAACAAGTAGCGAAGTGCGTTTCGGAGAAGGGTGTGCGGCGTTGTGGATGAGAAGGAAAACTTTACAGCGGAGAGGGGAAGGAATGAAAACACGATTTCTTTCATCGCAATAAAGGTATGTGGTGAGGCCTGGAATCAAGTCTCGGCGGAGTTTGAGAGAGTTTGCAGGGGATTTGAGGAGATTTTTCAGTTCGTCGTCGTTTTCTTGAATTTTGGCAACTTCGGCGAAATTGAAAAGGTTAATGGTTTCGAGTCTGGACATGAAATCGGCTATCACATTATCCTTACCACTGATGTGACGAATGTCGGTCGTGAATTGTGAAAAAAAATCCAAGTGACGCTTTTTCGAGATTCTGAGAGAAATCAAAAGAAAGTGGTTTGTGGTCCGTGTAGACTGTTAAGTTTTGACCTTCTACAAAGTGTCGAAAATGTTTGATCGATGCATAAATCGCGAGAAGTTCTTTGTCGTATGTGCTATAACGAGTTTCCGTGACTGTCAGTTTTCTGGAGAAAAAAGATAACGGTGAGGAGGAGCCGTCAATGCTTTGTTGACGAACGGAGCCGATTGCCATGTCTGAAGCGTCAACTTGAAGGAGTAAAGAACAGTCAGGCTTCGGATGAGCCAGAAGGGTGGCGTTGGCGAGGGTTTTGAGACAATCGTCGTATGCTTGACTCAAATCGGAATTCCAGGTGATGAGATCGTTGTCGTTTTTGCAATCTCTGAGTGCGTTGTGAAGTTTTACTTGGGACCAGGCCGCTCGACGGGGAGAAAACGACGATAGAAATTGATTGTACCTAAAAAACGACGCAAGGCCCGGAAGGTGGACGGTCGGCTGGCATCTATGAGTGCCTGAACGCGCTGAGGCAGAGGAGCGGGGCCTGACGGAGTGATTCGAAAACCGATAAAATCGATTTCTTCTACGCCGAAAACACATTTTGCGGGATTAAGGCAGATTCCGTAATCTTTAAATCGTTGGAACACAAGAGAAAGGTGTTCTTCGTGTTCCTCTGGAGACGTTGAACCGACCAGGACGTCATCGAGGTATGTGAAGACGAACAGGAGGTCTCGAAGAACTTTGTCCATGAATCGCTGAAAAGTCAGTCCGGCATTTTTCAGACCGAAAATCATCATTGGGAATTCAAAGAGTCCGAAGGGCGTGATGATAGCTGTTTTCTCGATGTCGGTAGGTGCGATAGGTATTTGGTTGTAAGCTCTCAAAAGATCCAGTTTTGAGAAAATTTTAGTTACATGTAGGTTGGATGAAAAATCGTGAATGTGCGGTAGGGGATAGTGGTCGGGCTTAGTGACGGCATTTAACCGCCGGACGTCACCGCATGGACGCCAGCTTCCATTTTTTTTTTTTTGCGTGCTGGGTGAAGTGAAGTGGACCAGCTTGATTTTGAGGGTCGACAGATCCCAAGATCGAGCATCATCTGGAACTCTTTTCTGGCAACTTGGAGTTTCTCTGGTGGAAGACGTCGAAAACGAGAGCGAATGGCAGGCCTGTTTGTTTCAATAACATGTTGGGTGTTGTGCGAGGAACAGGAGTGAGTTTTCTTATTTTTAGCCACACTTATCTTGGCTTTTCTTCAATTCTTGCCCCGCATAAGCGCTTGTGTCAATTTAAGCCGTACGAATTATTTCTCAATACTTTAAACGAGAATTATCTTTTTCACTCAATAGTAGCCGCGAATCTGCGGATTTTATCGAATTGATCCATGAATTAGCGTTTTTCTTCATTTTAGCCACAAATGCGCGCTTTTACTCAATTTTAGCCACGTATTAGAAGATTTTCTCATATTGATCCACGAATTAGGATTTTTCTACATTGTATATCTACAAACGAGCGCCCCTTGTCAAGTTTAACTGCGATTGAGCGCTTTAACACAATTTAATCCGGGATTTTAGTGATTTTTCTTAATGTCGCGCATCCACACGTATTAGCGGGTTCGCCCAAACAGATCCGCGTGAATTAGCGTTTTTATTTTCAATTTTTTGCAATGAATTACTGGTTTTTCTCAATTTAGCCGCGTAGTTGCCCCGAGAAACGCCGAGTTGGCGTACATGACAGAAGGATTGAGCATTTTGTGGGCAAGACAAGGCAAGGACTTGGACACGGACGATAGGGGTTTGAGATTTCTCGCCCGACCTGGCACTAGGGATAAAATGCGTAGAACAAAAAATGGATCAACAAGGACAAAGTAAAACCGGACTGAACCCTTGTAACCCTGTGGATGGTCAGGCCCCACAGGGCGACCCTGGTGAGTCAATGGAACAATCAAACGGGAATCAACGCGTCAGCTACGTACCTGCGTATGCAGTTACTGCTGCGGCCACTGCTGAGGAAGAGACGGTCCCCAAGGACAGTGCGCAAATTCAACAGGTGTTGGACCGACCAACACCTTCGAGGAGGGAATGTCGTGGAGAGCTGATTAACAGATATCCGTATCTTGAAGAATCGTTGGAACAACTGAGGAAGAGCAGACCTGCTGCAAGCACTGATACGACTCCGGCAACGTCTGATAATGACGACTGAACCCTACGATCTCGAGGGCCAGTAAAGTCGCCACCGAAGAAAGTTAGGAAGAGCTTTACAAGGACTCCCAGAAGAGAACAAGTGAGAGACACTGAGGAGAAGAGCGAACCAGGCGAAATGTGGGACAGGATAGTCCAAGTGACTAGGGAGAATCAGTCGTTCGAGAAGGTATCACCGTTTCCAATTGCCAAGTGGTTTGATGCCACGATTGGGAAAGTAGAGAATGTCAGGAAGACTAGGGCAGGAGCTCTAATAATAATGGTTAAGACGAGAGACCAAGCTGAAAAGCTAAAGACATGCGAAAGACTAGGGGACGTAAAAGTTTCAACGAATGCACCAGAGAGACTTAACACGATTAAAGGGGTAATCACTGACCCTGAGCTGGAAAATTCGACCGAGGAGGAGACAGTCGAAGCTTTCAGGAGTTACAATGTTACAGCCGCGAGACTCATCATGAGGAAAAAAGGGCCAGAAGAGCAAGAAAAAACCGGTCCTTCAAAGGGAACATACCTGCCCCTTTGCAATGCTTCAAGTGTTTGGGATTCGGACATGTGGAAGAGAGGTGCCGAGGCGAAGCAATGTGGAAAGTCGAGACATGAAGACGGATGCGTTAATTGTGGTGGATCATACGGAGCGAGAGACCGGGAGTGCAAGGTGTATCAGTATGAACGCAAAATACAGAGGGTTAAGGTGATGCAAAGGTGCAGTTATTTCGAAGCCAGAATCTACGTGACGAGGGGAGGCTTCGTAAGAGAGGAAGCTACTACGCGCAAAGAACGCGTGGTGAGAAGGAAGTAATTCGGGTACGAGGACCTCCTCTAGTTGAGATGGGAACCTCAGCACCGAAGTCATTGGAAGCACCTAAGCTGGCACCTGAAGGCAAAGTGAATGGAACAGGTGTAGCTAGGACAACCCTCGCGAAGCCAGAAGGGGCAAGGAGGAGTGAAGGATTACCTCTGGAGTCGGGACAGAAGCTATCAATTGCTAGTGACGAGCCGAAGCCACAGAGGACTATCTATCTAGTAAGGGCTATATGTATATGTGACGGAACTGGAAGCTGCCCAGGTTAAAGGGGCGCGAACGAAGACACTAGTGGGGAAGCTGAGAAGGAACCTGATGGAGCAGATTTAGGGCGTCCAACTATACCAGCAGGGCAGAACAGTATCTGGAGTCCTTAGAGGAACGGATCAATGTAGCAGCAACGAAGGTGATACCAAGAACGGGTCGAGGAAAAGAAGGAGGTGCGTTCCTTGGTGGAATGCTGAATGTGCGAAGGCACACAAGGAGAAGAAGGAGGCGTTCAAGAGGCTGAGGAAGAATATTATCTCGTATAATATTACGGCTTTTCGCATAGCGATGGCAAGAGAGAGAGAGAGCCGTCTTCACCAAAGCCCGAAAGGAGAGCATGTGGGAGTATGTGGAGGCCATCAATGAGAGTAGAGATTCCAGTGAGATGTGGGCTAAAATCAAGAGCATCTCCGGAAGGAAAGGAACTAGTGCATTACCAATGATTGAGAATGAAGGAAGCTACGTACCAAGACCGTGGGAGGTAACTGAACTCTTTGCTCATCGCGACTGGAAGTTTCAGAACAACACCAGATAAGAGCTTTTACGCCTTAAGCGGGGTTCTACCCCCGAAGTATCGGCCAGATCCACTTATGCTAGCGTACTTGGTGAGAGTACAGACAATGCGTCAGCACTTTCTCTGTGGGACAGATATGCTCTGCAAGTGAGTAGGCAAAGGCCTCTTAGAATCAGGGCGAAAGAGAGATTGATGACAAGCTACGCAGGTCTGGAAGTTGCTGGGCGAGGAGACAGGAGGGATTGTCAAGTAACAGCGACGAGGATCAAGGAGCGAGTTTGGAAAGAGTGGGAGAAGAGTGGGAGTGGTTTCAAATTCACGATATTTGGTTTTCAAACAGAGCTTTTCCTCAATTTTAGATTTGAAAAAGGGGCCGTGTTCTCAAATTTCAGCCGTGAACAAGCGCGTTTTCTCAATTTCAACTGAGTATCGGGGTGTTTCACTAGTTCGGGGTCTTGTTGTTTGAATTGGCTATTAAGCTTCTCGCCACTTTCTCGTTACGCTAACTGGCTCCAGAGCACTGGCTCTGCTGATTGTCGTTGCCTGCAAAAACCTAATTTCGCGGGGTTTCCTTAATTCAACAACCAACTTCGTTGATTTTGCACACTTAATAATATGAGAGACTTCACCAGATTTGCTTTGGACTAAATACTCAGAAATCACCCAAAGATTATTCAATTTTATCCTGTGCCTTTTATGCATTACCCCAAGAGGTCTAAATTACCCCTGAATGGGGGTAATTACCCCCACATTGAGAACTGGCAGAGATCGTAGTTCTTCCCCATAAATCTTGATACGCCTTTGCATTAATCTCGCTGCCAAAGATTTCTGGTGGTAGTAGTCGTGGAAGGAGGGCTCGCACCGTTTGTCGTTAATGTCTTAAGAAAAAATCGCACGTAAAATGAATCAAATTCAAATTACTCCCCCTCTTCACCATTACATTATGAAAAAAATTTAAAAAGCTGAATTGGGCTGCCTTTCCCACACCTCCTCCTATAGAAATCTCAGCTCATCCGAAAAGCCATCAACTTCTTACCTTATTTTAACCCCACCTCCTGTATGCTGCTGAGATTAGGGCTCGTCGGCCCGGTATTAATTCGGTCTTTGGGCAATAAAAAAAAATATTATGCCATTTTTTAAACCTTTTATTCCTCCCGCACAACCCTAGGCCCATCGCTGTATTTTATCCAAAACAGAAATCAATGAAGCATACGAGGGCAATATATTCAACTTTTTATCACCCGAAAAAAGCAAAGCAATGCCTG
Source organism: Corythucha ciliata (assembly GCA_038030265.1). Taxonomy (NCBI): domain Eukaryota; kingdom Metazoa; phylum Arthropoda; class Insecta; order Hemiptera; family Tingidae; genus Corythucha; species Corythucha ciliata. The sequence goes on along the minus strand of CM075941.1, from coordinate 1,739,776 downwards.
CGCACTCCCAGCTTCTTATTCACTCAAAATTATCGTTGGAACACTCTAAGCGCTCGTGAACCTCATTTTGCTGAATTGTAACGGTGTATTTATCGTACAAATAAAATTATAAAAGCTTGTGCTCGTATTCAACATCCTATTACCTAACAGAGGACACGAACACTCCGACCGAAATCTCGCGCAAATTTATTTCAAACTATTACACACACACACCCATCTAAAGCCTGAAACCTCGCCGCCTGTTCAAATACGCGCGAACTCCCTCCCATTAACCGTGTGTTACCACCGTTTTACATTTCATCCGTGGCGAGAAATGAATTTCCCTTATTTTGGACGTTAAATTGTGTTTAATAAAAAAAAAAAAACGCTTTTTTGTTTGGGTGGGGGGGGGAGGAGTTGGAAACATTCATGTTGCTTAGATTTACACGGCGTGCATGTTTTGTTGTTCTTCATAAGGACGTTCAACCCAACACTATGAAGTATCAACAGACTTTTTTTCATGCGGCTCGAGTATAAGAAATAATAAAATATAAATTCCCTCGCGCTATTCCCATCAATTACGTTGAAACCGTGTAGTGTTCATGAGCCGAGGGTAGATTAAACAAAATCTTGGAAAATAAAATAGAAGTATGCCCTCCTTCTAGTAAAGGTAAACTGAAATTACTCCTCGTTAGTTTCATTTTATTGCGTGCTTTGACAGAGACCGGTGTTGAAAGTTTCCTAATTAATGTCAGTATAGTTATGTTTGCTTAATAATAATCAAACAGTTTGCATAGTACGTTGTATACAGTTGGGCTTGCTGGGGAATATTGTACTGGGAAAACAAATAGGTAATCATTGAGCAAAATTATAAATCAAGTTTACAGGAATTCAGTGTCTTCTAACTAGGTCGAAGAAACGACCCAATTCTACCTGGTGAACTGAGATGATTCTAAACTGAGACGAATAAAGGTCTCCCCTCACATTTCCGTGTGCCGACACGGCCGTGTGTCGGTGCGGACTCGGCGCGGTGAGGAGAGCCCACTCATGTTCGATTCGCAACCGATCCGTCTCCGTGCTTCGAGGGGTAAAATATAAACTGGAGTGGATGCTTCGGTTTAATTTTTGCCAAGGTACTTACTCTACTCTTAAATGAGCTTTTGTTCATTTAAATACGGGATCCCATCAGGTGCGATTGTGTTACCTGTAAGAGCCTACTCCTATTTTACTGTTTACCGCTAGATTTTAGCTCCGTAGACATGAAAGTGCACGTCTTCGATTCGCACTACTTTTGTTGAACACGGCGTAATAATTAATTAAATTAATATAAAAACCCACCCGTGGGGCACATGGCTGGAAATAGGACATCAATTCGCGGTTTCATGTCACGAATAAGGAAAAAATCGTCTGTGACTAATACATAAGTAATCTATTAATTTAATTATTTATTACTACGCTTGAAAATTGTACTTCTTCAAATTACATCACTGAAAAACTCTGTAATACATTTGAACTGAATTTGTATTTTTTGGTTAACTCAGGATTGAAATTTGAACAAGCAAGCTTCTTCTACATTATGCGATTTCCTGAAAACTATACTAATCGACTTTCTAATCGAAGATTGGCGAAGAAATAGAGCCAGAATTTAGGCTGAAGTTTAGGCGAGGGCGAATGGGAAAGGTGCCGGGGAAACTTGTCTGAAATCACCTTCCAGATTTTGACAGCTGTTTTTTATTCGGCGACAATCTGTACATTAAGGTAAAGTTTAATGAGTTGGTAATCCAACGTGCTTTACGTCCAACTACCATACGGTGTCGTGGACGAGGGCGAAAGCACACATTTTACTATTCTCACGTGGTTATCACTTCCCCTTAAATAATCCAGCCTTTAGTGGGAATCGAACCCACTCAGCAGACGATACCTGGACATGAGAGTCGACGCCCTACCACGAATGAGTCGGCCACTATGCTGGGCATTAAGGTAAAGTTATTTTGTTACGAAATGAAATTATGTGCATTTCGTTTTTAATTATAATTTATTATTATATGCCTTTTATTTTTATTGTTACTGGAACAGAGCCCTGAGGGTTGCGTATACTTGTAGAAAACCGATTCGGAGAAATTAAAGAAACAATGAGTGAGATGACATGATATTGTTTTTCTTTCCTTTGGAAGACTGAACTGACCGCTCACAACGACGCTAATACTCTTCACAGTTGAAATTGTTTTTATTCTGTCATTTATCATGACAGAATAAAAACTGTCATTTATCATGAAAGATAGGCATCAAACTCAAACATAAGGGAGGTGAATCTTGTATTATTTAATGACGTATAGTTGAGTGACATCATTGGGATGTTAAGCATACTGTATGGAGATGGAATTTAGTATGCGCGGGTGACGTAACGTTGGATCTTTTCAGCATGGAGACATGAGAATGGAGGCACTATCCGTTCAATGGTTTGAGGCATGAAAATGCTTCAAATTCCACCACTCCTTCTTATCAAACCGTATCACGCAGTAAACTTCAGAGTGAAGGATACATTCAACGATATATAAAGGCCCGTTCACAAACTCTATGTTTTCTTTGTGTGGTGTCCATGCAACCTATCAAAATGCTTCATTTTTTTAGGGAATGAATTTGTTTGGTTGCATAGATCCCACACAACGCAAACATAGAGCTTGTGAACGGGCCTTAAAAGAACTGGATTGCTCATCACTGCTGATAAAGAATAGCCATCTAATAAGCTCCCAAGTGGATGAGAGGGGTGGAGTTTCAAAGTAAATACCAGAAGAGAGTTGTGTAGCCATAACTACACAAGGAGAGGGACAGGGTGATTGTTTGTCAGAGGACGACCTGCCCCCTCCACGCCCCTCCAGCTCACTGTGAGCAATCCAGGTTTATGTATCGTTGGATACATTACCTTTCAGCCTATCGTCAACCCGCATCTTTCCATGGTGCGGCATTAATGATACGCAATGCTTCAATGATACGGGGGGTTTATTCAGCCCCATCGTACTACCGTATATGGTGACACGATAAGCCATTATGATATAAGTGGAAACCGGCCTTCACAAATGAAGTGATGTACATAGTTTCTGTTGAGGACGGAAACAGACAAACGAACAGAGCGTCACAAAAGTTTGACGTCATGGTCATAAGTTTCTATCGTTTCGACTCACAACATTTTATCCCCTTAGTTCAAACCCTTCGACAATTTACTGCTTGAGTCAGAATAACCACAAAAAAGGTGAACCTATAGGTACCTTTTGTGCCGAAATTTGTATTTTATACCATTTTCCTCAGTAGAATTATTGTAAATTTGTAATAGGTAAGAATGACTCATGGTTCAATGCTCTGAGATGAAAATCACACTCAAGTGATCGATGAATTGATTACGTAGATGGTGGAATATGGTCCAGACTGTTATGTCCTAAAATAAGAACAACTTTGTACGAACGAAAACTAAGAAAAACTGACTCTTTATTTTTTTTATAATCATGTGATGAAAAGATCAAAATCTAGTATTCAACATCCTCTCCTCGAAGTGCCGAGCTACTCATCCGCTCCTGACGTTTTTATTATTTGGTCGAGGTGTCTCTTCCCCGGTTTAGCGAACCCCAACGGCTTCACCAAATACGTATAGTCGCCAAGAACTTCTTCTACTTCGGCCTTGACCCATTTCCGTTTGTCCGCGTTCTCTCGGTAGTCTCGTACATAGACCGTCTCGCCCTTTTCGAAATGCACCATTCGACCTTTTCGTTTATTAGAGCCATCTTCCCCCTTGAGTTTTTCTTCTTAAAATCTCTCCGCAAAATGTCTAGCCTGGTCCTCAATTCTCTTCCGAACATGAGTTTTGCCGGCGATTCCCCCGTCGTACAGTGCATCGACGTCCTGTAATGAAACAAATATCTTGACTTCGCCGCATCAATACTCGCCTCACAATTCGAATCTCGCAAAATTTTTTTTAATTCCGTTTTTGAAACTTTTAACACTGTTTTCTGCGGCGCCATTACTTGCCGGATGAAAAGGAGGAACTCGCACATGATGAACAGCATTCGATTTACAAAATTCAGCGAATTTCGCTGAAGAAAACTGCGGTCCGTTGTCCGAAACCACAACCTTTGGAAGTCCGAACCGCGAAAATACATCTCTCAGTTTATTTAGCGTGGCCGATGTGTCTGTTCTCTTATTCATATTGTACACTTCCACCCATTTGCTGAAAGCATCTGTGATAATTAAGAACATCTTCCCATTTAGTGGTCCGAGAAAGTCCACGTGCACCCGTTCAAAAGGAACCGTAGCACTCTACCAGGGTTTTGGCACGGCTTTTGCTGGCTCTGCCCGTTGCTCCATGCAAATCGGACAACTCTTAACATACTTCTCAATTGCTTCATCTAGTGACGGCCACCAGAAATACGACCTTGCCTTGTTCTTCATCTTCATCACAACTTGATGAGCGAGATGAAGTTCCTTTAAAAGTCTTTCTCGAAAAATACCCGGCATCAATATCCGGTACCCCCACATAAGACCCCTTTTTCAATATTTAATTCCGACCTTCTTCTGAAGTAGGGCTCGATGCGTTTGTCAACCTGTTCAGGCCAACCGTCCCTTACAAAAAGAAAAACTTTACTTAATTCGCTATCTTTCCTGGTTGCCTTTGATATTTCTTTTAAATCAATAGCCAAAACATCGTCTAGTAAATTCAAATCAGAGCTGTCTTCATTTTCAAGTCATCTTCCTTAGTATTCGGCAGCAGAGAAAGTCCATCAGCTGCGTTATTCAAGCTCTTCAAGTACTTCAACTCGTAATCAAATCCAGAAATAAACAGCGCCCATCGCTGTAGCCTGCCAGCTGCCATTTCAGGAACGCTTTTGTTCTCCCCGAAAAGAGCCAACAAGGGCTTGTGATCCGAAAAAAGTATGAATTTTCTACCGATCAAGTAGTGATAGAATTTTTTTACTCCCCAATATAACGCCAAAGCTTCTTTATGAATGACCGAATATTTCCTCTCCGCACTGTTCAAACTACGAGAAGCAAAGCATATTGGCCTATTTGAGCCGTCTTCCATTTCATGCATTAACACAGCTCCTAAACCAGTTTTTGATGCATCGCAAATTAACATGACCGGTTTTTTTGGATCGAAATGCACTAAAACTTGGTGACTTAGCACTTCTTCTTTTGCTTTATCAAACGCCTTTTCACATTTATCGGACCAGTCGAATTTCACACCTTTTTGAAGTAAGCAGTACAAAGGTTGCAAAATATCAGACAAATTTCTCACAAATCTTCCGTAGAAGTTAACAAATCCCGTGAAAGCTCGAACCTCACTAACATTTTTAGGCCTTGGCATTGTACGGACTGCCTCAGTTTTCGTTTCGTCCTTTGAAATGCCCTCCCTAGAAATTGTGTGGCCCAAATACGCGATTTCTTTTTTGAAAAATTCACACTTCTTAAAATTTAGCCGGAAACCCGCTTCACTCAGACGTTGCAGAACCATTCTTAAGTTGGAAAAATGTTCGTCTCCAGTGCGACCAGTTACGATTAAATCGTCTAAAAAGTTGCGAACCCCTGGAACGCCCTGTATACATTTCTCCACGACCCTTTCAACAATTGCTACAGCTGGCTTGGTACCAAATGGAAGTCTATTCACTTTGTAAACCCCTCGATGAGTTGACCATGCCAACAGCAACTTGCTGTCATCGTCAAGTTCTAAATGGTTATACGCTTGACGCAAATCCAGTTTAATGAATTGTTGACCACCTTGCAAATTAAACCACAGGTCTTCCACGTGAGGTAACGGTGTACGTCTTCTAGGTACTTGTTAACAGTTGAATTGTAGTTTGCACACAACCGTATTGACTTGCCAACCGACTTTAGCACAGGCACCAGAGGTGTACCCCAGGGGCTATAATTAACTTTTTCAGTCATCCCCTCGGCTTCCAAACGGTCAAGTTCATCATCTACCAGTTTCTTAAAAGCAAACGGAATTTGACGGGGCTTCAAGAACTTAGGCTTAGCTTCGCTGCTCACTTTCAATTGACTTTTTTCATACTTACGCCTACTACTACTAAGCCTACTCCATCTTGAAAAACGCTAGCAAACTCCCGTGACAAACTCTCCTGCAACCGCTCATTTTCCGTCTCTGTCTGTACTTCCGCTATGTTAAAGACGTCGTTATCAAATTCTTTCAACCAGTCTCTACCCAATAGAAGTTTGGAGCTTTTCGGTACGACGTATAAATGACCGTAACGCATCTTCCCTTTCCACTCGACCTGGACCGACAGCTCACCTACCGGCCTCACTATCTCTCCCGAAAAGCTCTTCAATTTAATTGTCGATGGAGACAACGATAAGAACGAAAGTTTCTTTTTATAAACTTGGAAAGGTAAAATCGAAACCCCTGCACCTGTATCTACTTCCATTTCGAAAGGAATTTTGTTGATCAACACGCGAGCGGTAATTGGGCTGACTGAGTTTAACCCTTCTAATGAACGCATGTCAACTAAATTTGTCTCCTCTTCATCGACACACGCTTCAGTCTCATTAACAGAGGTTTTGGACTTGCAAACTACTGCCAAATGACCCTGTTTCTTGCATTTTCTGCATCGGTAACTCTTATAGCGACAATCAGAAAAATAATGGTTACCTTTGCCACAATGAACGCAAGTAGCAAGGCTCCCAACTTGCTTTCGATTCAATTTACCGATCGCGTTAGTGCCCTCAGTGACTTGAAAGACGCCGGCGCCTGATTCTCTCACCGTTTGCACTGGCCGACGCTTTTCATTCGATTCTTTCTTCAAAGCCAGCTCGTAGAGTTCCAACAAACTTTTTTCCCTTGGATCCTCCTCGCACAGTCTATCTAAAATTGATGACTGGATCATGCCACAAACGAACTTTTCTTTTAACGCAAAATCTAATTGCCCTCCAAATTTGCACTCTGCCGCGCCCTTCTTTACCCGTACGAACCACTGAGCCACAGGTTCGTCTATTTCTTGATTCATTCGGTAGAATTCAATGCGCTTCCTGAAAACAGAAACGGTTAGCGAAAACTGCCGCGACATAATTGAGCATATTTCATCGAATGTTTTTTGTGATGGAAGCTCCGGATCACACAAATTACGTAAATACTCATAAGCTTCGGTCCCCATGACCGTGATTAAAACCGATATCTTCCTCTCTTCTTCTACTGCATTTACTATGAAAAATTCCTTTAACCTCTCTTCATAAATCTTCCAGTCATCTCCATTTATTGAAAACTCCGGTAAACTTCCAAGATTTAACGATCGGAAAGTAAATACTGTGGAGATGTCCGGAGAAGTCATGCTATTAGGAGACAGCATCCTTGCCGCAGCCGCTCTCTTCTTTGGCTTCATCCTCGTCGCCAAAAATGTTATGTCCTAAAATAAGAACAACTTTGTACGAACGAAAACTAAGAAAAACTGACTCTTTATTTTTTTTATAATCATGTGATGAAAAGATCAAAATCTAGTATTCAACACAGACCATAATAGCTGCAATTTTAAATTCAAAAGAAGGGAGAAAAAAACAAAACAAAGGACCCCAAAAATAGCGAATCTTGCCTAGGCTCCTGGAATTACTCCCTATACCACACTCAAGGACCGACTCACCAAAGCGTTCAGTGAGAGCCAAGAGAGAAGAGTACTTCGCTTACTGGAAGAAACACAACTCGGCGACGCCAAACCATCGCAACTACTCCTGAAAATGCAGAGTGCTTCGAACGAGCAGAGTGTCTCGGACGATGACATGAAGACGGTATGGTTGAAAGCACTACACGCTCAAAAATGCACTCGCGGTGTTCGAGCAACCGTTCGACAAGCTCGCATGGAAATGGACAGTACGTGTTCAACAGGGAATTCTTCAGTCGCCGCTGTCGCCAGCGCACAACTCAGCCCACTGGAACTGGTCATCGCCGTGCTACAAAAACTCCACACCTCCTTTTCGAAAGACGCGGCCGATCCAATTCACGAAACGAAGGCATAATAAACGCCCTAGGCAACGGAGTAAATCCCGAACGTCAATCCTCTGTTTCTACCATCGAAAATTCGTGGTGAATGCACGGAAATGTGCCCAGCCCTGCAGTTGGTCCCAAGGCATAACAATGCCAAGTCATAGGGAAACTAGCCCCGACGGTGGCAAAAACGGACGGAAATACTTGTGTTTCTAAATGTACTTAAAATAATTGTGTATTTTAAAATACAAACTTTGTACTTATTTCTATTGTAAATACTTTCAACAAGTGATTTGTACTTCTATTGTGAATAATTTTCGACAAGCATTTCGTATTTAAAGTAATTATTGAAATAATTTTGCATTTTAAAACCAAATGAAAATACAATTATACTTATAGGCGCTATTTTGAGGGACGAGTTTTTCTCTTTCAATTTTTTTCTCTCTCTCTCTCCCTCTTTTGAGTTCATAAAAAGATGGCGTGGAAAGGGTGGGAGAGGGAAATATCTTTGATGAGTTCATCGAAGTATGTACAAGATATTTGCCAAGCCCTGCAGAATGTATGGGATCAGACATAATCCATTCGTCCAACGTGCCCACATTTTTACACCCTTTCACCCACATCAACTCCTCCAAATATTGTTTCCCCCTGGTGTAAAATGTCAACAGCAACAGTCACAAAGCCATGATTTTCAAACTATCTACCTCTAAACTAATTATGTGATTCCAACTTTGCTAATGATTCGAAAATGTATTATTTTAAAATTGTATTTGAGAAAAATGTATTTTGAATACGTATTTTGTGTTTGTATTTCACATACTTTTATAAAGGTATTTTGAATACGTTTTTAGAATTATATTGTATTTTAAATACGTTCTCGAAGTAGTTTGCCACCTTTGTCTGCCGCACTCTGTATATTCAACAGTCAAACGTCTCAAGTTCTCACAGAACAATAAAATTGAATATGAAAAAATAGTTTCGTTAACAACACCATTATTGGTGTTGGAGGGGAAGTTCATAACTACAGTGGCCTGTGATTTCCTTCGATGACGAATGCACTTTTCTCTACGGTACTGGGAAAAGAAAGAATAAAAAAAATGGGCGTAAAATGAAGAAAAGGTGTGACTGGCACGGTACGGACACGGCGCGGAAACGACTCGGAGAATGAGCTCGGACATGTGTAGGCTATAACATGTTAATTCAGTTGTTTTCATTTCACCGACACACGGCCGAGTGTCGGTGCAGACTCGGCGCGGTGAGAACACGGAAATGTGTGGGGAGACCTTAACGAGCTCAAACAGTATTACACGAGGAGTGAGAAGAAATGTTGAATACAGCGATAGGAAAGGAGGGCGGAGTTTGAATGAATTTTAACCCAAAACAGACAAATCAAAGATAAAGATGATGCCTGTGAAGATGAGTCGCATGAAGTGTGTGTGAGCGGATGATGAAACGTTTTTTGATTAAGTTCTACGGAAGCAGATTTCTCGTTACGGATTACATTTATAAACGCCAATTTCGGAAGACACAACGTTCTCGATAAAGCACTGCCTCCTCCCGCATACCAAAACTAATAGTCGAGTATGTTACGAGAAGTTTGCGTTAAGTTCGAAGCGTGCGGACTGAATTTGAACCAAAGATTCCAACATTCAAGGCATCAAACTCCATCGTATAATAATCTTTAGAATGGCGATATTAAACAAGTTTACGCAGAATATAATTACAAGGATGAAAAGTAGGGTTCGCTATTCACATACACGTTCGTTCGACTCTAAATGAATAAACTTACAACAATAGTTGTCAGCCGCCGCGAGCCCCAGTCTCAAGACAGTTCAAATGAGGAGCCCTCATCAAAATAGTAATCCAGAATCGGGTCTCACGCATGAAATTTGGTAGTAAGTGATTGTTGTGAGAGTGGAACAGGCAGATTTATGTTTAACCCAAGCCCAAAGATCATCAATTCTTTCTCTTTGCCTTCATCGTCACTCTTGAGCAAACGACACTGTGCAGAGATGTGCGTTTACGTGTAAACAATATAAAAATTGGTGAACAATTCATAAGAAGGTAATTTTAGGTTATGTCAAGTGCATAACAATGGTTATCGGCTGTTGTCAGTAATGCCCGCAGTGAGCGGATTGACGTGGTGGGTTTTTTTGGGGTTCAACCCCCCCCCCCTCAAGAATATGGCGTCTGCTATAATTTGTTCACAGCCGTTCCAGAGATTTCTTTTACTTTTCATGCACCAAAGGACTGTTAAAGAGGAAGCTATGCTGATAAACAAGTGATTCCTCTACCCCCCCCCCCCCTCTATTATTCAACCCTCGTTCATAATGCATCAGCCAGTAGTGCAGCGGTGGTGATGGTGCAGAGAAAAATATGGAATTTTAAGTTTTTATAGCGTTGATTAGTGGCAACTATTGAGAACAAGTGCTCATTTGCCTCTTAAGTTATAGACAAAATACACGAATTCGAGATATCTGTAAGAAAGAGAAAATACGCTAACCCCAAGTTTCTATAGGACTTTGAAAGGCGAAAAAAATTAAAAGGCGTTCAAATGTGCTTGTCTTGGGGCAAGTACGTGGAGGAAAGCCCTAAAATTCGTTGCTGAAATAGCGTCAACACGCTTACTTATAGAATACAACTAATTAAATCACTAATTCGTGGCTGAAAATGAAAAGAAACGCTATTATGCGGCGATAATTTAGAAAAAGAGCTAATTCACCGCTAGAAAATTGAGAATAAGCGGCAGTCCAGCACTCAGCAGGCTCGACTTTTTTTTTGGAAAACGCCAAGTCGTGATTTCTCGAAGCAAAAACAGGACTGAAATTGAGAAAAATCGCTACAATTCACTTGGATAAAAGTGTAAAAATCGCTGATTCGCAGCTAAAATTGAGAGAAACGTCTAATTCGCGGCTAAAACTAAGAAAATCTGCTAAAGCGTCACCTAAAATTTAAAGCAAATCACTCATTCGAAACTAAAGTGAAGAAAAACGTCAATTCGCGGATTGCTTTTTAAAAAACCGCATATTCACGGCTGAAATTGAGAAAACGTGCTTATATTATCGCGGTAAAAATTATTAATAAAAACACTAATTCCCGGACACGTGTCATCAAAACCCCGCTTACTCTCGGCTAAAACTGAGATAAACCGGTAATTCCCGCCTAAAATTGATGTGGGACGCTCATTTGAAGCTAAAATAAAGACAATTAAGTCTAAAAATAGTGTCTAATTTTGGCAAAAAGCGCTTATGTGCAGGTAATACGGAGAAAAACGCTAATTCGCGGATCAGTTTGATACCTACAAGGATGAATGGAATACCTAATCCAACGCTAAAATTTAGGAAATAATTTTGCGCGGATAAAATGAGATATAAGCGCTAATTCACAGTAAAGTGGAAAAAAAGTGCTAATGTGAAGCTAAAATGGAAAAAAAAACGCTAATTCACAGATCAATTTGGTAATCCCGCTTGTTCACGGCTAAAACTGCCCGGCTGAAATTGAGAAAATGCGTTAATTCGCAGCTAATATTACAAAAAACGCTCATTCGGAGCGGAGAGTTTGTGGAAATTCCTTTGATTCGGAGCTGAAATGGAATGAAAGCGGTGATTGAGGAATAATTCACAGCTAAAATTCAGAAATAATTCTCAGCGAAAATAAAAAAAAAATCGACAAAAAACGCTAATTCAGGGCTAGAAGTGTGATAACGCTAATCCGCATGACTACTTGTGAGAAGTGAAGAAAAACGCTAAAATCGGTGAGGGTGGGAACGTTATAACTCGTGGCTAAAACTAAGACAAACCAATAATTTCCACCTAAAATTTTGATAGTGAGCTCATTTGCTGCTAAAAATTGAGAAAATCCACGGTCGTGGTGGATGGAAAAGAGCGTTAATTCGCTGCTGAAACGTAGAAAAACCAAGAATCGTTGATAAATATGACAAAATCCGCTAATTCACGTCTAAAATTGAGGAAACACCAATTCACACGGTTCCTAGAGGCCTTTATCTTTAACTTAACACCTTCTACCGTTCATTGATTTTTAAAGTCAAGCCCGTGATGGTAATTTCATAACATTTTTCCACTTGGATAGCTGAAAATCAGTGGGTGGTGTGACGTGGTGGGCGTTCTTGGATAAGTTATTTGGTGACAACGATATTTCCCGTAATAATTCCTTACTTTTGGTACCCGATGAAGAATCCGAGATTGCTAAGCATATTAATAGTCTGAAAGCGTATTGTTCCTTTTCTATTGGTGGTATTAGTAACGTAATTTTAAAGAGAATGACCGATAACTTATGTGCACCCTTATGTGTACTTATGTGTTTTTATTTTCAATTTGGTTTTTTCCTCCGGTGTCTACCCTTCTCAATTCAAAAGCACAATGGTGGTTCCCTTGCATAAGGGCGGTGACGATTCGAGTTTCAATAACTTCCGGCCAAATTCGTTGACCCTGTCATTGTCAAAAGTTATGGAAAAATGTATTAAATCGAGACTTGTTTCATTTCTGGAGAAGTATAATATTGTTTCAAGGAATCAATATGGTTTTCGGAGAGGGCTCGGCACGGATCATGAACTGTTTCATATGACCAGTTTAATAAACGAAAAACTTAATTAGGGCTACAATGTTGTTGGGAGCTTCTTAGATGTTAAAAAAAGCCTTTGATTCGGTGCAGCACTCGATACTTCTCGAAAAGCTGAGCAATTACGGTGTCCGTGGTACCCCTCTGATGCTAATTAAGTCATTTTTAACAGATCGTCAACAGTGTACACGGTACAGTGACGCAGTGAGTGAAACTGTTACGGTTAACTGTGGTGTATCTCAAGGAACGGTCCTTGGGCCAGTGTCGTTTCTTTTGTTTACTAATGAGTTGTTGAATTTAAAATTATCTGGAAATTCGTTTGGTTTTGCGGATGACACAGCTGTTATTCATTTTGGTAAGAATAGCGATATTTTACTGGACTCGATTAATTTTGACTTGTTCGTTATTAAATATTGGATGCGTCGTCACGCTATTTGTATTAATGTTGATAAGACTGCTATAGTTAGATTTTATTATTATTCTTTTTATATGCCCCAGCAATTAATCAATTAATTGAAATTTAGACGACCCTTGTCTTGGAACCTTTCAAGGGATTACTACCCCCTCACCACACCACCCTAGTCACGCCTGTGAATTCGAGGGGGAGGGGAGGCTGAAAATAAAGAATTAAACTTTATTGAAGTTAAATACGAGTACTTACTATTTTTACTTGTTTTGAGTTCCGAGAAAAAATTGATCTCCCAAAGACAAAGTCCCAAAACAAGGGTCGTCTAAATTTCAATTAATTAATTAATTACTGGGACATATAAAAAGAATAATAATAATGTTAAACGTGCACTGACCCAATGGGTGCGATTGAGTTCCAGGAGGGAGTTTCTCTCTGGTGGGGTTCGCTCTTAGCGTGAGCCTCTCAGGCTAGCTCAGTGGCAGAGCGCCTGGCGCGAAATTAGGAAATCGTGAGTTCAAATCCCACCTTGGAAGCAATTTTTTCTCGGAACTCAAATCAAGTAAAAATAGTAAGTATTTAACTTCAATAAAGTTTAATTCTTTATTTTCAGCCTCCCCACCCCCTCGAATTCACAGGCGTGACTATGGTGGTGCGGTGAGGGGGGAGTAATCCCTTGAAAGGTCCCAAGCAAGGCCTTCTAGTTGTACAGGCCCGACCGCTCTCCCACTCTTCAGGATAGATGGCTGACCATCTCGGTGGGCTCTCTTTCCGCTCCTTCAGTCGCATCACGGCATCAGTCAGTAATCGTTCTTTTTTATAAGCGCGTGGTTGTTTCGCTTAGTATGAAAATGCCAGATGCATGTTGTGTTCCTGGCTGCACTTCTAATTATCACCAAGGCGAATTATACGTTCCCGTTTTTTCTTTCCCATTGAAGGATCCACTCAAGTTGGAAAAATGGGTACGGGCAATTCATAGAGATAATTTTTCCCCAACTAAATACTCTAAGATTTATGTTCCAAACATTTTGAAGAACGGTTTATTTTAAGGAAAGATTTCTTTAAAACTGCCGACGGGGACACTATAGAAATTCCTAGGAAGAAATTGGCTCTGAGTGAAGATTCCATTCCGTCAATTTTCCCCAACCAACCGTCGTACATGAATAAAGCTCTGCCAAAAAAAAGGAAACATCCTGATGAAAGAAGAATGTAAGTTGAGGAGAGAAACAAAACAAGTATTGTTATAGCAAATGAGCTTTCTCGCGAGAAAGACCAGATTACCGATTTCGACGACTTCCTGGCCAATTACCCCATGAATGTAAAATTTGACCCGTTCATTCCACTCCCCCGCAAAACCGATGATAGATTTGTGTGGTTTGCGTACATCCGTGCGCATCCCTCTCCTTACGTAGAGTTTTGCTTTTTCTGTTTCCCAGTCTCTTGAGATAAACGCTTATCGGAAGGGTGTACAAATTAAGGATTCATTGTCAAAATGCTAACAGACGTTCTCGGCCAAAAATTTACCATCGGGCATTGGTCTCGTGATATCTTCCAATCGTGATCTCTTTATTGAAGGATTTCATTGCGATGAATGAAAAACAAGGAAAAAAAGTTGAATCATATGTTTCAGAGCTCAACAATTTAATAGTAGATTGCCATGCCGCAAAACTGATGATTTTTTGAACAACCTCACAGAAAATATAAAAAAGAAAATTAACTTCATTCAGGAGCAAATCAAGTTGCTTTTTCAAAAGTCTCCAAGGTACCAGGCTGACACAATTTTGTGGGCGACTTCCATTTATATGATCAATACAAATGCGTATTATAATTTGAGAGAAAGTGGAGTTTTAGCTATTCCCACCCGAGTTATTTCAAGAAATTGGGCTTGAAAATTTCGCAGGCTTCCGACACCTCAATTTCAAACGCTCATGCAGATTTACTAAAAAAAAAATTTCGAGACTCTTGATCCCAAAGAAAGATTCGTTAGCCTAATGATGGACGAAATTCACGTCGAAAGTGACGTACAAAGGAGATTTTTTGTTGGGTTGAACGAAATTTGCGACGATGCTCCAATGACAGCCTCAATAACTATCCAAGCGTTTATGATATCCTCCATACTTTCAAAAAATTAAGATGTTGTCACTCTTTTTCCCGCCACCAACCTTAAATCCGACCAGCTTGTACTGTACATCAATGACGTGATTGCGATGCTAACGTCCATTGGTTACCAAATTGTGTCTATTATATCGGACAACAACAGAATCAACATGGTTGCCTTCGAAAAACTTTGCGGAGGGCAATTACTCCCAATTTTTATTAATCCGTTCGATAACACCAAAATGTTCATTATCTTCGATTCTGTTCATTTGATCAAAAATATCCGAAATAACTGGTTGAACCAAAAAGATGGAAAACAGTGTTTTCAAACAATAATTGTTAATTTTCATCCCGACGGAACGATTAAAGATGTATCGAATGAGTCATCGTGGGCTTGCGTGAGTGATCTAAAGCAACTTTACAACTCAGAAAAAGATAGCTTCGTAAAACTGGCTCCTTCCCTGTCGAGAAAAGTTTTGTACCCAAGGAGTGTGAGAGACAGAACGTTTTAAATTGTCTCAAACTGTTCGGTGAGAAAAATATAGCAGCCCTACAACAATTTTACCACAACAGGTGTTACCCAGTGACAAGTCAAGTGCAGCGATCAGTTCTCGACAACATATACCTTGGAACGAGGATGTTGAATGGAAAAGCGTGAAAGGAAGGAATCATCGGGCACCCCAGAAAGGCGAGAGAGGAAGAAAGATGGAATCTATTCATCAGCCTTCGGTTTCAGCCTCTAGCTCGGGGCCGCCACTCGTGAAGGGGACGTGCACTCAGGTCAGTGGTGTAACGTTGAACGAAGTGAAACAGACTCAGCGGACGGTAAATCCTCGAAGACCTGGGCCAAGACTCGGTATAGGTACGAAAGTCGTAAGCAACAATGGATCTTCCTTTGCTGGAGTGAGCCCTAAAGTTTAAATACATATTTCCAGAGTTCGGAGGCATGTTAAATCGGAAGATATCGTTGATTACTTGAAAAATCAGCCAGAAATAAAGGAGAGCGACATTGAGGTGAAAGAATTACCTTCACAACCAACACAGAACAAGTCTTTTGTGTTGTTGGCCCCGCTGGCGTTAAAAGACAAACTATATGATTTAAATACTTGGCCTGAGGGTGTTGGTATAAAGCGATACTATTTTAATAAAAATAAATTGGATCAACCGGCTTTTTTAGAGCAAACGGCCCACGAAACAAGGGGACAGTAATCTCATGTTACTATCAAAATGTTCGGGGACTGCGTACGAAACTTCAAGCTCTACGCTCTTCAATCCTATTGACATCCTATGATATCATCGTTTTTTCGGAGACGTGGCTGAACTCGTCGTTCCATACCGAGGAGCTGGGTTTCAGCGATTATCTGGTATACAGGTGCGATCGATCGGAGATAACAAGCAACTGTGAAAGGGGTGGCGGGGTTCTCATTGCGGTGAAGAAAAACCTGTGCTCCACTAAATTGGAAATTAGTGAAACTGCTGTGGAACATATGTTCGTTACAGTGAAACGGAGTGCGTTTTCGGTAACTATAGGGGCCGTGTATATTCCCCCCAACGCTAGCTCTGCGATTTACGAGGATCATTGCGCTGTTGTTGAGTCACTGGCAGAGATTCATAGAAACCTCGTCATCTGTGGGGACTACAACTTGCCTCATGTATCCTGGGCAAGTGATGAGCTCGGCTTAATAAGCGCGAATTCGTACAACAGGGCCTCGCATATATTAATTGACTCGTACAGTTTTCTTAACTTTTCCCAATTCAACACTTTTAAAAATGGGCATGGGAAGTTATTGGACCTAATTTTCGCATCATCGAGTGATACCATCACTGTAAACAAAGCGGATGATGCAATGCTTGAGTGTGATATACACCATCCTCCCCTTCATTTCGAAATTAGACATGTACATCCATTAAATGCGATCAAGTTGAGTCATTATTTTTACGATTTCGCCAATGCGAACTGGGATCTGTTAACACAAAAATTGTCTATAATTGATTGGGCTAACCTGCTTGGTGCTCTTGATGTAAATAAGGCGGTTGATGTGTTCTACGACCATGTACTTACTTTGTTCGATTTAAGTGTACCATTAAAAAAATATGTTACTCCAAAATTCCCGCTATATTTTAGCAGGGATCTGAAATCAGCCATTTTTCAAAAGAAAATAGCTCATAAGAAATTCAAATAATCTGGGCTGTCGCAAGATTATACAATTTTTTCGATTCTTCGCTCATATTGTAAAAAGCTTGAGAAAGTTTGCTATTCTTCGTATGTAAGTGAGGTAGAGCAACGTATAAACTCGAATCCGAAACAGTTTTGGTCATTTATCCAAGGTAAACGAAAATCAAACTCAATGCCTTCTGAAATGAAGTTCAATGGGGCTACTAGTAATCGTCCGCAAGATATTGCTGATTATTTTGCTGACCACTTTGGGTCGGTCTATTCAAAAGATGAGGCTCCTTTGATTATTACTTCAAATTTAACAAATTCTTTATCGTTATGCTCTATTGCATTGTCTAAAGGGGATATTCTTGATGCCCTATTATCCCTAAAGGGTGGGAAAAATAAAGGACCCGATGAAATCCCGGAGGTTATGTTGAAAAAATGTTGTTTTGTCCTTGTTGAGCCCATTTTTATACTGTACAATAAATCTCTTGAGTCGGGAGTATATCCGGAAAAATGGAAAACCTCTTTTGTGTTGCCTTTGTACAAGAGCGGTGATAAAGATATTGTAAACAACTATAGACCTATTTGTAGGATGTCGGTTGTACCTAAAGTTTTTGAAAAGCTTATATCTGATAAATTAACTCCTCTAATTGATAAATTTATCACGGATCACCAGCACGGGTTCATGGCAAAAAAATCTACCTTAACTAATTTATTATCGTTCCAGTCGGACATCCTGGATGCGTTCGACAATAAATGCCAGGTGGACGTTATTTATACAGATTTCTGTAAAGCATTTGATAAGGTGAATCACATTTTGTTATGTCATAAGTTAGAAAGATTTGGATTCAGTGGTAGTCTTTTGAGATGGCTATCAGATTATTTAATAAACCGGACCCAACTGGTGTTGATTGGAAATACTATGTCGAGACCAATCGGTATCCCTTCAGGAGTCCCTCAGGGGGGCCATTTGTCTCCAGCGTTCTTCAAAATTTTTGTAAACGACTTACCCGACATATTTGCCTCCTGCAGATGCAAATTGTTTGCGGATGATTTGAAATTGTATAGTGTTGTGAATTCTGAAACTGACTGTGATAATTTGCAAAAGACATTAACTCTCTAGTCAAATGGTGTGACCTAAACATGTTAAACTTAAATATTAATAAATGTTATGTTATGCGCTTTTATAGGAAAAAAACTGTGATATTGTACTCTTACAAAATTAAAGAATGCCATATTCAGTCACTAAACTCAGTAAAAGATCTAGGTATTACTTTTGATACGATTCTCTCCTTTAAGATTCATATAGAGAACATAACGAACAAAGCATTAAAATTGTGTGGTTTCATAAAGAGAAACACGAAAGATTTTGCAGACGTTTCTTCTATAAAATTACTCTACTTTTATCTAGTCAGAACTGTGATAGAATACAATAGTATAATCTGGTCGCCCAGTTATCAAGTGTATATTGATAAGTTGGAAAGAGTGCAAAATAAAATGCTGCGCTATATGGCTTATAAAATCCACATTCCGGTGGTGGCGCAGGACGTATCTTATGACACGCTGCGAACAGTGGCAAACATTGAGTCCCTTCAAAAACGACGTGTGATATGTGATGTCCTGGTTATTTCTAAATTGCTTAATGGGCTTATCGATAGCACTGAATTACTTTCAAAACTAAACTTTCATGTACCTACTAGGTCCAGTCGAAACCATGATACGTTCTACCTGCCACTCTGTGGTACTAATTATAAGTTTAACTCGCCACTGTTTAGAGCTTGCCGTGTTATAAATAGCCTGAACATAGACATATTTAGGTATCATAACAGCAAATCAATAAGAAATGTATGCAGTGACTTAATCACTTGTTAACATAGTGGGTTAAAATTTTTATGGCATTCAAGCTGTTAATAAAAAAAAAAAAAAAAAATTTCTACGCACAAGGACGAATTTCTGGGTACGATAAACTTTATAACAATGATTTCGAAATGGTGGAAAATTGTCAACACCTAAAGTCAGTTTTTGGGGCAAAATCTCCGTGAGCCAATGAGGGAACCAATATCCGATGCCGATGATGACAAGAACTTGCGCTTTCTCTCGTTTTTCGTCGAATGGCTTGAAAAATGGGAAACAGAGTTAGTCCCAGCGTGTGCTTCAAGTAAAACAAAGCGTGCTGGGAAGTTAAGCGCCGCGACATATGTGGCTCTAAAGCATACTTCGTACACGTACTTACATTGAATTGTGCAAATATTTACTCATAGAATTAAAATTTGATTATGTCTTACTCGGGAAATTCCAGACAGACGATCTTGAATCGAGATTCGGTCAATACCGGCAGATGAGTGGAGGAAACTACCATATTAGCGTCCAACAGGTTCTTGAGTCCGAGAAAAAAAAAAAAAAAAAAAAAATGCCCTCACGGTAGTTGCTTCATCGGGAAATTTTGAAATAGACCATTTTTTTTTAAAATTTGAACGACTGCGAAAATGTTGAGTCCGATTTTGATGATGTTCTTGACTTGATAAATTAGGATAGTGTGCCAGACAAAGATATCCCTATTTTAGTATATATTTCGGGATATGTTGGTAGAAACGTTTGTGGAAACTGCAAGTGCGAAAAAAGTAGGTTCTTATTCGTACAGAATAAAATGATGGCTACCGAATTGGGTCAAAATGTCTCCAATGTTTATTTAAAAATGCTAGATCGAGGTGGGCTGAAGTACCCACAAAAGTTGCTGGTGGACGTATTGCTAGAAGCCTACAAAATTTTTCATGTCCTGCTCTCCAAAGACTACGAAATAAAATTTCTAGAGGCAAAGAGTCAGCCGATTCAGGTGCGATTGAGTTCCGGGAGGGAGTTTCTCTCTGGTGGGGTTCGCTCTTAACGTGAGCCTCTCAGGCTAGCTCAGTGGCAGAGCGCCTGGCGCGAAACTTAGGAGGTCGTGGGTTCGAATCCCACCTTGGAAGCAATTTTTTCTCGGAACTCAAAACGAGTAAAAATAGTAAGTATTTAACTTCAATAAAGTTTAATTCTTTATTTTCAGCCTCCTCACCCCCTCGAACAGGCGTGACTATGGTGGTGCGGTGAGGGGTGAGTAATCCCTTGAAAAGTCCCAAGACAAGGGTCGTCTAAATTTCAATTAATTAAGATTTTATATTTCCAACAGAAAGCCTTTTGAGTCTAGTAAACGGATTTGTTTTCACGATTTTGACTGTTTTAGGTCTGTTGTGTGCTCGTGTCCTCCTATGACATAAATAGCCGTAGCTGTAAGTATCTTGGGGTTGTATTAGACAGTAACGTCAGTTATAAAGATCACATTATGACACTTGTTTCGAAATTAAGAAAGTTGTTTCATGTTTTTAAGGTAATACGAAATTTTCTGGTAGGTACGGACAATTTATTTTGGATTAGCGCACTCTCTTTTGGCGTATGGTTGTCTGTATGGGGGGGGGGGGTGCATGTAAGTCTAGTCCAAAGGTTCTTCAGACAACCCAAAACACGATAATCAGGATTCTATTGAACAAGTCCCCTAGGTTTAATACGAGGTCTCTTTATTGTAATTTTAAGGTTCCAAGAGTGAAGCAAATTTTCATGATGCAGTTTTGTCTTCACGTATTAGAGATCAACATGTCTGTAAATTGCGCCATACCCGGACAGCGGTTTGTTCTAATGTTGTTCTTCCGAAAATTGGTTGTGAGGGGTACCGCAGAAGCGCTTATGCAACGGCCCTTAAGTTTTTCTATAAAGAAAATGTCAATGCAACTGTTTTTAGTTCCTAAACTAAGTTCAAGGGTTTTATTAAAACAAAACTTTTAGTAAGTTTAATTACTGAAATTAATAAGTATACATATATATGAATGTTTTGCCTACCTGTTTCTCTTCACTGAAGAGTTTTGTTGTTC
This sequence comes from Corythucha ciliata, assembly GCA_038030265.1. Taxonomy (NCBI): domain Eukaryota; kingdom Metazoa; phylum Arthropoda; class Insecta; order Hemiptera; family Tingidae; genus Corythucha; species Corythucha ciliata. Next base: position 1,718,681 of record CM075941.1, on the reverse strand, counting down.
ACTTATAAGTATTTACCTACATTATTTGAAGTTTGTTATAATTTGAAGTTTTTTGTTGTTTTCTATGTACTTGGATATTTTTTGTGTGTACTTTGAATAGTATTTATATCATTATTGTAGTATGTAGTTCGTTAGGATAGTTAACAGAGACTCCACGAGGGGCCACACAAGCCTGGCTTATTCCCCTGTGGGCTGTTAAGTTTATTTGTAAAAACTATAATTGTGGTGTTGACTGTTGATGCCAATAAATTTTCTTTGACTTTGTTCCCACGTCATGTAGTCACGTCAGAGCAATGTGAACACAGCAAACAAACAAAAAGCCTTTTCTGGAATTTCGTATCACAACGTGAGACAGCGTGTTCCCACGTCATGTCCGAGTAGTCTGTATCGACTTTTAGCCATGCGGATTAGCGTTTTGTCTCCAATACAGCGCTTCCTCAATTTTAGCCACGAATTATTACGGTTTTCCTCACATTGTTCCGCGAATAAGCGGGTTTTTCCCCCTTCATCTTTATATTAGCTGCGATTTATGAACTTCAACAGTGAATTATTTCTTAATTCACCAACGAATCACCGCTTTTACTTGATATCAGTTTTGAATTATGAGATTTTCCCAAAATTCGTGAATTTTTAAGCTCCGAATGAGTGCTCTCTGTAATATTAGCCACGAATTATCACTTTTTCTCAATTTTAGAAGCGAATAAACTCTTAATCTCAATTTCAGGCGGGAATTAGTGGTTTTTATCTGTGTTTGAGCCGCGAACGAGCTCCCAGGTTTATCAAATGTATCCGTGAAGCAGCGGTTTTCTCCATTTTATCTTTATATTAGCGCTTTTTCTAGATTTGGTCGTGAATCAGCGCTATTTCCTATTTTAGCCATTTCTGATTTTAGTGGCGGATTATTTCACAGTTTTCCGTAATCTTATAGCTGTAAACTATAATAGCGCATAATAATAATTTATTAATTATTGCCTTTGAGGTGTTGATACAGACTTAGGTCGTCAATATGGGGAGGGTATTAAGAAAATTTAACCCTACCCACGATTGTCCTTATAAATAAATTATTTATTATGTTTTTGAACACCTTCATATTTTCATTTCAAATGACTAGAGAAATACTGTTGTATAGCTGGTAAGGCAAACACAAATGACTAGATCTAGTTTTGGTCTAAAGGTAAAAGGGAATTACAATATCACTAGCCTTTCTTAAATCACGACCAGTAGCCCCACCAATGTCAATGAGCTTACCGGGTTGGGCATGCACAAAGCAAAGCCACTCTAGTACATAAAGCGAAGGGAGTCTAAGAATCCTAAGCCTCTTGAAAAGAGCAGCACAGTGATATTTCATTCCAGCATTTTATATTAGACGTATAGCTTTTTTTCTGTAAAATAAATGTTCTATCTGAATGAACTGAGTTTCCCCATAAGAGCACTCCGTACTGATCAAGACTATGAAAGAGCCTTTAGTAGATTGTAACAAGGCAAGATTCAGAAACAAGATTGCTCATTTTCCTCAAAACATACAGTACTCTGCTCAGACGTTTTGCACAGCTGCTCAATCTGCTCTTTCCACTCCAGTTTTAGGTCAACCTACACTCCGAGGAACTTCACAGGGTCGTCGTACTTCTCTGACACTTTCTTAGTACCATAAATCATGAAATTAGTCATTATTGAGCAACCAGCCTTCCACCCGGGTCATCTCCTCTATCATGCTACAAAATGAGATCATTCAAGTTGGGATCCTTTGAGAAACAGTGTCGTATCATCCTAAAATAGTACAGCAGCAGCCCAGAAAAGTTGAAGTAACAGTAAAGCTCCAACCACAGCAAAAATCCAGCCACAATAGAGCTTCAACCTATTAAATATCGTTTTCCCTTTCTTCATTTCTGAAATCCAGGCCCCCAAGAACGGCCGCGCCCTGTGCCGGCTTTAAGGGGAGAGGGCGAGTCAGGCGGCGACCGCCCGGGGGCCCCGTGCGTGACCTAAGGGGCGCGTCTAGCAAAATCTTTGGTGGGAGGGGGGGATGGACCGGTGGACGAGAAAAAATCACTCAGGAAGCGTATTTTATTTAAAAATATTTCAAAACTATAAAATAGCCGTGAAATAAAGAGCATTTCCTCTACACTCTGTATTCTCGAATAGGTCGTTTTTATCCCACGTTAGAATTTTCCCCAATTTTTGCCATGAATTGAAGATGTCCACGATTTTTTCAGCAAAATTAGCAGAGAATTAGCACTTTTTCGCTGCAAGTACATCGCTTATCATTAATTTCATCCACGCTAATTAGTGATTTCTCTCAATTTTGGCCACAAATGAGCGGTGTATGAACTATTTTTGCCCCGCTTTAACAATTTTTATCACATTTTTAGCTGTACATATGTAGACTACAGCACTTTTTTTCAGTTTTAGGCCCATAGTTGCCTACAGAAGCCTAGCATTTGTATTTTCCAACATTTTAGCAGCGAATCAACGTTATTACTAAATTTTAATCGTGAAATTAGCGTTTTTCTCAATATTCGTGAATTAGCCGATCCCCGAATTAACGTTTTTTCTAGACTTTATCCGCAAATTATCGGATTGTCCACAATTTTAGCCGCGAATTTTATTAGCGATTCTTTTCAGTTGAGTCCGCGAAATAGGATTGTTCCTAGTTTAGCCGCTAAGTAGCGCTTTTGCAGTGGATTAGCGTTTGTCCCAATTTTAGCAGTTAATTAGGCATTCTTCTTAATTTCAGTCTTGAATTAGCATTTTAAAAAAAAAATGCTGCGGATTAGAGGTTTTTCTCTTTTTTATCCGGCATGAATGGGCGATTATTTGCGAATTTGTCAGTTTTAACAATTTTAGCCCCGAATTAGCGTGTTTTTTTCTATTGTATAGCCTTAGCGGATTTTCTTGCTTTTTTAAAAAGCCTTTTTAAAGCAGAAAAGCAAAACCTGGGCTACGTCTCGCGCAAATGTACCAAAGAACAGCAAATTAGCGTTTTTTCTTCAGTTTAGCCATTAGATAGCATCTACACACCGCGAGTCAGCGATTTTTTCTCAATTTCGGTCTATGGATGTTTCATCGAATTACTGCAAATGAGCGCTTTTCAACAGTTTTAGCCACGGGTTGTTAACGTTTTTTTCACAACGATGCGTACTTGCCCGCAAGAACCGCTTATTAGTGCGTCATCTCATCTTTATCCGCTGGAAAGACAAGGGGAGCAGCGTATTTTATATATTTTAGCCTCGAATTCACCCCCGGGAGGCTTCATTTTCTCTCAATTTGAGCTTTCAGATTAGCGCTTTTGTTGGCTAAATCGAATTTCCAGCTGTACTCTTTGTTGATCAGCTGCACTGTTCCATTCCGTCCTGGATCGAATGGATTTGAAAATCGTCGAAAGGAGCCAATGTCACTGTCCAACCGCATGCCTAAAACTCGCGTTTTCACGTCCCTGCGCACACTGCATGTGCGAACATAGAACCTAAAAATCCTCATTTTTCCACCTTAAAGCTTTTTGGGGGCCCCTTCACCCCGGTACGCTACTGATTCACGGACAGAAGTGAGAAAAAGCGTTGAATGACGGCTAAAATAGAGAAAAAAAATTAACTGCTTCGCGGCTGAAGTTTCCTTGAAGCTTCCACGGATAAAGTACAGAAATAGCGCTAATTATAGAGACTATAGAAGTATGGAAAACACAATTTTCGGCTTCTAAAGGCAAGTTCGCTTGCTCAAACTGAGAAAAACCGCTTAAAAAATCGCTCAATTCGAAGCTAAAAAAAGAAAAAGTGCTAATTCGTGGATGAAATTTAAAAAAAGGCTCGATAGCGTTAGGAAAAACACGAATTTACGGCAAAAATTCAGCAAAATCGTTAATTCACGGCTAAAATGGTGAAAAATCGCTTATTATAGTCGCTAATTCACCGATAAAATTGAGAATAAGCGCTAAAGTAAGGAAAAAACGATAATTCACGGTCTAAATGTAGAAAACGTCTCAAATTTGCAACTTCTAAAGGTAACTTTGTGCAAGAAATTGAAAACACAGCCAAATTTGGTAATGCGCGACGAAAATTGGGAAAAACTCTAATTCGGGGATACAAACTCCAATGTGCGGTTGTAATCATTATAAATGGCTAATTGAGAATATACGTGCTAATTAAAAAATGAGGAAATAGCAAGCCGCGGTTTCCGGAAGCAACTTTGTGGCCAATTAGCAAAAAGCGCTAATTTAGGGGGGCAAAAATTGAGAAAAATCGCAAATTCGCGGTTAAATTGAGAAAAAATCGCTGATGCGCGTCAAAAATGGAGAAAAATCGCAAATTCGCGGCTAAAATCGATTGTTCACGACTAAAATGAGGTAGAATGGCTGATTCTTCGATGAAATTGACAAGAAGCGCTGTAGTGTTGAAAAAAACGCTATTTCGCGTCTCAATCTGAACGGTGACTTCATGTGGCGTCGGTCTAAGGCCGGCAATGGCCGCGCCCAAGGGGGTCACGTACCCCGGTGCCTCACCCTCACGACAGGTCAGAGAATGAATGTCTCTGACACTTCATGCACATAGCTCCAGTTAATTGAACTATAATCATATTATATATGTAAACAATTTTATACACCTTCAATAACAGCGGCCATGCAATCAACCTTGATGTCCAAGCAAAAGCCTCGGCGCAAGCGGCCCTTGCGAGCCCTCCGCCACCATAGGAGTGTATAAATTCGGCCTACACACTCAATGTGGTCACTTTTAGGGGCTCTGACGTACCCCGAGAGGCATTTTTTACTGATCCCGTCTTCATTTCTCCATTCAACATGGTCTGAGAGACTCATAAACCACGATTGGCTCACATCGGAGAACTTTGAGAAAATTGGTTCGAAAACATGCCCACCGTGGACGTTTTTTATTGGAGAAAATGACAAAATTCGATAATTGATTATAATCTTTATACCACGTATCACGTAGTTTCTCGCCTCGCGGATTCCGAAAACCGAAATGGATTTTAGACAAGAATAGTTATAATTGAAGGGGGGGGGGTCCATTCGTCATATTGGACATCGTTGTTGGACACCCTGCAATTCTGCATAGAGAACGAAGCTGTGATAAAGCGCTCGTTACTGTATTTTCAAAGGTTTTTGACAATATAGTTAACATATTTTATTTCATATAAAAATAATATTATTCCAAGCACAAAAAAGCAACCAACGTAGAACCCAATTTAATTCATTCATAGTTTACGTTGTATGACTGCGGCGCTTCAAAATGAGCCCAATTTTTAGGCTCACGAACATTTCCCTTCTTCCCGTTCATTTCGTTCTCTTCATTCCCTATTTCCCCATCAAGTGAAGCACACTCTACACTGTCTCTAATTACTACGTGTATCCGCTTACCACTTGAAATACTCCAACTATTACAGTCGTGTTTCTGTGCGTCAGCTTAGGAGGAAGAGGAGCGGGTGGAGAAGATCACTCAGCCCTGCGGAGCGTCAGTTTGTTTCGTTTGATTCCCTCTCAACACGTTAATTCAATTGTCAAATTATAGGATGTGGAACATGCGGTGGTTGGCAAGAGGGTGAGGGGTGGCTATGTGCTGGAAGGTTTTAGACTTTTCTCTAAACGAGTGAGGATTCGAACAGTCGATTTTTCAAATTGGCAGCCGGTTTTACCCATAATAATATGCAGGGGAGGGATCGTACTCGTCCAGGTGGATAAGTTAACGGCAGGCTGTCTCGGCACGAATATCTTCTTAATAATAGCTTCTTTTCCTATAAAAGGGTGAAGGAAATAGTGCTAATTTGAGGCAATTTTTGTTCGGAAAAGGTATAGATAATAAAGAAAAAATGTGCTGTGAACTTGAGAAGAATGTTACGTAGGTTAATAGTTTTTTACTCAAGAATCAATAAAAAATGCACTGTCAAGTACTATTTCCTCGTTTAGACTATTTTAGCAATATTTTAGACATCACAACCATTCTCTCTCACTCACTCACTCTCTCTCTCTCTCTCGCTCTCTGTCTTCTCTCCTCGAGAAATTAAACTCTTCCGCTCCACTTGCCTTCAATTTTCCAAGAAATAGGACCTGTAACTATTACAATATTTCCCCTCTAATCATTTTGTTCCGAGCTAAAAGGCTCTGCGCCAATCATTACTCAATTTGAGACAGAATCTGATTGAAAAAGTTATGGGAGTGACTTCCTATGTAATTTTAAGCCGTTTTCAAGTTGCAGTGCTGGTCATGACAGGTGAGCGAAGAAAACCCTCCCCCCCTCGCTACACTGATGAGAGCAAAAAATAAGATCTCTTTGAATATCGTTCTGAAATCAAGCTTTTCCTCCGTGCATCGCATCGTAGGGCGCCATAGTTCAAACTCTGAAGCTCACGCCCAATGTTCCCTGCAGGGACGAAACCTTTGAATGTCGCGTTTTTCTTTCAAAAAATATTGTTGTCACGCATCCTCTATAGTTCTCACATCTCAGGCCTTTTCACCCATTGAAACGTAATACCTATTCAACATCTTGTCACCCATTCAATCTTCGTTCAATATAGTAACGCCGCGGAGGCAAATTCAGTGGCATAAATTACACTGAAGGAACACTTGTAAAGGGGGGGGGGGCGAAAGATCGCCGTACATCACTCACACAACGATGAATCATTGAAGTTGTCACCGCCCGTTTGTCAGTTTGGACTAAAATGTGTTATACGCACGGAAACTCTTATTGTTAGAGGTAGAATTGTAGGTGTGGCGGGGTTAAGATGATTACGTGGAATGATGGAATAGCAATGCGGAAACATGGTTTTCTCGTGGAGTTTTCTAGACCCGTGGACAAAATTTGAACGGTTTAGCTGTAATGTAGTTAGTAATTCTTGCCGTAAGGTCACCAAAAGAAGCTTCCTCATCTATAATGTTACCAGCAAAGTGGGAAATGTCTAGGCATTGTTATCAATTCCTGTTGAAATCAGACAATGTGGGAAGAAGAGGTGCGAAAAAATAATTATTTCCCACTTTGTACAATGCCTAACAGCACTGCCGACAATCATGGTAGTCATAATTCTGATAATTGATTTATTATTATATTAAAGCATGCGTAAAGCTGTAGCCGTAGGAGCCTAAATTGTCTGTCTTGCGTTTAGCGCGTTTGGTTTCCCAACTGAAACTCCCCACTGAAGATGGCGAGCAGCCGAAACCGGTCCGAACCTCAACGAGGGAAGACAGACAACCCTAATAGCACAAAATTCACAGCAACGTCATAGTTACGTTACAAATTCACAACTGAGTCACAGCGCAATGGGACCATAATGTGACGTTGCAGAGAGGTTGCAAAGTGACAAATACGCGACAACGTAATGGGGTCACAATGTAACGTCACAGAGAGGTTGCAAAGTGACAAATACGATGCAACCAAAGTTGTATAGAAAACCAAGTTATTCAGCTCCCTAGTGATGAAGTTGAAACCTATCTGAGGTAGGGAAAATTTCTCAAGCTAGATAACACTACCACCATGTAGAAGCTCAATCAATTTAAAAAGCTAAGCTTGCTGTTGCTAAGGTAACTTGAAAGGGTTATTGTTTTGATATTTTTATTGTCACTCGTGCTCATAAACGCCAGTGAAACCCAAAATTAGAGAGAATTTCTAGGCGATGCACTAGACTTCTTATTGCGCCACGGAAGCCATATAATAATAGCAGGCGACTGGAATGTGCACTTTGATCGCGACGAATGCAAAGAAGTGAAGGATTTGGAAGACATCTTAATCTCTTCGCATAAACTAAAAAAAGAGATAAAGGAACCAACGAGGCCGGTAGGAGGTCATTGCCTCGACAATATATTTACTTCTATCAAAACATCTCAATCCCGGGGTCTCAATTTCCCTTTTTCCGATCACAACATCTTGCATTGGGAGTCTACTGATTTACCTTGCAACATGCAGAAAAAGGATAGTTCCCCAAGAAGAATTTATAGCTCAAAGAATCTCGACCAATTTACAAAATCTTTGATGAATGAGGACTGGGAGGGTGCACTCGCAGGGGGCGACCCAGAAATTATGTTTAATACTTTCATGGGAAAGTTTTGCTTAAACTACGAATACTGTTTCCCAGTAAAGAACGTAAAATTTGGGAGAAGGAAAAATGCTGTTGGAACTGCATGGTTCTCGCAGGAGCTACAGGATCTGAAGGATAAAATCCTGAGATTGTCGAACGTAGCCGAACCTTCTGAAAATCACCAACAGGAGCTAAAAAATCTAAAGCACGACTACAAAGTCAAGATTCGAGCGGCTAAGGTCAAGTCTTGCGACGACTTCATCACCAAGTCTCCAAATATCAACAAAGCGTGCTGGGACCTGATCCGAGATGAAACCAATATGAACAGAACTCACTCACCCTGTCAATTCACGCCAGACGATTTGAACGAGTATTTCGTTAGCATTGCGGACTCTCTCCTTCCGAAAGTGAACGATGTTCAGCTCAACTTACCCCGAGAAACAAAATCGAAGACTATGCATAGAAGAAAATGTGGAAAGTCGTTCTTTCTCCTACCTGTGACCGAAGATGAAATAGATGAAATCATCTGTGGGCTGAAGAACGTAGCATCCGAAGATGTGTACGGAATCTCTACGAAGGTAGTTAAACACGCTCGTCCTGCTCTAAAGCGCCCCCTTGCGGCTATCCTCAACGTGGTTTTTGAAAAGGGTGTCTTCCCGACTAAGCTGAAGACAAACTTAGTCATTCCTATTCCTAAGGGGAGAGCCGAAACACGGCTAGATCATTACAGACCTATCTCGATAATTCCGGTATTTGCGAAAATATTTGAAGTTGCGATGCACAAAAGATTGCTCTCATACCTGGAAAGTAATGACTTTTTCTGCAACAAGCAATTCGGCTTCAGGCGCGGTAGAGGCTCTGTCGACTGCGTGCTGGCGATGCTTGAGGAAATGGTGTATCCTGCCCTGCAAAACGGGAACCTCACGGGTATCACCCTATGTGACCTTTCTAAGGCATTCGATACCCTTTCTCACGATGTTCTCCTGTCGAAGCTCGGAGATTGCGGGGTACGAGGGATACCGCTACGCTTAATAGAAACGTATCTATCAGGAAGGTCGCAAATAGTGAAGATCGGAAAGGATAAATCTGAATGCCGTTCATTGCGACATGGAGTTCCCCAGGGCTCCATCTTAGGTCCACTTCTCTTCCTCGTATACGTGAACGACGCGCCGGAGGCTAACGAGGCATCGATTTTTCAATTCGCTGACGACACAGCTTTGATTGTGGTGGGGAGGACCACATCTGAGCTCTCGGACAGGTTACAGGAAACCAAAAAAGTTGTTTACGATTGGTTCAAAGAAAATCGTCTGGTTGCTAATGCCCAAAAGGAGCAGTCGATAGTTGTCTCGGCCGGCGGAAAAGGTAATAATTGCGTCAAGTACCTAGGAATAATCGTAGATGATAATAGATCTTGGACTGCCCACGTAGAAATGGTCCTCAGCAGGCTCGGAGGTGCTGCCTACTTTCTTAGAAGACTCACAAACGTCGTTTCGAAGGATATTGTAAGAAAAACTTATTTCATTTTGTTTCAATCGGTTTTTAGATATGGCCTAGTTGTCTGGGGGAACTCTCCTTCCGCACATAAAGTATTCAAAATGCAAAAGAGAGCGATAAGAAGTATTTACCAGGTCTGCTCCAGAACAAGCTGTAGGGAACTGTTCCGGGACTTTGGTGTAATGACTTTCCCATCTGCCTACATCTACGAGTGTTTAGTTACAGTACACAAGAAAAAAGACAGAATCCCCTCCGGATCGGACATACATGACCACGACACGAGCTAAGCTTCTGAGGCCTCCAAGATACACAAAAGCCAAGCCTGTCAAGTCCTTCGTTTCAGAGTCTATAGAAATTTATAATAAGCTCCCATCGAAAATAACATCCCTGCGAACGGCGAAATTCAAGAGAACCATCAAAAACTACTTGCTGCGAAACGTTTTTTACAGTATTGATGAGTTCTTAAACTGCGAAATGCAATTTTAATCACCCTTAATTCCCAAAGCCAAACAGATAATTGTGAATTCGGCCAATAAATTATTATTATTATTATTATTATTTAGAGCATTTTGTACTGCAGGAACTTCAATTTTTTAACTGCCTACGCTAATATTGTGCCGGATATTCAGCTTGAGAGGCCCAGCTAAGATAGTAATTAGCGATAATAGTAAGTTGCTGAGGACAACATTTGAAAATCAGTGGCTAAAGTATCATTAACCATGACAAAAATGTCGTTTTTTGACATGAGAAGGATACATCGATAGCTCACGATTAAAGACGAGTTTTCTTGGATGGATAATTGCCCTTTATATTGGCGATTGTAGCTATCACTAGCGGCGCTAGTGTCGTGTGATAATGAAACCGGTACTCCCCACATATGTTAAATAATAGGTAACAACTTTTGTGTTTTTTTAAAGCGTTTTTTCGTGGTCAACGTCCGTTACATTCCGGGAAAAAAGTAGTCAGTTGGCCTAAAGTGACGAGAACAGACGAACATGGCTTCTGATACATTTACACTCAAACGTCAAGCAAGCTCCCAAGTCTTTTGGCGATCGACATTCTCCCAACACTGTGCTAATTGATAACTGACACCGTTGAACCCTCATTTTTTGAGAAACAATGACATGATAATGTTGTGTCACGGTTACGACGCAAAGAGCAATCGAAGGCACAGCAGTTTTCTCTGGATTCACCATTGAGAGACATCTCACGAGCGCCTTAGCATTTCATTATTGGTTCTCGCCAGCTCACGGTTTTTTTTAGAGCTCAGAGAACGGCATGGGTTCAGCAAAATGGTCGAAAACGTTTTTGAATCGGTGTTTTCTAGTTTTATTGCCCCAACAAATAGCCGGTAGTGAAAGTTTCTGTACGGGTGTACCACGTACCCGCATAACCGTCTTGTTTTCTTGATTCGGCGATGCCAAAGGTACAATATCGAGGCCTCCTCGTCACCGTCGGATTTTTTAGCCGTAGTTCACGGTAAAAAAGTGTCACTGCCCAACGTTTTTGATATATGGAACTTCCTCATTGTAGAAAACCTTTTGTGGTTTGTTGCCAAACGACAACAACAAATCACATGGAGTACCGGACTCAAATGTTTCTCTGAAACGCCACCAGATATCGTATCCCTTAGCTACAATCGCCAATACGCCCGATGTTCAGTTCCCGTCTGAGGTGAAATTGCTGATTTCCTCGAGGAGTTTGAAGTTAGTATTTTACTGCTAAATTGGTATATTCGACCACATTGACGTTCTACTGGCGTATTATGAATTATGTGAAGGAACTCGATCCGTTAATTTCTGTGGAATTTCCAGAAGCCTGCGGAAGAGCTTACAATGAGAGTGAGGTCCGTATTTATGAACGTTCCTTGAAGCTTCCTTGAGTCAAGGAACCGTTGAGAACAGTTTTGATCACAATAAAAACATCTGTTTTAATGAATTTCAAGGGTTCCTTAATGTCAAGGAACGTTCATAAATACGGGCATGAGTGTATAAATTCCACACTTTAAGTAATCAGAAGGTGACGAACGTTTCAGGATTTGTTATTTTCGATGAATATCGGCTGAGGGTTACTCCATTATGCGTTCGCTGGAAAGCAACTGCCCACCCGTGTCCCCTGGACGTTTGTGCGATGAACCTCCTCTCCAGTCAAATATAGGTCCATGTAAAATTTAAATCACTATAGCATTCATTTTTAAAATCGTTTCTTAATGCAATTCCTGCCCCAAGTTTGACTACGTCCTGAAATCAAAATGAATTCCGCGTTATTACTCGTCTATATGTTCGTCGATATGTACTCGACTTTGGATAGAGAGCGCGAGCAACGAGAGTCTCAACTCCAGCGAATCGCAGCCACGGAAAACTCAGGATTTTCGTTTTAGGCAGAATCCCCCCCCCCCCCAACTAGGCAACAATTTTCGTACGAAGTTTTCACCAATTTAGAAAAATTGCTTCCATATATTTAGACTTGGGTGAAAACAAATTACCAATTTTGAAGAGCTTCATCTTGGCTAACGTCTGACCTACAGAGCTGGATCAGGTCTCAAATTGTAGCGAATTTAATATACCTACTTGAAAAACGTAGTTCACGTGTATTATCGAAGAAAGCGTTGTTGAGGAAAGATCATAAAAGAAAGACGAGAAAAGTGCTAATATTCCGCGGTTTTTCGACTGCTACGAAAGTATAGCACAGGTTTTTCGATGCTGCAAACTTGGATATACACTACAGGTATTGGTTCTAACAACAAACTAAAAAATCATAACTAGCGGTTTAATTGTTATTTTAGCTATTTTGAGTGCTCTTTTATTTGACTGGCCTAATGGGGAACTTGCACATTTTTCAAAAGTTGGTGTTGCTTAAAGAGGGCTCTTCCACAAGTCTATTGCTCACATTAAACTTTGAAATCAGTCAAGGATGCTTTTTTAGGGAATTTTTAAAAATTTTGAGTGGGGGTTCGATTACGTAAAAACTTACTTATTGAAATTGATGATGCGGGGAAGAGGGGGTTAGACGAGTTTAATGGAGGGACATTTTTCATGTTATTTGTAAACAAACAATTTTAGAGTTCCCTCAAATGCTTCACAAGTAAGTATTTACGTCATTTCCCCTCGCACCATCCATCCTCTTCTGAAGAACTTTGAACCTTTTTTAAAAATCTTAAAACGCACACATCGGGTTGCAACTTCCGTTGTTATCCTTCAGATCACGGGTCAAATCACCGGTATGCTTTTCTACCCAATCTGAGATTCATGCAAGTTCCCCATTGGAAAAATAATAATTAATTGACCCAGAATCCCTTGAATCGTATATCAATATTGTCCCATGAAGTAAAGAGTGTGGCCGCCTCTTTACACTTAAGGCGAATAGCGATGGCCTAATGGTGTAATGGTTTGTTTTTCGGACAAGAGATGGCAACACTTTCGATGGGAAATTTACGTAGATAATAGTTTTGTGAAAAGTGAACTTAATTAATTTTTCAACGTACCAGGTTTACTGAAAATAACGTAGAAGTTACGGAAATTACTTTACGTCAGAATATTGTAATTAGAAACGCATAAAACGTGGGATAAAAAGTTTGAAAAACATGTTTTTGAAAATTATGTGTACAGCCCAGAAAACTGAGTGACAATTAAACAGATCTGTCCAAACAGATCGAATAAATGTTGATTAGTTCTTGCCAAAACACGAATATTGTGCGATCAAACGCCTGTTATTCAAGCGGGGCGCAAAAGTGCTTAGGCAGCAGTGGGTGGTAGAGGGATGATTGCAGTCCTCGACCCGCCCAAGCCTTACTCGCTAGAAGTATAAGTCTCGCTCTTCCCGATACTCGGTGGATTTCATTCCTTCAGAAATCCTTTCGCGGAATTGGATCTACCAGAAATAAAAGTTCGTTCGTGGTGGTTTTGGCTCTCTAAATCCCTGGCACAATGTACTGCAATAGTACGCGAGGGAAAAATAATTTACGGCTTATCGCGAAAAGAAGAGAAAGAGAGTGCCGAAGAAGCCTTGATCATCTCATCATAATATAAAAAATTATACGTTTGTTCCTTTGCTGAAATAATTGAAATTTAGGCTGCGCTAGCAGTTTAAAATTAAGTATGACTTGTGGCCAAATCAATATGATGCTCCAATCAAAGATTGTTCTGAATCACCTTTTCGTAAATATCATAAAGGTGATTCAGAACAATCTTTGATTGGAGCATTAAAAATTAATGATATTAATATAAACTTGCACAAAGTGCATTGTCCCGTTTTTGACACCATAAAAGCGGGAAGTGAATTACGGAAAGAATAATCAATGTACATCACCGGCATCGTGCCTTGTGAAGGAGCTTTTTATTTTTATTTTGCATCAGCGACAAAATTGAGTCGTATGAACAAAAACGAGCACGACCTTATGCTTGAATTTTTTCAATCACGATGGTCATCAATTCAATAGAAATCATAATTTTCATGCATAAGCTGGTGAACTTATGCTCAAAAAAAATGTAAGCACACTACACTACGGCCATCTCAGGGCTGAAATGGGTGCCGGGACGCAATACTATAGCTCGTGATGAAAACATTATGTAGCTTCATAATTTGTATTGGAGTCCGTTAAACCCGCAAATTTTGATTTTTTAGAGCTCAAACGCGCGAAATTAACTTTCCTACGAGACGAACTCCGTGAAATTCGGGGATCCAAGAGCCAAAACTCGTGAAATTTGGATTAGGAACAGCCAACCACGCGAAATTGTGGGATGAAATATCATAAATCCAATAATTTGATTTTTCAATTTGTCGAATCAGCTTATAGCGTTTCCCATACATTGCAATACACTTGTGGGGTGTAAGTTTTTCCACCTGTCCTCTCTCAATTGAAACATGTGTTTATGGAGAGGACGGTGCACTACACTTGTGTGGTGAGTTGAATGGGAAATGCTATAAACTTACTAATAAAGAGTCAGACCTAAAAGATGATTGTGGATCATGAAAAAGCCAAAATGAAAGAGCCAAATCGATCTAGAACCCAAACCCGTCAAATTTGGTTCGAAAGTGCCAGAATCGTGAAACTTGGTTTTGAAACAGCCTAGGTCACGAAACTTGTCTTTTGAAAGATCCAAAAACGCGAACTTGTATTTTTAAAGAGCCAAACACGCAAAATTGTAATTTCTAAAGAGCGAAACCCATTAAGTTGATTTTTATGACATCTAATGAGCCCGCCATTGAGGATCCAAGCCACGTAAAATTTGGTTTTGGTATGAGTAAAACCCCGAAATTCGTTTTTGGGTGGGACAACCCTCTGATGTTGGCCGTTCGTTTTGGTCTGCTAAATTGGTTCTCCTGATAAAAATTCCGTTCTTGGTTTTAAAACGAGTCAAACCCTGAGTGTCGTGCAGATGCAAAGTCATTTTTTTCTTCAAAATATTGTTTTGACCTCCAAATTTGAACATTCCTTGCGATTGTAAAGGATGCTAAAAATCTTAAAATCTCATCTAATTACAACAGTTTCAAGGAACAGTTTCAAATTGCTCTTCGATGCTGTAAGTTTCACTTTGCCCAAATTCCTGCGCCTGACATACAGTGCACGGCAGTTTGTTAACACGAGTTCAACATTCCTAAGATACTACACGCCGGGCAGAGACTTGGATTCACGTCATCAAGCAGGTGCTCATTTTCGTCAGGCGTGTGTGGCTAATGTCCTGGTGATCACTATACTCTACAAAGACTTGAACAGTTCACATCGGTTTAAACACTTACGCTTGGCTTGCAACGCTTCAGCCCTACACCAGTGGATGGTCTAGTCGACTGCCAAAGACGCCGAAGGTGCGCCCTGATGGCCACTTTGGAGTCTCTGGTGAGAAGCGCCATTAGTTCGACGCGGCCAACTATTAAGTGTGAGCGCCATTGAGGTGGGGAATTTTTGGGCATTATGTAAATTTTTCAAAATTTCAGAGCCTTCCACAGCTTAGGTCCCATCACAGAGCAGAGGTGCCACGACGTGATCATCAGTCTTCTTTTATCTGCCTCATCTGCTCATCCAACAGGATCTGAATGCGACACGTTTACGCACTTCGGAAGCTGCTTTGAAGGTGTAAAACCCACACCTTTTTTTCTAATAAAACAATGTTTATTTTTAAATAATTATTTTATTTCCTTTCAACAAGGTGCAAAATAACGAGATGCTCAGAGAAAACCCTGAGACTTAGTCATTTTAGTCCCAAATGACGTGCCCAAGCTCAGGGTTTTCTCGGAGAATCTAATATCTGTCACCCCAGAAATGTGACAGATACGATGTGACCTCCCTGTGACGTCACAAGGGGTATATTGCTGCAACGTTGCAGTGACGTTACAAATGTAGGTCAGACGTCTCGTTGTGTCGTATTTGCGACGTCTCCGCAACGTAACGCTACATACGTTCGATTGAAACCTCAGTGTGAAGTCACAAAGTGACCTACGAACACGTCACGATGTGACCTACGAACACGTCACGATGTGATCTCTCGTGACGTCACAAAGGGAGTCACAGTAGGCGGACGTATCCACGTTACTGCAACGTTGCAGCAACGTTAAAAATGTTAGTCACACATCTCAATGTGACGTCACTGTGACTTTTCTGCAACGTAACTGTGCTACTATGGAATGCAGACTCCTCTATGTCTACAGCTTTACGCATGCTTTACCCACTAACCCTCGAAGTTTAAGCGCTTCTATTAACAATTTAAATTATTATTATTAATTAATTAGTGTGATGAGAGGTAAAATCCAGGCCTCCTAATGTAGAAGGATTTTTAAAAAATTTATATCCGGTTTTTGGAGTTTATTAGAGTTTACTCCTTTAGCCTCGTTTTGCAATTTACGGCGGCCTGTTGGGTTTTTTGAGACTGGGGAGTGAAATACGTTTATCCCCGAGACGAAAATTTGTCACGAAGCGAAGGCCGCAAGCGACGTTATTAATTATGGTGTTGGTTTGGGGAGGGGGGGGGGTCGAAAAACTGACAACGTTTTCCCCTGAAATATTCATACTTGTCAGGAAGGCCTCAGCGCTTCGACCTCCAATACAGGATGTCTGACTTTTCAATTGTCTGAGAGACGTTAAAAACTTACCTTTTTTAATCCTAAACCCGAAGTGTTACCCCAAAATTTAAGTTTTCGCAGCATGATAACAACAAATCTGGGGCGATTTTACCCCCAAAGCTCACGTTATACCCTAAAGCTGACGATTTTACCCCTAAAACTGGTGGTTTGAAACGAAACGGATGATTTTACGGCAAAACTGATGACTCTGTACTGAAAACTCTGGCAATTTTAAACACGAAACTGACGATTTTACCTCAAAACTGACGATTTTACACAATAATGACGATTGTTAACACATTACTGACTATTTGTTCACGTAATAAGATGTTATCACACCAAAACGGACGATTTCGCGCCAAAGCTGAAGTGTTACTACAAAATAATTTCATCAGTGAATAATTATCAGTTTGTCTCCCATCTCAGCCGGGAATGTGCGATTTATCTCCGTTCTGACGTCGAGTTAGCGATTTTCTCAATTTTTGTCGTAGATTAGCGCTTTTTCCTGATTCCGAACCACGGCCCGTCATTTCCTCAGTTTTACGTGAATTTGTCAATTTTCTCAAGTTACCCTCCCCCTCCACAATAAGCCGTTTGTCTTTATCTTCGCCCCAAATCAGCGTTTTTACTCATTTTAGCCGCCAATTTTGGATTTTTCTACATTTCAAACAAGAATTTGAGTTTTTCCCCAATTTTCATCACGATTGTCCTAGCGATTTTGGCTTATTATTTCTCAATAATAAGTCTCTGTAATCGTATCGCAAAAAAATTTTTTTGACCCCCCCTCAAAATTTGTAGTTTTACGTTTCAAAGTGCGTAGAATCCAAATCTGCAATAAAAAAAAAAATGTCCGTCCGCCGTCCGGGCCATATCTTGCCCTAGAATTGCTCGAAAAACCTCGTTCTTTCGCACATAGACTCCATTTGAGGTCTAGTTGGTCCTAACATCTGATCAGTTTGATCAAATAACTCCCTGGGGTTTTATGGGCCAAAAGCGGGTACAAAATGGGGATTTTCAAAGGATTTGGGATCATAGGGGTGTGGGGTGTCGATTTTCATGTAATTTCAAGCCGGATTTAACTACATCGATGAATAATAAACCCATAAACAGTCGAAATAATAAGGCATTGTTCGATAATTCGCAGCGTTTTCTGAATGTGACCGTGACTTATAGCGTTCCCCATTTGCACAAAATTCTGCAACGGGGCTATTCAATTCCACCCGTCTTCTCCACTAACATATGATTTAATTCAGTGAAAACGTGTGGAAAAGAACTGCCCAAATGCAGAATTTTGTGCAAATGGGGAACGCTATTAGCGATTTTCTTTAATTTTGTGGACGAATTTACTTTTAGAAGCCACGAACTGACGTTTTCTTCATTTAAACTGAATTAACGTTTTTCCTCACTTCAGCGTTTCTTCACAATTTTATCGGTGAATTCTGAATTAGAAACGAATTTTCACTATTTCCATTTTATCGCTAGCGATTTCTCACCATTTTAGCCGTGAATTAGCGATTTGTCTGCTTTTTTGCAGTAAATTCGAGTTTTTCCTGATTTTAGCCGATTCACGGTTTCTGAGTGTCTGAAGATGAAAAAAGCACTAATTCATGACCATATTTCAATGAATCGCAGCTAAAATTAGGAACAAGCGCTAATTTTCGGCTGAAATTCTGGAAATACGTTGATTCGCTGCTGCAGTTATAGCTCGAGAGCTGGCAACAGTCCCATTCAACCGGAATAACATAACTATGAAACTTGTTCCATTTGATAGCTTTTGTCGTCCGTGGCCAGTCAATTTCCTTGAACTTTGAAATCGAATTTGCGGAAAGGTGCTCCGCTGTTTCAGTTTCACTGCTGCAAGGACAGTTAGGTTCATTTCGGCGATTGTGGAGGTGTAAATTTGCCGTTGAAGGAGCCATGACCGGAGAGAAGCTGTACTGCCGGGTAGCTGAAGTAATTCCAATTTTTTCGCCGCCGGTCCCCGTTGGAGGGGAGGATGAGGTGCGTGTGGCGTCCCGTCGTTGCACCGTCCCATTCGGTTTGCCACTGAAGGGCTGCCGCACGTCGGCATTCCTTTGGATGTTCCGTCGGAGTCAGGGTCGAAGGGATGTTGGCCAGCCAGCGTGGCGTTCGCTGCGTTTCTCCGAGGGTTTGAGCTCGTGTGGCGACTCGGATGTCCAGTTCCAGGTCTAGTGGCAGGACACCAGCTAGGACGTGAAGTGCTAGGTGAGATGTAGTTGAGTAGGATCGGAGGCCTGCTATGAGGAAACGCCATTGTAGCGATCGTGCCATCCAACGATCCCGTGGTCTCACTTTTGGCCACCATGTAGCGCAAGCATATGCCACTTTCGGCACGAAAACCGTCTTGTAGTAAAGCGAAGGCTTGTCGCAGTAGCTGATGTTCTGGTGGCGAGATTACGATGGCATCTCATCTCGTTGATTGTGGTGCGGATTCGTTGGTCTTTCTCTGTGCCCTGGGCGGGTCTTGCGGGAAGAGTTCAGTTAGGAGAGCCTCAAGGGTCGTGCTGATGTCCTGTGAATGTTGTGTTGCAGTGAGAAGTGGTTTTGGGCAGCATCTGCCTCGATGTATCTGGTAAGGGATACCCCATGCGTTAGTCATTGGCTCTTCCGAGGTAAGTTGTCGCCACGAACAGCGCTTCTCTCTTCTTATTTTTTTTTAAACATAGTTTTCGCCGTTGCACGTATGACTGGAGTGCGTTTATCCGTTCGTCACCTGGTTGGGTCGGTGAACGTCACTTCAGGCGTTTCATCTGAAGTGAGGCGTCTTACCTCACTCGTTTCGGGGGTCCACCAGGGGGCTGACGGTCTGGGTGGTATTGTGACAGTAGGGATGCTGCGGGCCCCAGTATAGTCCAGTCTTGTCGGGCCTTTCCTAGAGGGCCTGCGCCTTGTGACCAGCGCGAGATGTTGGTGCGAATGAATCGGTGGTCCGTTGTGACGATGTCATCTGTGATTGCCCAGGTCACTGGGATGTGTCCTGCTGTGATGGTTAGATCGATGAAGGACCCCCCCCCCCGTGCGGTCCCGCGAATGTAAGGCCCTGGCTAGGGTCGTTATGCAGACGGGCATCATACGTAGCAATGGAGGAGGCGGATGCCTCGGGCATTCACGACCCCATTCCGGCGCCCACGCGTTGAAGTCGCCCAGAGGTATCACATTTGGGAAGATGCGAAACAGATCCTCAACTTGAACGAGAATGTCACGTTCTAGCGTTTGTGGTGGCGACGGTGTAGTCGCAGATTCGTGCAGTGGTGACGTAAGGTGTTGAGTGTCGTGGGAGGAAGGCGTCGTCCACGTTAGGGTTTGTTACTACAAAAGCAGTTTTTTCTTCGGCGTCGGAGGAGGAGGGTACCACTCGACTGTTGTCGCCCTGGTTGGGGAAGGTGAGGCGCGGTACTTCTTGTAGTGCTAAGATATCTACTTGAAGAGAGGGAAGGGTTTCGCGTAATAATCCGTCCCTCGTCACTCGTTGGCCCGCGATGTTGATTTGGCCGATTCGGAGGCAGTTGGGGTTGGTGTTTTTAGACATGCGATCGGTCTCCGTGGCTTGAACCTCCTCGGTCGCCGGAGTTTGGTCGTCGTTTGGGAGGCCGCGTCGTCTGGGGTGGTTCCATAAACAGTGTGGCGCATGATCTGCCGGGTTGCAGCCACGAATTGGCGTTTTTTCGCGGTCGCAGCGATTAATCACTGATTTTTCTCAATTTTATAGCCGCAAATCAACGATTTTTCTCAATTTTAGCCATGAATTAGAGTTTTTCTCGGTTTTTGCATTCGATTAGCGCTCTCATCAAGGCTTCGAACCCACGACCTCCTGGTTTCGCGGCAGGCGCTCTAACCAACTGAGCTACCCGGGAGTCCACTCAAATAACGAATCTACCCAGGAGAAATCCCCTCTCGGAACTCAAACACAATCATCATATTTAACTGCGAATTAACGTTTTCTCAATTCTACCGTGAATTAATTAAGGTTTTTTTATTAGCATTTTTCTCACTAGCCGCGAATTAGCGATTTTTCTCAATTGTAGCTACGAATTATCATATTTCTCTGTTTTACTCTCCTATTAGCATGTTCCCTCAATTTTAGTCACGAATTAACGTATGTGCCTATTTTAGCCGCGAATTACCTGAGTACCGTATGTGTGGATCGTTTCTTTTTTAAGGAATCTGCTGCGCCTCATTGAAACCATTTAGACGCCACTGAGTGGGCTGTGATGACTGGCAGAGTTGGATCATAAGATTTGCCGCCGGTAGACATGAAAACTTTTGCCTTCTTGTTCTTAGGGAAAGGAAATAGAGTGTCAATATGTTTTCCATATTGGCTAAATCACACATTTAGCTGAGAGGACCCGTTCACGTGTGGGCGTGATTCCTAGCAGCAACATCCTCAGCCCCCCGGTTCACCCTCAGAGTTCGTATATAACTGTCGTGATGAGTCAGATCCTTCCAGAATCGGTTTTGTCGGGTCTGGTTGTAAGCCACTAGTGTGGTGGGGGGTGGGTGGCGTAGTGCCATAGCATTTTTATTAGCAAGAAATTTTGAAATTTCCTTTGATTTCTTATCTAGTGTATTGCAACAATTCAAATTCTATTCAATAAAATAAATAAATACATATTTTACAAGCCACTTACTTGATAGAAGAGGACAGGCATATTTGCCGAGAAGGACAGAAGCCAAACGAGAGCGATTGAAATGATAACTCGGCGTTTCGTCGTTGGCCCATCCTGACCGCGTACGATAGTAAAATACCGGTCTAGAGCGATCACCGTTATCGTTCCGATGGACACCATAATGTTTGTCCCCTGAAGAAAAGGCACCAGTTTGCATAAAGCCACTCCTAGTTTCCACTTGCGTCGCAAATAGCGAACGAGTGTGAACGGCATACAGATGACGCAGAGCGTCACGTCCGAAACAGTTAGATTTACAATGAATAAATTTCGAGCCGTGTGCATTTGCGTGCGTCGCGCGATAACATAACTGACGATAACGTTTGCGAGTATGCCGAGAGTCATGAGAGTCGCGTATATTGTTATGAGAATCACTTCAGCCATCGGACCAACATTTCGATCGACGTTGCCATGCTCTTCGAGGATTTTTATTGCGTAGGTAATGTTGAACTTGAAAGTGTCGTTGAAGTCCATGCCGAGACAAAGTTCAATTTTATCCAAGTACGACGCTCCAATAAGGTGGCATACTACCATCCTCTCACATCTCTACTCATTCACTACCTGAAACAAACGAAAACAGAGATTGTATAGTATAGGACAAGCACGTAATCTTCAAATTAAATCATCCGAAAAATGGTTGACCAAGCTCTTTTGACTTGTAATTCTTTATTTATTACACAAGAGTTTTGTATACAAGAAATTCCAAGGTATATTCCGAGGACATTTCTAGGGCGAGAGAGAGAGAGAGAGAGGATTAATTTTTGTCATTTCACACAAATTCAACAAATTTCTCTCGTCGAATTTTTAATCTCCCCACATCTTGAGGGCATTTTAACGGAGAAGCTCACTCACGGTTGAGTTGAGAATTCTGTCTCGATGCGTATTATATTTGAGGAGGAATCTGTGAGTGCCGTGTTGGCGGAGGGGTAGCTGGTGCGGAATTTGCACCTGCTCCAGGCAACATGGAAAAGCGGAATGTTTCCCTGTATTGGGAATATTGAGAGCATTTTTTTAATTTTTTTTTTTTTACTCGAGGCAATTTTCCGCTCCAATGAGAACAAGTGTGTCGAAAGTGCAATATCTGGTTTCCCTTCCACTCCCCACGCTCATTTCCTGTCACCGCATTATCCCCATAATGCGGGTGCCACATGGACCGTTCCCTCTCTTGAAAATATTTTTCATAACACAAAATTTACTCTCGTTTAATTCTACTTGTTCCGCAACAGAAAGTGAGCACTTTCAAGAAAGTCGTCTACAGTCACAAAACCCACATAATATTCATGAATACTGACGTGAAGAATCGGTCCTGAAGGGAAATTTATTCTGTGAGAAAACGGATTTCCCGTTGCAATAAAGTATTCGTACAAAATCAATATCTGTTGGTTTCATTTTTTTTTTTCGAAAACTTTATTATTTTAGTAATATTTTAGTTGTGTTCATAGATATATTATTAAGTAAAGGACCCGAAACATGACTATAGACCAGCCAAAGACTAAAGAAATCGACGGTAGCGCTACTGGTGCCGATTACGATGTACTTCACCCCCCACCAGTTTCTTTGCACTCGATATTTTTCAAGTTTCTATCGGTGATATGAATGTCACTTTATGACTCAACGTAGTCATGAGATGATTAATAATTTAATTACATTGACGGCCAATATAATGCATTTTATTTCAGAAATAAGTGAAAGACCGTGAAGAAGGACTTTGGGAAGCAAAGCGAGGCGAATCCATTTTTCGGTTTTCGTATATTTTACCCGGCCGAAGGTAGCAAAACAGCCCAAGCCCGTCGGCCGAGGCGGCCGGTGTTTTCCAGTCTTCAGTTTTACGCTTCGCGAAGGAAACCGAACGAACGACCTCGGAGGGCTCGAGTGCGAGCCGGCCACTTTTCACCTCGCCTAAGAGGAAGAATAGTCCTCATCAAAAACGCGTCAAATTCGACTCTGTCACTGACGGTGCCATTCGTTTTAAAGTTCGTGAGTTTTAAAGGCGCGTCCACACTATGCCGATCGGTTAGGATCGCCCTTACCGATCTGCAAAGCAAGCATAATGTGGACGGGTGAATACGCAAAGCGGAACGTGCGGAAGGCGACCCGACTCAGGGATATCGTAACCCGACCGATGTCGGTACGCATCAATGGAAGGGGATCCTGATGATTCCAGTATGCTTAGTGGGGACGTGCGTGTCGGCCTCAGTTGGGTCGCGTTCATCATTGAGGCAGAAGTTGTAAATGCCGTGGGCCGATGAAGACACGATGTCCGAGCGGAATTTCAGGGCGTTGTCCCCTTCTTGATGGATGTGTGCCATCTCTTTGAAAAGCCGTTTAGGTAGAGACGCCTCTCTGTCAATGATTTTCACGTCATCCCATGCGCCTTGATGTCCTTCTTGCCGTAAATGCACTGCTAACGCGGTATCGTTCGACCGTCCTGACTGTTGAGGGCTCGGACTCCGTCGAACATCCGACTTGTGTCTACGGACCCTGTCCCGGAGAAGATTCTTCGTCTGGCCTATATACGCCTTTCCACATTGGCACGGAACTCTGTATACGACGTTGAACGCTTGGTCCCTTTCCAACGGAGCCTTCGGCTTCTTGAAAACGCTGTTGTTCTTTTTCAGGTTGTTCCGAAAGACCAGATTGACATTGTACCGTCGGAGAACCCGCTTCAGCGCAGCCGACTGTGAACCAGTGTAGGGAAGCGAAGCCCATCGTGCACCACCTTGGTCATCTGCCGGCCTGTTGGATACCACGGGGTGGTAAAATCGGTAAATCGCTTTATCAATCACCTTCCGAGGATAGTCATTCCTCTGAAGGACTTCTCGAACAAACCTTCTTTTTTGCCGATGAAACTCAGGATCCGACAACGTCAACATACGGGAGGCAAACATATTAGCTACATTCCGTTTCAAACTCCCAGCATGGAACGAACGAAAATGAATAAGCCGACCAGAGTATGTAGGCTTCGAGTAATGCTCAAAAACAAGTCGCAAATCCTGCTCCCGACGAATGAAGACATCAAGGAAAGGCAGTCCAAGATCTTTCTCTCTCTCAACAGTGAAGATCAATTTCCCCGCGGCGTAATTGTTAAACCTGTTCAGAAGTGCATCTATTTTTGACTCATGTACAAGAAAAAGGGAGTCATCCACGTACTTGCCAGCAAAAAGAACAGAACCGTCAAAATCTCGCAAATCATCCTCGAAGCACATATCCATCACCAAGTCCGCAAGCGCCGAAGAAAGCGGGTGGCCCATCGGAAGTCCTGACTGTTGGCACCAAAACCCATCATACTTGAAATACGCATTCTCGAGGAGAAATCGAACGACGCGACGAAACGTGAAACAGTCCAAGTTCGGAGCCGAACCAGCAATCTTTTCCCAATACCGCTCCACAGCCCCAAGGGCAAGATCATGCGGAATGGATGTGTACATGGACTCCACATCGAAGGAAACTAACACAAAATCTTTTTTAGGGACTATTCCTGCAAGCCGTTGTTTTAATTCAAAAGAATTCCTCACCCTGTACTGAGAACTTGTAGTAACAGGTCGGAGTATTCCACTGGCCCATCTACCTAAGTTGGAGAAGGGCGACTGAACGCACGATACGATTGGTCTCAGCTTCATCCGGTCATCCTTATGAATCTTCGGGCATCCATAAATCCGAGGCGGAACCGAACAATGCGTTGTGACCTTCTTTTTCTGGACTCCCGTGATCGTGCCATTCTGGAAGAGCCGGTCCACCAGTTGGTTGGATTCTCGCTCAATCCGAGCTGTAGGATCCTTGCTTATTGCTTTATACGTATCACCTGCATTAAGCATGGTGTTAAGTCGCTCTGATACTTCACCCTCTCAACCACGACGGTCACAGCTCCTTTGTCCGCCTGAGTGACAATCAAATCTGCGTTCTCCCTAAAAAACCTTTTAGTGCGGGATAATTTTTCCTATACTCATGTTGGAAACCAGAAACACGGTCTACATGTAGACCCAGATGGGAAGGATTTCCGTCAACCTGCCGTCGCAGATTGTACACCATCTCTCCACGAAGCGCATTCCTTTCACCTTCGGAGACCTCCAGCGACGAGAAAGTGTCCTCAGCATCCGCACAAAATTGGATGAACGGAAAAGCCTTTGCCTCCGGTTGAGCACAAAAAGACTTCGAGCCCGTTGAAGACTTCGACGGGTGTTTTGGCTTTTTCTTCATAACTACATCAACTGTACCCCGTCTTTCTACAACCTTTTCAACGTTTTTCGTCGAAAGAGAAAAATTCCACGTTCAGCGGTCGCGGCAAGTCAGCCGCTCCTACTTTCAACCCAGTGAGGCGGCAGATGGAAGAGAAATCGTCGGCTACGCTATCGGCCAGGGGAAAGCCGATAAGAGCAACGGAGTCATCGAGCAAGGAGCCAACTTGTTTTGAGTTGTTGGAGTTGGAGTGGAAAGAATTGAGAAGTTGACTTGTTGGTTGTTGTTGAGTCGAGGGTTTGTTTTTATTGTGGGAAAGGGAACCATAATTTCGCTAAATGTAAGTACCGCAGCTACCGATGCAAAGGGTGTCAAAAGATTGGTCACTTACTCACAGTTTGTCCCAACAAAAATTATTTTTTAGAGTCCACGAGGGAAAATGAAGTAGATTTTTTTTTACGTAGGTCAGGGGACTACTGGCCAGTGGACGGCCGAAATTAAAATTAATAATGTTCCGATCGTTTTTGAAATAGATTTGGGGAGCGCCGTTTCTATTCTGCCCGAAAAATATTTTTTGAAGCATTTTCGTAATTTGAGTTTAGATCCTGCTTTGGTGTCCCTCAGAACATATGACGGGAATTTTATGGGGAAAACCGTTAAGGCTCTACTCCACCAAACGGGCCAGAACGCCTTGACCCAAGAGAGAGCGCTGAAAATCACCGGGTTGGGACTTTTAGTACGAGAGTTCTCCAACAGGTAGCAGACCTAATGATGATGCGGGGGGAGGGTCCAAAGTGGTCTCCTTGTAGTAACCTTGGTTTCCTCCAAGGCTCCAACCGCTCTCGCCGGCAAAGTACATAAAAAAACCCGCGAGCGAGAGACGAACGCACCAGAAGAGGTTGTGAAACTCGTCGTTATTTTGTGAGTGGGGCTTTGTGGAAAAAGGAGGGAAAACAAGGGAAAGCTGGGAGAGCCGACAGCCATGAAACTAATTTTTACAATTTAAAAACAAAGAATTAAAATACAAAAAATAAAATAAATTGGGACGAGTCACACGCTCCTCTGCAATTTGGAGTTTTGAATTTCCGTAGAGATTTTGAAAACTTCGGCAATGTATTCACAAAGCTCCCAGATTGTTACGGTCGGCAGATTATTTGAATCGGCCTGTCAAATTCCACCTGGGTCATTTATGATCTCTAATGGGACAAATGTAAGTTTAATAAAACAATGTTTTAACGAAGTAAATCGTTCGCGGACGAAATGTCTCACCTTTTTTATGGATTAAACGAAGAACTCGCCTCGAAGAAAATAAACACGAGCCCGCACAAGCCACACGGATATAATAAACCAAAAAAATAAACAAAAACGTATGTGAGAGGTTGATGAGTGAGAAAATATGCCGCCCCAATGCTTCAGAAGTGTATGTAGTAGCCTCGTGCAAGCTCTGGTACGTCACACAGGGGCTGAGGTAGGTAGTTACCCCCTCGAACCCTGTCCATAAATAAAAATTTAATATTTTAAATATATTGCATTCATTTTTATGGTGAAAAAGGATGCCAATCGGGTTATTTAACCGAATTTCACAATAAAAAAGCGTCAGATACCAAAATTTCTGATACGTGCACCTTCCTCATTATGCAGGCACATTTGTAGAGCCTATTTCCTCGTATTTTTAGGTGTGATTTACGTTGACAAGGGATGGAATTTAATGTAAATCAGGGAAATACCCTAATCGGGAAAAATCAACAAGATATAACGGATGATAACGGTAATTTCAAACATTAATAAATAAAGTTATTAAGGGTATCTTACTCATTTTCCTTCATTTTCCGCATTTTCCTTATTTTAGCCACGTACTACCACTATTTCCACACATGAGTGCAGATAAAGTACCGATTAGCGGTTTTCCAATTTAAGCCGCGAATTAGTGATTCCCATCATTTTATTCGTGGATTAGCTATTTCTCTCAATTTCACTAGTTTCAGATATGAAATAGCAGTGATATTTTTCAGCGAATAGCATCTATTATATTTTTTATATGCGAATCGGCGATTTTTCACAATTTCAGTTGTAAATTTGCCAGTTTTGCCTAAGTTTAATCAGGATTTTTATTTCGTCAATATTCGCCGTGATTTTTTTCACTTACAGCCTTGAATTAGTAACGTGTTTTTTCAATTTTAGTCGCGGCATTGACCAAAAAACAACTCTTTTGCGTTTATTTCTACATTTTAACCGTAGAGTGGCCTCCACACTCCGCGAATCAGGGATTGTCTCGATTTTAGCCTGGAAGTCGCATCGTGAGACCACGAATCAGCGCTTTTTCGTAGTTATACGTTATACGTATCCTTTAAAGAAAAGTATTTGCATATTTTCCTTCCCAAGCGTTGTGCTTTATTCCATCGTCCCAGCCGTGCATCTCCGGCAGAACTATTTACTTCCTCATCTATACGTCACGGGGTGTTCTTCGAAAGAATAACGAGCAAATTATTAATCAATTTCTAGCATTGCCTAGAAACCAACGAGCACAGATAAATAATAGAGGGAGCGTAAACCAAAAAAAAATTGGCACACTTCCCTTTCTCTAGGAGTCCAAAAATGGGATGAGAAAACTATTGGAAACGATCATACAAGTCAAAGCATTTCCGATAACTCGAACTAAGGTCGCTGGTGCCAAATATGGGTCAATGATACATTTTTTTTACGTTTCAGAGTTTTTAGTTCAAACGGTTGATATACTTATTTTAAAAATAAGCTTAATCTATTTGTACAAAAAGAACAATGGAACCAAATTCAATCAATTCAGATTCGAATTTCACTCATTAAAAACTTGCCTAAGTGGCATGGAGCGGTTTTTGCGTGGATCCACCAACTCGGGAAGGATACTTTTCATGTAAAAATTTACTAATTTTGGTTCCATGCTGTTCCAAAAATCATCATCTTTTTGGATGAATTCATATTTTAGGTGGGGTGGTCGTGGAGTCCAGACTGCGAACAGGCATTTCTGTGTTTTGCTCACGTGCATTTGACCTTGCACCTGCAAAGAAATATAAAAAGTTATGACTGGCTAAAACTGTGTAGTCTAACACTGCGTAAAAAATGGATCTATAACTACGTAAAGCCTTACCTGGTAGTAATAATGATGGGATTTATTGATTTCTCCATTTTTCCTCCAGAAACCGATTTTCCCAAGCTTAACGCCTTCTTCAGGAGTTAGTTCTCGGCAAGAGAATGGGCATTTGACCTCAACGATAGTGTCGTTGTATATTCCGTCAGGAGTTGCACCGAGAAATGGCAGTTTATCATCAATCATAAGGCCACATGGACTTATAGTTACGCCCAACATTTTCTCTATTTCCCGGAGAGCGTCGTCTTCATGGAAAATTCCATATTCCATACTTTTTGTATGTATACTATCCGAATATAAAAGTTGGTTGACCAGTCGGGCAGTATTCGTCGAACTTTTCATCCGGCAAACGACCCCAAAATTGGAAGCAGTAAGCCGCTTCCTTCTTTCCTCCTTCCACTTTAGCGGGTTGGTTGTCCGGATTTTAGTGGCATTTTCTATTTCGACGCGTCGTTTGGCGTCTTCTTTAAGTTGAGCGAGAAACACTGATTTCTCCCTCTCATATTCCTTGTCGTCCATGTCAGGCTTCGATGCCAAAGGACCATAGTCTTCTTGGCCACCAAAGTTAATATATTTCTTGACTTTGCGCGAAACTTGTTCTGAAGCCCGTCTTCGCGCCGTAAGCTTTCTCTTCCTTGAAATTAACTTCTTCACGCAATGACCAGGGCTGCCTTTCGCGATCGAACGGTGGATTTTTTCATGTAAGGAAGGCGAATTAAAGGATACCGCTGCAGCGACGCATCTCCTTTGATATGATCCTCGCCTAGTGTAGTTCACGCGTTTCCCTCCTATCATCTTACAGACAATGGCATTATATTGTTCGGCGCAATTAGACGTCAAATTTTGGATCAGACTTCGGCTGTGCCTTGCTACACCGAGAAAAACGTTCTTTAACGGCTCTGCCAATTCACTTTTTTCCATTTCTGAAAAATAATTGGGGCCAGCATTTGAGGCGTCACGGCCTCCCGAACAAAAGTAACTTGCGCATGCCCCATGACTGCCAAGCACATGCCTTGGCACGTTGAGGATGTCTTTTCGTAGTTTTTCTATTTTATCCTCCATTGCTCCCTCTTCGTGTTGCCGATACTCGATTGCCTTTGAAACAGCTATTCGCATGCGCAGTTGGTTCGCCCCCACAATTTTCCTGTGATGCAATGGCCCAGCTCTTTTATTTGTCACTATTTCTTTGATTTTATTGACCATATTTCGGAGCACGTGATTCTTACACTCAATTTTTTCTACTGGCGTACCTTTGTAGGGCCGAGCATTTATTATTTTACAGTACACACTACTGTCGCCATCGGCAATCAGTTTGTTGTACCGAACCCCATACATTGCCTCACTTGTTCGGAAGCCCTCTAAAATAATGTCACTCTCCATTGCTGATGAAGAGGCAGTCCAATTTCGATAGAACTTGTGGTCTTTCAGGGGTGTTCGTGCTGGATCACAAGATGAAGTTGATGGCTCCTGTGACTTATTAGTCTGCTGCACGCAAATTGAGCAGTACTTGTTTCTCACGCCAACGAATAATGTTTTCTTGGTGCGATAACCAACTATAGCGGCCTAAACAAATATCAAAATAAATAAATGTAATTAATAATAATAATAATAATAATAATAATAATAATAACAAAAATATGGAATAATACATGAAAACTTACCACCCCTGAAAGAGAGTTGTATTTCGTTTTATACGAGCGTTTAGCCCAACTGCCGTCAGCAACTACTGAACGAGGGGGGTCCCGTCGTGATCTACGTCGCCTAAGGATCTTGCAATTTTGGCTTCTTCTTCCGCTGCTTCTTTCATCGATTTTGCGGCGGTTTCATTCAGCGGCTCGTCTAACTGCGATTCTAGTTTAGCGTAGGTGGTAGGCGACATGAATGGAATTTCCATCACGCTTAAAATCTCGTTGACTTGCGTGAAACCTATGCCCGTCGTCAACGCGCCAAGCACAGACGCCTTATTGACGTCGATTAGTCTTGAGTCGCTAGATCCAGTGCTTATTACTTTCGTAATACCACACACACGACATTTGAAAGTTAAATCTGATGAAAGACCGTTTCGCTGCTCTTGGACGACGTCCATATCGCTTGAGGAGCAATCGAATGGAACGTCATGGCGATTCAGGCTTTGCATTTGTTTTAAAAAGTGATGAACGTCGACCACGCGTCTTCCCGACAAACTGGAACACAATTTACTCGTTACTAGAATTTTCTGAAATAGTACACGCACTTCAGTGTCGAACCAGAATTGAAGGTCACCAGCCGATTCCTCGCATGGAGTTTCATCCAATTCTTCTTCCAGTAAAGGAGAATCTTTGCCACTCTTAGGCGCTCTTAGGAAAAATGGAAATTCACCCCATGTATACATATTATCACTATTATTACTACTATTATTATTATAGAAGTTTTGCATGTTTTGAGTAAGCGAACGATGACATCAATCGTTGGTTTCGATGGTATGACAGCGCTGGGAAGGGAGGATTATAGCTAAGCGATTTCATAACGCGCAGTAGGTATATATTATCCTACTTTCTGGGCTAGACAAGAAAATGTTGGGGGGAGGGGCATTGTGATAAATAGTAAGGGAAAGGCGTCGCCCCGTCGTATGCACTCTATCCGACAACCAGCTTCCGGAGCGTCTTTCTTTGCATGTCAATTTTGCTGGTTATAAAAAAAATTTGAAGGTAAAATTCATTATTTCTTCAAAAAATTGTCATTGCAGCCGAAAAATCGCTGATTAACTCAAATAAACGCTTACTAATCATATCCAAAGGAACCCATTGAAGAAGTTTGTCTGACCCATGGTGTCCCATGCTGTCAATGAGCAGATTAAATCCCACACACACATACTTATAGCGTTTTCCGCATAAAATTCCACTTTGAATAAGCCGAGCATTTCCACCCGTCTTCCCTGAATTATATCATATAGTAACGGAGAAGACAGGTAGAAATGCTCGGCTGCAGAGCGGAATTTTATGCAAATGGAAAACGCCATAAGTGTGGACTTTCGAGTCTCGTAAAAGACATGCATGCCGCTCTTTTCAACGGTATGCTTGTTTTACAGAATCTGTTGGCATTTTATCGAGAAAACCTTAAACATGTGAAGAAATAGGGGTTTTTCTGCTATTTATCATAAGCGAGCCTGTCGGGTAAAGTGCATTTCATTCATACGTAGTACAGGAAATAAAGTCAGAATAGCAGCGAAATTCGACCCAATTTCGAATGTGGCTTAAAAAATTCCTTTTGATGTATATTTGAGGATTCGAAGAGTCCACAACAATGAGGGGGGGGGGCGAACCTATTTTTAAGGGCGGGTAAACGTTGGCGAACTTACCACTGTATAAGGGATGAAAAAAATTGGGATTTGTTCAATTAAAAATTACTTTTAGTCTCATTTCACCCATATCTTTGGAAATTGTGGAACTGCCACAATTTTCTTCTATGGAGGTTATTTCATCTGACAGGGGGAGTGTCAGTAATGTCCGACGCAGTTTGATCGCTGATTTTTTCGACGTGTTTTAAAGTTGTCGATTTTGGGGGGAACCCTATTCTATAATTGGTGCTTCACAAAAAGGATGTCACCCAATATTTTTATTTATTACTAAATGGCTCTCAACAATTTTTCATTACCGTAGAAAATATTTCGCAAAATCGCATTCTTTTGCCCCAGGGGATGGATTTTGTTAAAAACGGAAATTTTTGTTCGAAAACATATTTTTACGGGTTGAATTGATCTTTACCCTTCCTATTCACTATTTTTCCTGGAAAGCCAATGAAATTACCTTCCAAATGAGCCCCAGTCCATGTCTGTGCCTCAATTAGAGGGGGCGCTGTGATTTTTGAAATGCTATCGCAGAAACATATTTTTTTGGCGCCGTAAAAATGTTTGAACATGCATGACAAATTTATTGAAAGTAATTTTCTATATAAGATGACACAAAAAAAAAAATGTTAACTCGATAGGAGTTTTCATAATCAATGTATTCATGTTTTCTCGCCCGAAATGATAATAAGAGGCAAATTTTCGCCCATTTTTGAGGTTCATTGAGATGGAAATTAAAAGTGGTGTCCGTTTTCGTTTAAAACTTTTTCATTGTGGTTTCTTGCGGCGCTGAATTAAAAACTGATGAGCATTTAATTGTTTAAAAATGTTCAAAGGTAGTTTGGTTCGTGGAAGGACGTATTTTAGTGTAATTTCCTCCGTTAAATCAAAAACTACGGTTCTGGGATTCTTTTAATATATTTTTTTCGAGTTTCTCACGCCAATTTCTTCGCAAAAACACATTATATTTGTCTGAAAACAAAATTTTAAAATTCCGAATTTTTGGGCTTTCGGATTTTTTTCGGGCCCATTGGCAAGTTAGGGAGGACACCTGTCTAATATTTTTCTATGTATAACATTCAAAAAATCGGCGTCGGACATTACTGACACTCCCCTCGTGAGTGGTATAAAAATACTTCGAAACCAACTATTGGCGTCACTGATGCCCCCAGAGAACTACATAGGTACATGATATATTCGTAAATAAGTAATTCTGGCTCACTCAATGAAAAAATCACCCAATTATAAAATTGTATCATCCACGACTTTCTACTTACTCTACTGAGGACACTCTGATGGGGACTTTTTTACTCCTCTTCTTCGATTTTATTTTACTGGGGAATACTTTTTTTTTTTGACGACGCTATTCGTCCCATTCTTCACAATCACTGCACTCGCGCAATATGCATAAGATAAAAACGAATAAAAAAGTGATTTTTTTTACGTAATGCTTGAGAGATTAATAGTGTGGAATGCCAAAAGAAAGAGACTTGGAGATGAGTGGCGAAAACCACCGGCACAAAATATTTTGCTGATTGCGGCAGTTTTACTTTTGTGGCGTATGGCGTTGCGTCCCTCTCCAATTATTAATGTAGTAGTTCTTTATGCCCTTCACATTTGTCTTTTTTGACCATTCTATTGTGAAACATAGGAACACGAGATATTTTCATGAGATATAATTCGCCGGGCGGTGCTAGGGAAGGCTGTGGGGAGAGGCGTACTGAATCAGACCGGTCGCCATTCAATTTTTTTTTCTCTCTAAGAAGGAAGGAAGAGTTTGGCACAGTGGATTTTGAAAAATGCAAAAAATGCATACTACATAGTTTTCGGCAGCCAAGATCAGATATACTTAACTTTTGTCACTTTCAACATCGCAGTGGTCCACTTTCAATTTGTTCGAGATGATGGGTCGGAAAGAAGACGGATTGACTTGCTAAAATGACTTTCGTCCTATTCCTTTTTTTGTTGGGACGCGAAAATATAGAATGAATTAAAATATATAGAGATATAAAATTCGAATCAGGATGACGCTGCACCGCGTTGACATACCCTTGTAGCTCCATTTCAGCCCCCCCCCCCTCGGTCCAGAAATACCGGCTACAACCTCGGGGTGGAACAATTTATTATTGACCACCCTAGCAATTGAAAAATATGATACAACTAGCATAAAAATAGTTTTATTAATTTCTTTGGCGGATAGTAAAGAATAATACTAGCTATTTCAATTTGTTACATGGACTGCATTATTGTAGTAGTTCGTTATTAAACAAACAAAGTATATTGTAGGAATATAAGTAATGTAACGATTAACGCATCACATGATTAGTGCAGCACAATTTTCAGTACCTACCACACGATGAGAAACTTCTAACACGGACGACAAAATAACTCCCTTCACCCCCGCGAACAAACTTTCCGTGACAACCATGGCTATGAGAACTTATTAGTTTAGAGAACTGCCGCCGAGAACACAAGGGCGCCATTTAGCAGAGCAGTTTTAATTAAATCGTAGTTCTTGAATATATTAAATTTGGTGAAATTTATTCACCTCCTCTTATTCTTAAAAATCATTTAATAAAATATTCTACGGCGCTAACCCAGTTTTTCCCGAAAAATCAGTCATTAAAGCACTAAATACAGATTAATTAATTACCAATTTTTTTAAATTACAAAATTATTTACTTAGCGCCGTAGCTATTAATTTAAGCAAAATAACGCAAAAAACCCGATGCGATTTGGTCTATCCTACGGTGAGTTACACGAGAACTCCGTTTATGGAGCGTGGAGTAGAGCCTTAAAGGGACTTTCATTGTTATTAAAGATGGACCAAAACCATTACTCGGACGAGACTTGATGAACTCTTTAAACATTAGATTTAAAGTGGATTTAAATTAGATTGAATCAAAAGATTCAGAATTAAACACAATTCTTAATGGATTTAAGGACCTATTTTCCAATAAACTAGGGGAATACAAACACACAGTAGATTTGGAAATCGAAAGTGGAGTGAAACTAGTGTTTTGTAAGTGTGTTGTAATATTTTCAGTATTTGGCAGGACAAAATTTTGAACTAGTGTCATTATGTGGGGTTACAGAGTGGTGATCCCGGCCTCACTTCGTAATCGTTTATTAAAAGTGGTCCGTGCGAGCCACATGGGGGCTTCTAAAATGAAAGGGCTGGCTAGGTCATACTTTTGGTGGCCTGGATTAGACCAAGAGATTGAACAGGTGACCAAAAGTTGTGACACATGTATCTCTTTTCGGCCGGAACCACCAAAAACTCCATTAAATAAGTGGGCAGAACCCCAAACTCCTTTTGAAAGGGTGCATATAGATTATTTTGGGCCCTTCAAAAACAAAAATTTTTTCGTTTTAATTGACTCATTCTCTAAATGGCCAGAGGTATTTGAGGTTTCAAACATAAATTCGGCCAATACGATCGCCGTGTTGTCCGAAATAATATCACGATTTGGGTTTCCAAAGAACATGGTTGCTGATAATGCATCTTATTTTTCTTCCTCGGACTTTGTAGCTTTTAAAAAAAAATTAAAAATTGAGGGTTGTAGGTGTGAGAGTATCCAATGAAGATATTGAAGATAAGAAAAGATCTCTCCCACTTATTTGTTTATTTGTGACCGCGGTTTCGGCAACAACGCCATTCTCAAACGAGTCAACGAACAAAACAAAACCAAAACTTTGTGGTTTTGTTTTGTTCGTTGACTCGTTTGAGAATGGCGTTGTTGTAGCTTTTTGCAAAAATAACGGTATTAATTTGATTCATTCCCCTCCGTTTCATCCAGCCAGCAACGGTGCAGCTGAAAACACAGTCAAAACCTGTAAATCGGGGTTAGCTAAAGCTTTAAAGGAAGATAATAGTTCCTCTGTTGGCAATGTTATTAAAGTACGCGACACGAAATAAGGCGGGTGTGACTCATCGACTAAAAAACCAACGTTGCGCATTATAGTCCCAAAGATGCGATGAAAAGCTCAAGTCTACACCCATAGCTGGCAACGTTGCGCTCCCATCGTTGTCACTTTGGAGAGCCGTGAGCCGGTGAGCGTTCGTAAAACCCCACCCCGGATCACCACCCACAACGCACGGAGTGGCAACAGGGCATGGGAGGGCTGATGATTCACACCCGCCTTATTTCGTGTCGCGACCTTTAGTATATTTCTTTTTGTATACCGGAATACACCCCACACGACGACAGGAGTTCCACCATCACAGTTGATGATAGGTCGAGTTGCTAGAAATAGCTTAAATTTGCTGACGGAATGGACCTCGACAAGGGATAAATCGGTGGAAAACCAGATTAAACATGCAAAAGGGAACCGTACAATCAATTTTTCAGTGGGAGATATGGTATTGGTCCGGAATTATTCATCAATTGGGGAGAAATGGAGGAAGGCAGTAGTAACAACATTGTTGGGGAATAGAATATGTTTGTGTAAATTGGAAGGGGAACAAATTGTATGGAAAAGACATTTCAATCAAATTTTAAATTTCGGCACCAGTAAAGAAAAGTCCAATGATTGTAGAAAACCGGAAACAGATACCTGTTCGTCAGATTCAATTGTAAACACCCCAAATCGTCCAAAAAGGAACGTAAAAAGACCAGTGCGATTTTCGGACTAGCATTTCGGTAGCTGTAATGCCATGTTTTAATTTGTCGGATTTGATATTGTAAAGTTGTGAATTTTAAAGTTGTATTTCATTATTATTATTTAATTTGGGCTAATATTTTTTGTTATTAAAAAAGAAAAGAAAATAAGGGAAAGGATATTGTAATATACTGAATTGTGGGTTGGCCTCCCTGATTAAGGCTGCACTGTGGATAACCAAAAATAAAGAAAGATAATTCTTCTTCTCGTTTTCGGCGTGGTTAAGTTAACATGTTTTATTTTCCGTTTACCAAAGTATTACAACCACTTTCTCGGACTTCACTCCCTAAAACACCAATATCGAGGCATTTTTTAGATGAAAACCAACTTCGCTGGTTTTTGTCGCGATCAAAGCAATTTCGCGCGGGGTGCGCCTAAATCCAGAGACTGTTTTCGCTTATTTGTTTTGCCTGAAAAAAACGTTTTCCCGGATCTGGTTCACTTCGAAATGAATTCCTCATATTTTCACTCACTAAAAACCAATTTTGCGGACTTTTCTTGCTAAAAAACCATTTTTGAACGTTTGACTCGAAAAAGTCAATTTACCGGATTTCGCTAACTAAAAAACCTATTTCGGGGATTTTTATTGCTGAAAAAAACAATCTCGAGGAGTTGCCTTATTCAAAAACCAATTTCGCGGATTATTCACAATAAGAAGCACATTTCCGCGCGCCCGACTCACTAAAAGACCACTTTAGTGGATTCCAGAAAATGAAATTCGAGGATTTTCGTGGCTTTAAATCCAGTTTTGTGGTGTTTGCCTAATTCAAAAACAAATTTCGCGGGTTTTGATCGCCAAAACGCCAATTTTTCGGGTTTTGCTAGTTACAGAAAACCATTTTCTCACCTAAAACCCACTGTTTCGTGGGTATTGGCTTGCGCAAACTGCAATTGCGCGGATTTGCCTCATTAAAATGATTTGATTCACAATTTGACTCACTAAAAGCCTTCTTTTTTCCCCCAATTTTTGGCTTCGTAAAAATCCCAATTTCGCGAGTCTTTGCTTTAAAAAAAGATAATTTGCCAGGTTTTGGCTCGCTAGAAATCTGGTTTTGGTGTACCTAATCGTTAGGATGAGGGTTGGTTAGACGTGTTTGCCACCTGCACCAGAGACTTATGGTGCAGGTGGCAATGCCAGCTCCGGGGGGGGGGGGACTGGCATCGTCCATGCCACGGACCAAAACTAGAAGTATATTTCCAAAAGTAACACTTTCTTAGGGGGGGAGGGGAGTTATCTGTCAGTTTTTGGACTGAAAATTCGGAATAGAAGGATGCAAACGACAGGTTTCCAGCTGAGATCTAGTTTTTGACTGATAGTGACAGTTTCTGTGCAAATGCAGTTTCCGATGACAAATTTCTAGCTTCGGATCCCCGAATATACGTACAATAAGGCAAAATGGTGCATCTGACATTTACGCCAGTGAAGCTGCCCACCCCTAGATCAAGGGATGGATGCGCCACAGCCCTGGATCTGGTAATCAACGAGGAGTTCAGTTAGCCAGGGGGTCGGCCAGTATGTTCTGCAGGCCAAGAACTGAAAATTCTATCTCACATCAGCGTCAATTCGTGGTCATCGGAGACTAAATTTGCACAGAAACGGCCACTATCTGCTGGGAAAACTGTCGTTTGTAGCCTTCTATTTCGGATTTCATGTCGAAAACCTGAAACTTCTCCCCCCCCCCCCGGTAAGTGATACTTTGAATCTTAGACCTGAGACGGTAAACAGTGCTGGCATTTCCTCTGCCACCAAGTCTGGATGGCACAGCGGGGTAAACACGAATTGAGCTAGCCAAAAACACACGAAAATTGCGCGTCGAACCTGCGAAAATGGGATTTTAGTGTGAAAAATCGGTTTTGTAAGTTAAGCCGACCGAAATCGGTTTGTTAGCAACAAACATCGGCGAATTTTTGGTGAAACTGATAAGCGAAAATGTGTCGTTTTTTTTAGTGAGAAAAATCCGCATAATTGGTTTTATGGAAAGGAATACAAGAAAGCCAGATCAGGGATTTTTTGGGGGGTGGGCAGCTGCCCCACGAAATCTGCGCTTTTGATTCTAGGGGAGGGCAACTGCCCACCACTGCTCCCCGCTGGCTACGCCCATGTGATGGGGGGGAACACAGCGCAAGAATAAATCGACAATTTTAATGAAAAATACTGCGGTAAGTGCTGACTAGAAGTATTGTTTTAGTTTCAATTGACTAGGCTAGAGACTATGCGGGTATGTTGGTTAGAGGCTATGCGCTTCCTTTTGAGTCGACGTGATGCAGGTGGATGTGGTGCTTCTTCCAAGATTTGGTGGACCAATCTGTTCGGATGGTAGAGCATGCTGGAATGAAGGCGGCCGTAGGATTGTTTGATAACTTGGACGACTTCGGTCACATCTTTGGTCCCTGTGGAGGACGGAGTTTCTCACGTATCACGGTGCTCCCGTGATAAGCCTCAGCACTCGATTTTGAGCAAGTCTGTACGCGAGTAATGTGCGAGTACCGCAAGCGAATTGCCAGATAGGCCGAATTAGGGCCAAGTATAGCAGTCTCTTGAGATGAAGTTGAAGAGTGGAGCGAGCGTCAAGTAGAAATTTGAGCTGTCTTATCCGGTTGCGCTTCCTGTGTACGATGTTCTGGATGTGAATTTTCCAGGTGAGTTTAGCATCCAGTATCACTCCTAGGTATCTAACCGAGTCGTTATTCGGGATTGCTGCACTTTGCAGATAAACAGTCCAATCTTCACGGAACGACAATTTACTCGAAGCTAGATCTCCTTCGAGCATACAACCAAATACCAGTCGCACCTTCCGACATCGAAAAAACCGCCATCATCACACCTTTCGGTCTTTTTGAGTTTCCGATGATGTGTTTCGGTTTACGCAACGCCGGTCAATCATTTCAGCGATTCATGGATGAAATACTTTGCGACTTTCCCTTCATCTTCGTTTACCTCGACGATGCGCTTATCGCGTCCAAATCTCCCGCAGAACATCCGGAGCATCTCACTCTCGTTTTCCAGCGTTTCAGGAGCTACGGACTCCATCTTAACGTGAACAAATGTGTTTTCAGCGTAACCGAAGTAGACTTCTTAGGTTTCCAAGTCACACTGTCCGGCACATCACCACTTCCTCAACGTGTTCGTGCCCTCACCGAAGCTCCTCGACCTACAACCTATCAATCCTTGCGTCGTTTCCTCGGAATCATAAATTTCTACCGTCGCTTCATTCGCTGCGCGGCCTGGGCCCTAACTAGCAAAAGCGAAAAATCTCCCATCCAATGGATTGATCAGTTCATTGAGGCCTACGACCATTGCCTGCAAGATCTCGCTGACGCTACACTTCTCGTCCACCCTCCGGGACCTCCAGAGAATGAAGAGGACGGCGTGGAGGAAATTTTGCGAGGAAGTGGAATCGGCGAAGGAAACGGCAAGACTGATCAAGGTCATCGGAGATGAAGTGGAATGGCAGCTGGGATCAATCACGCTGCCGACAGGTGAAGTGATAGTGGACAATAAGGGGATTTTGGTTCATATGCTAAGCACTCATTTTCCAGGGTGTGAGGAGAGGCAGATGACTGCGGTTGAGACTGACGTGCGTGACTTAGAAGGAAGTCGGAGGGCACAGAGCGAACTGATCTGCACAAGGAGAACGCTTCAGATGGGCGCTGGCGACGGGGCATGACGGAATATACCCGATCGTCATCCAGAAAGCAAATGAGGGGGCGAAAGAAAGTCTTCGTCAAATGATGGTGATCTGCTTGGTAAGGGGGGAAATCCCCACGACATGGAAGAGGGTAAGAGTGCAATTTTTACCTAAAGGTGGTGGAAGAGCATGTAACCGCGCGGCGGATTTTAGGCCTATAAGTATTAATTGTGCAGGCTCATGAGTATTGGAGCGAGTCATAGATTTGTATATCCGGCAGGAAGTGCTTGCTAGGAGAGGGTTGCATGAGCATCGACGTGCATATAATGCGGGGAGGTCAACATATACGGCGCAGCATGCGCTACTTTCGAGGGTGGAGGATAGTTTGGCCTGTAAGGAGTACTGCTTGGGGTTATTCGTAGATATAGAGGGGGCATTTAATAATGTCTCCAGGGAGTGTATGATAGAGGCGTTGAGAGAGTTCGGGGTGAACAATGTGTTGATAGAGTTCACACTCTATCATTTCATCAATGCAGGTGAGTAGTGGGGAGTACCTGGGGCTGAACCCCTCAACAGACGCTGTGGCTATACACAGGTATAGTTAGGCCCAGAATATTGTATGGCGCTTTGGCTTGGCGGAAAGCGGTGGAGTGGTCCTGAGGGCGGGAGTTGCTCGGCAGGGTCAAGCGTCTGGCCTGTCTGGCGACTCGGGGTGCCTTCAGGACGACTCCAACGGCAGCGATGGAAATGTTGCTTCGGCTGCGACCCCTATATTTGGAGGTCAAGATGCGCGCAATGGAAACATGTTATGGGTTGCAAGTCCATGGTAAATGGGCCGTTAGGGGGAGAGATTTGGGATACAGGGAAGTAGCGACGGAGCTCCAGCGGGTGGCGCCTGCTACCAAGATGAGGAGTGACAAAACCGTGAAGCGATTGGACTTGGGAAGGAAGATACGGATTCGAGTTAGTACGATAGAGGAATTCTGGGTTCAAGAGGGAAGCATGAATTGCTTCACGCATGGATCTAAGTTGGAATCGGGGATGACAGGATCTGGGTTCTGGGTACCGGAGTTTGAAGGTGGGGATTGTAGGCCCCTAGGAAAGTTTACAGGAAAGGGACAGGAAGGCGGCGATGTGGCTGCTATCACTGAGTAGAGGCAGCATGCGGAGAGTTGTGGGGATGTTTACAGGCCACTATGCGCTACGTAAGCACCTCTACACAATGGGAATGATGGCAGACCCAATGTATCGGGGCTGAGAGTTGGAAGAGGAATCGGCTATGCACTTTGTAGGGGAGTGTGACAGGCATGCGGCT
This sequence comes from Corythucha ciliata, assembly GCA_038030265.1. Classification (NCBI taxonomy): domain Eukaryota; kingdom Metazoa; phylum Arthropoda; class Insecta; order Hemiptera; family Tingidae; genus Corythucha; species Corythucha ciliata. The sequence goes on along the minus strand of CM075941.1, from coordinate 1,677,205 downwards.
ACTCGTTTCCGCATTTTAGGGACAGATAGGTTGCCAGGCATCACATTCTCGAGGGCCGAGGTGGTCCGAGTCCTTCAGTTTGTGAATGCCGTAGATAGGTTTGCGGACCCGCATTAGGCTTTTCCGAGTCCGACCCTAAGGGCATGGCGTATGAGCCAGTAACAGCTTAAGCGCTTCGGGCTCGGCTAGGACGGGTGCGGGCACACTGAATAATAATAATAATCTCGTCCACCCCAAGCCTGGCTCACCCTTGACCCTTTTCGTCGACGCTTCAAATACTGCCATTGGCTCTACTCTTCATCAACAAACCGACGGTACCTGCCAACCGCTAGCGTTTTTCTTATGAAGCTCAGTGAAACCGAACGACGATACAGTGCCTATAACAAAGAGCTTCTAGCAATTTACGTTTCAGTCAAGCACTTTCGGGACTTCGTCGAGGGTTAACAACTCACAATTTTCACAGACGACAAGCCCCTCATTTTCGCTTTCAAATAAAAACCAGAAAAGGCGTCCCCTCCCCAATTTCGTCACTTAGATTTTGTAGCGCAGTTCACGACCGATATTCGACACATCAAAGGAAGTGGAGACGTCGTAGCAGATTACCTTTCCCGAGTCGACTCCATCCATATTTTCGATTTCACAGTCGTCGCTAAAATTCAAGAAGCAGACGACGAGCTAAAAAAGCTCTGCCACAATTCGTCACTCAATCTTCGTCGAGAATGCATACCTGGCCACAACATATCGTTATTTTGCGACGATAGACACCGCGTTTTCATTCCCTTATCCCTTCGTCGTCAAGCGTTTGCTCTAATTCACAACAGTGCACACCCATCTCCGAAGCGTACATCACAACTAATTCGTGAACGATTTGTTTGGTCCGGAATTGAGCGAGACTCCAGATCTTGGGCAAGAAACTGCCTTCAATGTCAGAAATCCAAAATTGGACGTCATACCCGTAGTCCTCTCGTTTTTTTCCCATCCGTCGACGCACGTTTCCAATGCGTACACTTGGATATCATTGGTCCACTTCCCCTATGACACGGTATGCACTACATCCTCACCTTGATCGACCGTTTTTCTTCCTGGCCCGAAGCCATACCCGTTCAATCAATCTCCACTGAAACAGTGGCTGACGCTCTTTTCAAGGAATGGATCGCCCGTTACGACGTTCCCGCTAAGATCATCACCGCCAGAGGTCGACAATTCGAGTCCAATGTTATCCGAATTATCAACTACCGCCTCGGGATTCGTCATTTTCGTACGACAGCGTACCATCCGCAGTCCAACGGTAAATTTGAAAGATGGCACCGCTCTCTTAAAAACGCTCTCAAATGCCATAACTCTACCGATTGGTGTTCACTTCTACCAATCGTTCGGCTCGGTTTGCGAAACGTGCCAAATCAATCTGGCCATTCAGCTGCAGAACTTCATTTTGGCTTTACACTACGATTACCCGGTGAATTCTTCGATCCACCTGACCCGTCCACCGTCAATCCGTCACAATTGCTTCAGCGACTTCAAGAGTTTTTTCGTCATGTCCGGCCAGCCACCGACATCCACAACTCCTCACAAAAAAACGTTCGTTCACCCTCACCTCTCTTCGGCTGAGCAAGTTTTCGTTCGTATCGATTCCATCAGAAAACCACTTCAACAACCTTATGATGGACCTTACCCTGTCCTCGAATGAAATGACAAATATTTCACACTGGACATACACGGCAAGAAAACTTTTGTTTCGATCGACCGTCTAAAACCTGCGTTTCATCTACCAACTTAACCCCTTCGGGACGTCCGCTAACTCGACTACGTGGCCTACCCCATCTTTCTGCGCGACACTCTCGTCTTCCTCGCGTTCACTTTGAGGGGGGGGGGGGTTAATGTGGCGTCCCTTCACATTTTTTACATAAAAACCATCAGTTGTTCGGTTTTTCATTGTTAGAAAAATATAGACTTTCGTTCTCTGACTTACGCGGTCTCGTTTTTCGTGTACACGCATACAAGCCATTTTTAGGGCTCGTAAAATCCGTTTGGCTTTAGGGCACAAAAAATCGATTTTAGCTATTTTTCAAGACGCAAATCGTTTACCGGTTAATCGTGTACCGTTTACCAGATACACGGAGGCTCTTGACAATTGTGGAGACGGTGGAGGGACGTAAAACCGTGATGGAAATCTTTCACAGATAACAAGTTCAATTGATTTGCTGTAAAACATTGATTCACCCATTGTTTTCAATTGTTCTACTCCCCTGGTGAAAATGTGAAAAAAAAAAAAAAAATCATCCGAGCTGAACAGTTTTGCAGGCCACAATATAAAATCTTATTGAAAGAGGAAGTATAAAACGATGAAAATGCCATTTGAGCTTTATACATGGCGATCAAGGAGATAATAAGCACAATGTTCAACAAATCAACAGAAAGGAATGATAAATGTTTAACAAATTCTTTATGCTTTTATCGCCTTTTACTTACTTTCTTTCTTTCTTTCCTTCTTTAAAAAAAGAAGAATATCCTGAGATCAATCTCTCCCTAATTTATTTCTCCCCTTTTCTTCCCAAGTTCAAAAAGAACTGATGATGCAAAAAAAGGACAGCTTTCAGCCATCGATTAGGAAAACTTTTTTGCAAAGCGCTCTTTTAAATCTCTATTCCGTTGAAAGAGAGGAATGCAGAGATGATTTTCAGGTCATTATTTTATTCAGAGATTTAAATTGCAACATTGTTCGTTCATGCGATCTTTTGTAAAGTTTCTGATGCGCTCAATTCGATCAAAGTGTAAATTTGTTCTAAATGACAGGTATATACAGCACATCGCAAGTCGGAAAGTGCGGGAGCGGTCGACATCAGCCAATTAGAGAGATAGAAACATTGCGTATTTCTATAATAGCGTTTTCCTCGGGTGGAAGATAACTGCTCGGAGCTGAATTTTGTGAAAATGGAAAACGCTATCGGGGCTATCGGTAGTGAATCCCTCTGTTCAAGGCGTGTATTATTAATTTAAACTGAAATTAATAGTTTTGTTTTGTTTTTTTGTGTAAAAAAGTACCTTTTTAACTGTAAATAAGTGACTGGCTGGGCGTGGAGTTTTGATAGCAATAAACGATTGAAATATGTCTCCACCGTTTGCCCGCCTCTTGAAATGTCAAAGGCGAGCCAACTGTGCACTGAATGCGTGACCGAAAAGAAAGTGTTTTCATTTCATTCTCACTCACTCACTCTTTCTCTCTCTCTCAATGTGTCTCTTTCTAACACACGCGGGGCCTTTTAAAGAAGAACGACTTGAAGTCTACCCTGAGGTGAAGGAGTCGTTATTTTTCTCTTCTGAAAGGAAAAAAAAAAAAAAAAAAAAGATTTATTGAAACTTTCCGCAAGCTTCGAGCTTTGCGAGAATCGAGAAGAACGAAACGCTCCCTTCATACAGCAATTTACTCTAAATTCTGGTCTAAAGTTCTACATATTTTTTAACAAAATAACACACAACGAGCTAGAAAGGCTGCGGGCTAGAAAAGGGTATTCAAATATACCCGAAAAAAACCCTAGCAAGAAACAAAAAAATGTTAAAAGGTCTACGCTAGTGTATATAATGTTGAGGGACGAACTCGCTTTCTTTATGTTTTTATCGTAAGAGAATGAGGGCGAGGAAACGAAGAGGTTATACTGTTTCCCAGCAAGTATGTAGTTTCATTTGCCGAAAGAAATACGAATGTAGTTTCACTTAAAAACGATATGGACCCTGGCAGATTCATAAAAGAAAAAAAAAAGAACGCAGCGAATACAAAACAAATCACACACAAAACTCAAGGGTTCACACTCTCAAAACCAACAACAATAAACTAGTAGCGTAGTACAATTATATCAACCTATAATAGATACTGCTCTTTTTAACTGATTTACACAGTTTTGAGTAGAGTTATCCAACGAACGATGCCTGTTTCATGAAACTCTCTTATCACACTGAAAATAATCGAACTGGTGATTCCCATTCTAAAATATGGACAAACTGACATCTCACACCCCAAAAATAGCTTAACTATGTCAATTCGCGCCTTTAAAATGGCTGAATTGAGTTCGAAACCTGCAACTGACTAAAATGACAGATTCGTGCCCTGAATTCAAATCAAACTGACTTAAGTGACTATTCACGCCCCATAGAAAAAACCGTACTGACAGATTTGTACCGTGAAAATGGCCAAATTGCGGCTATCCACGACGCCCTATAAAATCGACAAGGCTGCGACCCTATATGCGCCCTGTAAATGGTTAAACTGACGATTCGGGCTTTGAAAAGGCATAAACAAATTATTTCTGTCTTGAATCTGGCCAAATATCGACCATTGTCAAAATTAGTCAAACTGCGCGAGCCTTCACGCCTCGAAAATGTCTAAACAGGCGATTTGTGCCCTAAAATCTGGCTATTTCACGCTTCAAAAATGGCCAAACTGGTCATCCGTGTCCTACTATCCAGAGGCTACAAAATGGAGATTGGCGCCTTCAAATGACTACTTTTCTGAAATTGATTCACGATAATTATTGTTTTTCTCCGTTCAGCAGCGAATTAAGCGCTTTTTGTTCACTTTAGCCGTGAATTTTCTCAATTTTTAGCGGCGAATGAGCTTTTTATCTAAATTTTAGACGGAAATTAGCGGGTTTTTTTTTTCAGTTTTAGCCACGAGTTAACATTTCCCCCTCCTCCAATTACAATCCAGCCGGGGGGAGGCCATTTCTTATTCTTGAAGCTCGAATCATGTTGTGCTGCGCCCTCTATTCGTCGTCCCGAAAGATAATCGATTAATTTTATTTATTTCTCAATTTCAGCCGCAAATTACTGCGTTTTCTCAAATTTAGCCGTGAATTATACTAGCGCATTTTCTCAAATTCATCCGCAAATTGGCGTATTTCTCAATTTCAGTTGCGAGTGAGAGGTTTAATTTTTATTTTAGGCTGGAATTTAGCAGAATTTCTCATTTTTAGCCCCGAAAGAGGTGATTTTCTCAATTTTAGCAGTGAATTAGCAATTTTTTCGCTATTATTCATGTGAAATAGCGATTTTTTTTTTAATTTCCATCCCGTTGTTGCTTCGAGAGATCACGATTTTGCGTTTTCAAAAAATATTAGTTGAGCCTGCTGAGGGACGGGCAGCAGCTAGCGGCGAATTAGCGCTTTTTCTCAATCATCGACGCATTTTTCGTTTTATACCATGACTCAGCGCTTTTTCACTATTTCAGCTGCAAATTTTAGTGCTTTTCCTGTCTTTTTCCCGCGTAATCGCCCCAAGATTAGCACATTAAAACGCCTCCGGCTTTCAAAGGCCTAAAGAAACTTTCGGTTAGCGTATTCTCTCTGTTTTGTGGGTGAAGTTGCTCTTCGGACATCTTGAACTGGTGTTTTTTTCCCAATTTAAGTGGCAAATCGCCACCTGCAGACGCAGAGAGAGGAATAAACAAAGTCAAACCCCACCTGGAGCCATTGTTTAGGCCATTGTTGTGTAGAGTTTCGAGAAACAATGGCCCCGGGTGGGGTTTGGTTAGGTTCATCCCTCTCCGTGGCACAATTGGCACCGCATTGGACTTGCATTCCAGAGGTTACGGGTTCAAATCCCGACGGGGAGCCAATTTTTTCTCGAAGCTCGAATTGTGTTAGGCTTTGTCTTTCCTGTCGTCCGGGTAAAATCAGTTAATCAATTTACTTCTTTAACTAAAAATCCATGTTTTTCATCTTTGAGCTTTTCGGTGCCCCACCCCATCTTATAATTATGAATGGTGGCCTTTATCACTACCACCGATGCACTGGCTACAGTGTGGACGATGGTTGGAAGGGAGGAGGGTCGAGGAATTCTTCTGTGCATCCCTAACAGTCCTTTGGTGCTTGAAAAGTAGAAGAAATCTCTGGAATAACTATCAACAAATTATATCAGACACCACTTTCTTTTGAGCGGGGGGGGGGGGTTAACCCCCAACACAAAACCAACCCCGTAAATCCGCCACTGGTATGGCGAGAATGGAGGAATAAGAGTGTGGAAAAACGCCCATTTGCGGCTGAAATAAAGAAAAATCTCAATTTAGTGGATCAGATTGGGAAAAAGCGCTAATTCGCGGCTAAAATTAGGAAAAACGCAAGATCACGGCTAAAAATAAGAAAAGCATTCATTTCCAGCTGAAATTTCGGAAAATTTAAATTGGCGGGTTTCAATTGAGGGAAAGTGCTAATCAGGGGCTTAATGAACTGAGAAAAACTACTAGTGAGAAAGTCGCTAAAAAAGAGGATATATTGAGAAAACGGGCTAATTCACGAATAAAGTGTAGAAAAAACGCTAATAAATAGCTAAAAATGACAAAAAATATGCACAAATTCACTGCTAAAATTAAGAAAAACACGAATACGTGGCTAAAATTGAGAAAAATACCAATTCGAGGCTAAAGTTAGGAAAATCGCTAATTCACGGCTAAAACAGAGAAAAACACTAATTCATAGCTAGAATTGAGACAAATCGCTAATTAGCGAATACATTATGGGAAAATGCGCTAATTCACGAATAAAGTGTGAAATAACGCTAATAAACAGCTAAAATTGATATAAATTAATAATTCACGGCTAAAATTAAGGAAAACGCCAATTCACAGTTAAAATTGAGTAAAACGATAATTCGTGGCTGGAATTTGTGAGAAATCGCTAATTATTTAAATTGAGAAAAATACCAATTCGAGGCTAAAGTTAGGAAAATCGCTAATTCACGGCTAAAACAGAGAAAAACACTAATTCATAGCTAGAATTGAGACAAATCGCTAATTAGCGAATACATTATGGGAAAATGCGCTAATTCACGAATAAAGTGTGAAATAACGCTAATAAACAGCTAAAAATTGGCTGTAAAATTGAGAAAAAACAGCGATGAATCGTTCAGCAGGCCCCTTCGCGTCTCAAACTGAGGGAAAACGCTGATTCGCTGCTGAAATTTATAAAATATGATAATTCGCGGATCAATTTGAGAAAATCCGTTGACTCCCCTTGGCTATAAGTGAGTAAAAGTGGTAGGCACATCGCGGCTGAAACTAGGAAATAAAAAATAAAAGTAAAAACTAGGAAACAACCTGCTAGATCCAGGAAAACCTGCTGTACACAGCCGAGACTACGAAAAAGCACTAATTCCCGGCTGAAATTAAGATAAAGTGCTCAGTCGCAGCTAATATTGGGAAAAACGCTAATTTGTGGTTCAACAAAATTGGGAAATCAGCGAATTCACGGCTGAAATTGAGTAAAAACTGTAATTCTGGTCTGAAATTCAGAAATAATGCGCGGCTCCAACTAAGAAAACTCACTATATTTCCCGGCAAACATTGAGACAAGCGCTTATTTGCAACTAAAATGGAAAAAAGGCGTAATTCGAGGCTAAAGTTGACAAAAGGCACTAATCCTGTTTTAATATCAATGAAATGCCGGAACGTTTAACGAAATTTTACTTTCTTTTATTTGAAATCCAAACAACAACAACCACCCACCGATCTTCTTTGAAAAATGGATTCGTCAATATCCAAAACGCATAGGCGGCCTCGATCTCCGCCCACTCCTGGTTTTGTAGGAGACCACTTGCCATTCATCTGCAGCCTCTTCATTATTTGGAAATTCTCTTGCGTCTTCGGGTTCAACTGCTCGCCCCGCCTCACTTCCTTCATTTTCCTCAAGATCTTCAGTTTGCTTTGTTTGTTCCTCTCTTCTTTCTTCCTCTTCTCTTTCTTCCTTTCTTCTTTCTTTCTCTCTTCTTTGTGCTGTTCCATGAGTTTCGTCGTAATTTTGTCTCCAAAGGAAATCCTCATCATCTTGTAAGGGCCGAGAAATTTCACTACATTCGCAGTTTTTGGACTTTTCGATTCTATTATGAAACGGGAACTTCAACCAGGGCTTATTTCTCGAGGGTATCAAAGCGATTGTATTTCTTTCAAATCGTCCCGTCGACACCTGGCACCATGTTTTAATATCAAAGAAGTTAGTATATGAAGCCCCTTTTACACGAGTAAGTTTTTTGATCAAATTAGCCATTTAAAAAAAACATATCAGCTGGCCCCTGCCAACAATTAACTGTTTCAATTCGGTTTGTACATATTTTTGATCAAAAAACTTACTCGTGTAAAACAGGCTTAAGAAATGCTGGAGACGTTTAACGAAATTTTACTTTCTTTTATTTGAAATCCAAACAACAACAGCCCCCCACCGATCATGTGCCAATTTACACTTTATTCTCATCTTAAAATAGTAAAAAACGCCAACATGCGAAAAATCTATCTCGGATCAACATGAAAAAATCCACTAATTCGCAGCTAAAGTTATAAAAGCTCCAATTCGTGCCAATAATATATAGGGAATGTTATGATTTACGACAAAAATCTGGAAAAAACACTAACTGTACGTTGCTGAAAACTGCGATAATCCAATAATTCCCAGATAAAACTGAGAAATCATCAATTCGCGGTTCTTACTGGCAAACTCGTAGCTGAAGTTTAGATATTTATCTCCTCCTCGATGCACGAACCACCTTTTTTGATGTAGTGTTGGCCCTACTGGAAATGATGCGATTTTTTTTTTTTTTTTTATTCGAGGCTCACTGCCGAGCTAACTAGGCCAATCACGGGTTTCTTTGTGAAACCAAACTTTAATTGGTACCGTGTTTGAGATTGCCCGACAGTGTTGGTGTGATGGAGGTTTGTAATAGAAGCACAAAGGTTACTACTAGCGTTGTCCGTTAGCGAAAAATTCTGCAACGAGACAATTTATTTTCATTCGTCTTCTTCATAGACCAGTCAATATAGACAAAAAAAATCTGGGTAAATCGCAAACATGCATGTAATTAATTTTTTAATCGCGTGTTGTTAGGACCAATGAGAGCAGTTATTACTCAAGTTTGCAACAAGAAGATACGAAAGCTATTCCAAGAATGTTTTTTTCAGCTTATTCCACTTTTATTTGTCTTTTCTCATAGATTAGCGTAGTAAAAGTGAATTAAGCTGAAAAAAAAAGTTTTAGGAATGGCTCTTGATCTTCTTGTAGGCACTCAAAATGGGCTTATTGCCTCATTTTTTGGTATAACCATGGATTTTTCTCAAAACATTGCGAAGGACAAGAGTAAAATAAGCATGAAGTATTAAACTAAGTTACTTCACTCAGTTTTAGAGGACTTTGCCCGGCGCTGGGAGCACCATGGCTAATGTAGTCTAGCTTTGAACAGTTGTCAAAAACTGACATTTTTAAAATATTCTGATATTTTCCCAGTTTACTCAAAGAATCTTTCACTATCATTGGACAAAATGTCTTTACTCACACAGAAAAAAGGGTGCTCTTTTCAGTGGTGTCGTTGGATTTAACCTAGGACGCTTACTTCCCATGTTACACCTGTTTTTGTTGTGAAAACCCGTGATGTGCTAAAAACAACAAATTGATTATCTCGGCTAGGAATCAAAATCTGACCTTAGGACATAGGAATTTTTTTGTTGCATTTTGGACGTACAACCTCCCCTCTCATTTTTTTTTGACCAAGTACGAATCACCGGTATTTGAGTGCTACGGGTCTTGAAAAGTTACCCTACCAATAAAATCTCGCTTTTTGGCGAGATTAAGTATTTTGTTGACTGGTTGTATTTCCTGAACTAACAGACCCAGGATGCTCGGGCTGGGCTTTAATTGTAGCAAATTTAGTTGGCTTTAACAATGTATACTGTGGTCATGCTCGAAAAGCGCTTTCTTCTGGTAGTTGTGTTAAAAAAAGAGAAAAAAGTGATGAAATTTCTTGGTTTTTCGAGTGCCACGAGTTGAGCACAAGGTTTTGAGGGTTGCAAACTTGAGTATAAACTACTCTCATTGGCCCTAACAACATGAAAAAAAAAAAAAAAAAAAATTACATGCATATTTGCGATGTTTGATGTTTATATTGACTGGCCTATCATTAACGTACGAGTTAGTTATATGAACTGTCCCAATTCATAATTTTGTGCAAATGGAAAACGCTAATAGTGAAGGATCCTTACGTAAATTTCAAAAATTCAAAAACTTTGATATAATTCGGTTTTAAAATGGCAATTGTTCGTTAATTAATTTGGTCCACGTATCTTGTGGGACACTGTCCAATCGGGAGAATAAGAATAATCTTGCTTTTACACCACACGCGTTTGACCCGGTTACACCCATTAAGACACCGCCACATACGACGTAGTTAGGATTCAATAGGAACTTGCAATGTACGTCACGTGGAAAATAAACGCAAAATCCATTCCAACGAAGCATTCTGCCAATACAAACATAATTTCTACCACAAAGTACTCGCCCGCACTTTTCTGCCGTGACCACCTTCACTGGTGTTAGTTTCTTACTATATTTAGCCAATTTTGTGGTGTTCTGAAAGTAAGCCGTCAGTCTATCGTCAAAGATCTGCGACCAGACGCTGAAACAGTTCTGTTCTTGAGCGTTCGAGTTGAGAGATTCTAGTGTGTTGACGTATTTGGTCCAGTTCGATGAGAAATATTCATGAATTGGCAGTGGTTTGACAAATGATGAAATGAAGAATTCCTCGGTTAGGACTACTAATCCCAAATTTGGGGGCCTCGTTTTATGCCACATTGTACCACGAATGCATGACGGATGTACACGAAAGAACGCGACATTGCGTCTCTGGTAGGAGGAAGCAAATTTTGTATTGCAAGAGTCCGTTCCAGCGATGATGTTGTAATTTTTCCAACTTCTCATACCGCTGTAAGTCGTTCGGTTTTTACTTACTCTGGCCACCAAAGCACAATAAGTAATGACGAATCTTGTTGTGATCAAGATTCCTTGTCCTTTAATTGTATTTCCTCTCATGACGCAGGTATTCCAAGGGACCTCGTCAGCTTTGAAGAGTTCGAATTTACTAATTTCTCTGTTTTGTCCGCTTGAGCGTGAACTGTAGATAATTAAAAGGAACAGTGGCAATGAAGAGCCAATCCAAGTGTAAGATATCATTTCGATCGTTGTTTCCCTTTTGAATTATTTCCATCTTTTTAGCCAAAGTCATATGGATTACAAGTCGCGTCGCTTTTGATAAGACACGGTCCTGAAGCATTTTGGGAAAATCGATCCCGACAGAGGCGCTTGCATGAAAGGGCGTAGGTTTTTAACTTTTCCCCGGGGGGGCTTCAACTCTCTGTTCAATGCGGACTCAAAAAAATGAGAAGAAAAATAATTTTCTCAAAGGCTGAACGCCCGCGGTCACGGGGAAAAAAGCAAACCTTGGAAAACTTGTAGCTCCTGTAAAAAAAAAAAAAAAAAAGCGAGTTTCCTTTCCAGATTTGCCCCTGATGTAACTTCCCACGACATACTGAATCTCGTCAAGAATTTTTTTTTTCAGACATCAAACTCGATTGCGTTAATCTGCCAACGCGTCACGTTTGGTACTCGTCATTTCGTTTAATTACGGACGTTTCAACGTACGATTCTCTAATGGATGATAGCAAGTCGGCTGTCAGTTCTGTTTTTTATTGTTATCTGAGTGCCGTTGTCATTTTATTACTTTTGTGTGAAGATTTAATAATTTTAATTAATTTCCACTGACGTCGGGCAATTAATTACGCTAGAAATTAATTACATAAGTCGCCCCTCCCAGGGAAAAAATTTTTCACGGCATCCCTACAAAAAAAAAAGGGAGCCCTTCAGGTGGGGGAGAAAGTGGAAAGGGATTCACCCAACACCCAACGGTCAACCTACTGAGCCACCCGAGCGGGTGGGAGTGGGTGGAATCCACCCACCGACTATATAACCCGAGCGCCGGCACTCCAAGACTCACTTCGTGTCGAGAAGTCAAACGGGAAACACCCCAGCAACCTGGACCAGATCTTCAGCCTGCAATTGGACCACTCGACTGGGAAACAGTACGACCCTCCAGCGGCTTCAACGACTGGGAACTCCAGAACCCACGACGATCCGGAAGTACAACAGCGACGACGCCGTCTTCCCGAAGCGAAGGATCGCTCACCAAAAATCACGCCGTACGGGAAAACGTCCAGCGGTCAATTGAGACGACTCTTGACCGTTCGTGACGTCACACCCTACCAAGGCATCCACGGGCAAAGCCTATTGGGAACCTTTCCGACCCTTCAGTGATTCGATCCTGACCGGTTGGTATAAGGCTGACTCTGACCGAGGCCTTTTACCCCGTTTTGTTTTTTTTCTGACCAGTGGGACGGATAACCTTACGGGAACCTTCCAAGCTCTACTCCGTTGAGAAGACTCCGGACGCTTGTTGAAGGGAAACCCTATTGTGGGTTAGACCGTTACTGTTACAGACGTCATACACTTGACGCATATCCAAACCGGACCGGCCGGATAACCTCGCGGGAACCTTCCAAGCTCAACAGATCCATTGAGAAGACTCCGGACGCTTGTTGAAGGAAAACCCTATTGTGGATTAGACCGTCACTGTTAAAGTCGTCATACACCTGACGCATCTATACAATCGGACCGGCAGGATAACCTTACGGGAACCTTCCAAGCTCTACTCCGTTGAGAAGACTCCGGACGCTTGTTGAAGTGGAAACCCTATTGTGGACCTGACCGCCGATAGGCATCCGTGCCCAAAACCATAGAGAAGACTCCGGTTATTCTTTTATTCGTTCCCCTAACCTCGGTGGAGCTTGATAGATACTACGGGGCTTAGCGACACTTGTGTCTGCCCCAGAATTCATCGAGTAAGACCGATCCTGTCCGAACCTTTCCCTATCCTTGCCGAACTCGGCGAAGAAGACGCTGCGGACAACAACAAGGGACGCTAACGGACCGTTAGCCCAACAGGCTACCCATAGCCAGTGTATTTTTCTTTTTTCTGACCAGTGGTGCGGATAACCTTACGGGAACCTTCCAAGCTCTACTCCGTTGAGAAGACTCCGGACGCTTGTCGAAGTGGACAACCTATTGTGGATTAAACCACCCCTGGCTCAAGTCGTCCTAACCCGGACACATAGATTCAGTCAATCGGACGGATAACCTTTCGGGAACCTTCCAAGTTCGACATATCCGTTGAGAAGACTTCGGACGCTTGTTGAAGGGAAACCCTATTGGGGATTATACCGTCATTCTTTTTTAAGTCGTCAGTGACCTGACGCATATATCAAAACCGAACAGTCGGATAACCTTACGGGAACCTTCCAAGCTCTACTCCGTTGAGAAGACTCCGGACGCTTGTCGAAGGCAAACCCTATTGTGGATTAGACCGTCACTGTTAAAGTCGTCATTCACTTGACGCATATCCAAACCGGACCGGCAGGATAACCTTGCGGGAACCTTCCAAGTTCGACACACCCGTTGAGAAGACTCCGGACACTTGTTGAAGGGAAACCCTATTGTGGTCCTGACCACCGGTAGGCATTCGTGCCAGACCGTTGAGACGACTCCGGTCAACATTCATTCTCGTTCCCTCACCCCCGGTGGAACTCGATAGATACTACGGGGCTTAGCGACACTTGTGTCTGCCCCAGAATTCATCGAGCAAGACCGATCCTGTCCAAACCTTTCCCTGTCCTTGCCGAACCCGGCGAAGAAGACACTACGGACAGCACCAGAGGACGCTAACGGACCGTTAGTTCGACAAGAGGATCTGCAACAGCGCGAAGGGACGCTACCAGACCGACAGTCGCGAAGTCTACGCACCGGAACGACCGGAAATCACTGAAGGAACGCATTGTTATTATTTCTTCCGCACCAACAAATTGTAATCAGTTGTATTATATTGAGAATATATTGGGGCCTGTTACCCAAAGCAAACAACAGGTGGCGACCGTTAAATTCTTGCATCTTCAACCCTCATCTTCGGGTCGTCCGAACGACCCCCCATTAAGCCACACCGCGTCACCACATCACAACTATTTTGACTTCTCCGCAGAAGGTAAGTGATTGAAAATTATAGTAAAATATAGTAGATATTTCCATTACTTGACTGTGAAGTATTTTCTTCTCGTTTGTTGGAACACTGAAGTTCATGAATAGTCTTTCGCAGTTCACGGCAGAGGTGGAAAACAAAATAGGTATAACATCCGTATTTTGTTGAAATCAGGGATTTAGTTTTCCTCTAATCTTGAATCCCCAGATTCGGTATTCCAACAAAGAGGAAACTTCAGGCCTCATTTTTGTCATCCCTCTAGAGCCCTGTCCACAACTCCGTTTTGCAGGTCCGTGGCGTGGTGCAGGTCGGGCCGCGGTAATGTAACCAGTATTCGGCTTTGCTCACATAATATTTAGTTGTTAATTACTTGTTTTCCATTATACCTACTCTTCCTGAGGGAACGTTACGAAAAGATTATATGTTTCACCAAAATGTCGGAAAAATTCCGAAAGCTTCGTGGTATGAATTGGCAGGGAGTGAGGGTGGTTTCTAAATTTTGCAAAACAAAGGAAAACAGGGTGTCATGACACACAAAGTAGGGGCGGATTTAGGGTAAAATGTTTAGATGGGCTTAGCCGTGAACTCATGATCCCCCCCCCCTCTCGCAAATTACATCAAATTCTAAATTTTGTGTATTATAGCTCCGTTGCGCGCACACTGAAAGAAATTTCGTTAACCATACGATGGTTGAAAGTTATTTAGTTTCTACAACCTAATTATCATTATAAATGTCAAAAAATGTGTTCCTTCAACAAATAGCTTTAAGCAAAATAGCTATACAATTATAGTAGAAACCACGCCAGTGAGTTCAGTCAGATTATCGTTAGGTTCACTATTTAGAGATGGTAAGTTAGCTGTAAAAATGAACTGGCTTTGAGAACTAAACAGTTCTGGTTCTTTAGCTGAAAGTATTTTACCTTTAACTTTACAGATAGGTGTTCGTTAATATAAAAACAGTTAACGTTTACCAAAAAAATAACCTCAACGATACAGATGGTAAAAGTAACTCAAGTTAGTTGTGTGAAATACGCTTGGTTGGCGAAGCCATTATACAGAATTGTTGAATACTGCTGAACTTGTAGTTTTTAACTAAACGAGATGGTAGATTCATCTAGACCCTAGCTAAGGGCAGTTCATGTGGAGAGGAGGTCTAGGAATTTGATACTGCGAGCCCACTGGTTCTTCAGTATAGTAAAAGAAATACAACACGACGACGAGTGTTAGCATCGATAATCCGAATTTGTTTGTGCTTGTGGCTTGTGCAATATGGATACAGATGTTAGAGAAATTCTGGAGGCGTCGGGACTACCTTCTTACATTGACACGTTTCGTGGTAAGTGCATTCATGTGACACACCGGTAATTGCACGCCTATCATTTTTGACCCATCGGTTCATATATATTTGTTTGAGCTACGAAAGCATATTGATTTGTTGGGCCTTATTCTGTAACGAGATTGAAACATTGCTTGGTAGAAACATTAAAATCTCATAGATGAAATTAAGAAAACTGAACGGAAAAATATGATTTTTAAAAAAAGCAATGTTGAAAAAAGTTAGTGAATAAGGCCCCTGAATTTTTAAGATTTCGAAGGAAACGAAAAATCACTCATTCTTCTCACTATATTAACTGGACCAGTATGACCTCTTGAAAAATGTCAAAAAATACTATTGGCGATTGTAGCTAAGGGATACGATATCTGGTGGTGTGTCAGAGAAACATTGAGTTCGGTACTCCATGTGATTTGTTGTTGTCGTTTGACAACAAACTACAACAAAGGTTTTCTACAATCAGGAAGTTCACGTATCAAAAATGTTGGTCAGTGACACTTTTTTACTGTGAACTACAACTAAATTACCGCCAATTCGTAGCTAGAAATGAGAAAATTCGCGAGTTCACGGGCTAGAAGCGCTAATGCCCTGCTAAAATTGAGAAAAAAGTGCCAGTTCACGGTTAAACTTGAGGAAAGTCACCAATTCGCGGACAATATTGTGGTAACATTTCCAACTTGAATACTCGCCTTCGTGCCTTCTAAAGGCAACTGTGTGGCTAAAATTGAGAAAAACTGCAAATTCATCGGGCTATAAAGTTAAAAAAACACCGCTGATGCTCGAATTGAGAAGAAACGCTGATCTACAGCTGAAAGTAACAAAAAATTGCTAACGCCGTGCTAAAATGTGAAAAAAATGCTAATTTGTGGTTAAAAATGGGAAAAATAGCCAATTTGCAGCTAAAAATACGAAAAACGCCAATTCGTGGCTAAAATTGAGAAAATTCGCTAATTCACGTGTTTGAAACGCTACAACGCTGGTAAAATTTTTTTAAAAAAGCGATTATTCGCGAGTAAAATTCAGGAAAATTGTGAAAAATTTCAATTTGCATCAAAAATTGAAAATAAGCCAACTCGCGGCATCTGAAGGCAACTTTGAGAGTGAAATTGAGAAAAAGCGCTAATTTTAGGCTTTATAAGCAAAATACAGCTGATTTGTAATTTTTGCAGTTAATTGCTTACTGATCACAAATTAGCATTGCTCTTTATTTACATTTTAGCATCGCATTGGCAATTTTGCTTTGCTTTTGACTATAGTTTGCCGTTTTTCTCAATTTTAGCCACAAAGGAGCTTTAAGAAAGCGCCAAGACGTGTATTTAAATTAGAAAGTTTAACACTTTTCCGCGAATTAGTGATTTTTTTTTAAATTTTAGCCCCGAATTAGCGCTTATTTTCAATTTTAGCTGCAAAATATCCATTTTGTTTACATTTTCAGCAATTAATTAGCAGTTTTCCGTTTTTTATTATGCCGCGCTAATTAGTGATTTTTTGAATATTTGCTGCTTTTTTTACAATTAGCGAATTAGCACTGAGCCTAAAATGAGCGTTTTTCTTAATTGTAGGCGCACTAATTATTATGTATTGTTGTTTTTTTTTAAATTAATTTTTTTTGTTTTCAATTTTTGTTGCATTGTTGTCTAGATTTTAGCCCTGCATGGGCATTTTTTTCTCTTATTTCTGCTATGGATTAGCGCTGTTTTTCAGTTTCAGCCTCGAAGCCTTCAGAAGCTACGGATTTGCGTTTTCACAATTTTAGCTGCGAATTAGTGATTATCTTTGTATATCCGCGAATTGATGTGTTACCTCAACTTTATCCGCGATTGTTCGCAATTTCTGTTGTGAATTTGCCACTTTTGCCCAATTTTAACCTGAATTAGAGTTGTTTTTGTCAATATTACCACTTGCGACTTGTACTGCATTGAATTAGTAGCGTGTTTTCTCAATCTTAGCTGTGGCCTTGGCCCAAAAACGACATTTTTGCGACGATTTCTACATTTTAGCTGTTGAATGGCCTCTATCACACTGCGAATCAGATATTATTTCTTAATTTTGGTCTGGAAACTGCATCGTAAGACCACGAATCAGCACTTTTTCGCAGTTATGGCCACACATATTTGCGCTTTTTCCAAAAGTTTTTGCCACGTCACGTCAGCAGTGGGAAATTTGCTATTTTTCTCAATTTTATCCCCAAATTATGTTTTTTTCCCCTCAAGCTTGAGAGTTTTTTTCACCAGTTTGGTATCCTTGAATTGGCGTTTTTTCTCAATTTTAGCCGCGGGCTTGGCCCAAGAACAGCGCATTAGCGTTTTTTCTACATTTAACCCAGAAAATGGCCCCTATACACCGTGAGCCAGCGTGTTTTCTCAATTTTAGCTGCAAAGTTACCTCCAGATTCCAGAAGTCGCACATTCTTTCAATCAAGCCTTCAGAATATCGCTTTTCGTGGGCTGAATCGAATATTCGCAGCCACACGTATACTCATTGCACGTTTCATTCTCCAGATCAGATGGACAGAAAATCGCACTACCAGGGGCAAGCTTCAACATTGAGGTCTCCTTAAAACGTGTCACAGCTGGTGGTACATTTCAACAGATCAACTGATTCAGAGTAGTACATAGCGTTATCTATTGGTATAAAATTCTGCAACGGGGTCGTTCATTCCAACTAGTCTTCTCCGTTAGCGTATAATTAAAGAGAGGATGGGTAGAGATTGCTCTGGGGCAGATGTTTGTGCAAATGGAAAACGCTATAGGGGGTGCATGGTCCAGTTTGGGTGGTACAAAACATTTTGGGAGAAAGTACACCAAAAATGAAGTAAAAAATTATTTTTTGGCTAGTGACCTATAATGCTTTGCTTTCGAGTTGCGACTTTTTAAGAGCTTTTCCCCGAGAGAGCAAAGTTGTATCCAAAAACCGGCTGTTCCCCAGCTTGAAATGCACTTTCTTGAAAAAGTGATGGCAGTTTTGAAATCAACAAAAAGTGTTCCACGGGAAAAGGGGAATATCAATCTTCAAAGTTGTCGAAGACTCCTTGAAATTATCAATACTGAGTTTCCACAAACATCTCTGTGGATTGTCAAACGTCACAAAAACTTCTCCATTTTCTCAGCTTTCTAACAGTGTATAGCAATTTAAATTATCCTACTTCTTCCGTGGGAAATGTTGAGACAAAACGAAAAAAATCATGGCACATATTGTTCATTTTTGGACAAAGTTTAGGAGGGGGGGGGGGCTAAAAAGTTGATCCTCATGAGTAATGAATTTTCTGAGGACGACAGACGGCTGTGTGAGTCAAGAAAATCTTTAGTAGACCAAATATTTCATGAATCCTGTGCTTTTTAATATGTACCCATCACTTACTCGTTTTAAGCCCAAAAATGAATCCTGGGCCATGATTTGTTTCGTGACGTCCCAGCGTTTCCCATGGAAGGAGTAGGGTAATTCAAATCGTGTGTAAACCGTCAGGAAGCTAAGTAAATGGAGAAATTACCGTGAGGTTTGGCAATCTGCAGAGCTATTTGTGGAAACACGGTACAATTCTTTTTCAGCCGAAAAATTCTCAATTTTTCGCATTAGTGAGACAAAATCACCACGTTTCTTGGATAGGCTTTGACAACTTTGAAGATTGACATTTCTCTTTCCCCGTGAAAAACTTTCCGTAGATTTCAAAACTGCCACCACATTTTCAGAAAAGTGCATTTCAGGAAAAAGCTGGTTTTTGGATAAAACTGCTCTTTCTCGGAAAAAATATTTGAAAAAAATTATAACTCAAAAGCAAATCATGATAGGCCATTAACAAAAAAGTGTTTTACTCCATGTTTGGTGTACTTTAACCCAAAAATGCGTGTACCACCCAACATGGGCCACCCTGTATAAGTTAGGGTCTATGGAAGGAAATGGTTTTAAATCTTGGCCATAATGTCGTACTTTTTTATCACATTTGACTGTGACATTGTGTTACTATAGTAAGATAATTTGAATTCAAAACAATAATCATTGCACGTATGATGCATACAGGATCCTTTCAACGGTGAGTTATCCCCCTCTCGTGAGGCCTGCAACGATATTGTGGATAACATTAGTCAATCGACAAGCAGCGGAAGTACCGCGTCCATAGAATCTTCTGTAGATAGCGGAAACGTAAGTGATGCTTATCCGTAGTAATTTTGATATAATTAGTAACCAATTTTACTATGTCCGTAGGAGCTCCGACGAATACTCGAGGAGACTCATTCGGGTCGACATCTTTTCGACGCATTTTCGGGGGCTGGGCTACTGGATCATCAGGCCAGAAAGAGGTTGTGTCACTTAATAATCGACCACTTCCTGAAAGACGACCGACGTCCCGTCGGACTTGGAGTTAATATTATTTTCCTGCGAGGTATTTCTAACTCTTGGTTTAGATTGTCATGTAGGCTCCTACGAGGTCAGTGAAACTGAGAGAATTGAGTTGTTCAACCTAAATGATTTTCCAAGCCCCATTCCCAATACCTTGAATATCACTCCCCGAGGCAATAACATGAGACCCCATGTAGACTAAAACAAGTGAAATAAAAATATATATTTAGATTTCAAGATATTTGTGTCAATCGTTTTTAATTTTCTCATTTTAGTGATCTCCTTTAGTGAAGCTGAAGACATACGTCGCAATCCCACGTTACCTACACGTTTGGGTGTAAGTACTTCACACGAAGGAATTGGAACTGAAAAACACGGGTTGGATAAACCATCTGCAAAGTTAAATCTATTATAGTACCAGACAAGTGATAGTTGGTTGGACTATTTGTTTCGGCTCGTTTACCATCACATTTGGTTGAAAGTACATCACACAAGGTAATTGGAACTGAAAAACTCGGGATGGATGAACCGCCTGCAAAGTTGAATCTACTGTATTACCAAATGAGTGATAGTTAATTGGACTATTTGTTTCGGCCCGCTTTCTATCACGTTTGGTTAAAAGTGCTTCGCAGCAGTTTGTTGTAACTGGAAATCTTGGGGTAGAACAACCATCTGGTGAACTGAATCTACTGTATTACCCAAGAAGTGGTAGTTGGTCGGACTGATTGTTTCGCCAAGCTTACTATCATGTTTGGTTCAAAGCACCTCGCTTTACAGGTATCATAACTCGACAATTATGTAGTAGAGTTAACTAAAAGACTGCATAGTTAATTTTACTATCTCAGTGAAGGTTGATTGAAACAATCAATATGGGCAACCTTACTATATTCGTTCAACAAAAAACGTATACGCATTTTCGTAAGAGTGACTATAAGTACAGGAATCTTTATTTTAGCCCGATTTTCTTACTGAAGTAACCAGATTCTGGTTGAATTTAACTATACTTTTTTTTCAGTGCAGAACAGCAGATTTTCCTCACTAAAAAAACCGATCGCACCGGGTTGACTCATTCAATAATGCAATTCCGTTGGTTAGACACTTTCAATGTGAAAATATCACGGATTTGACGCTCACAGAACCCAATTCCGCGGTTTCGGCTAATTCAGTAACCACATTTTGCGTTTGAGGTGTCTTTAAAAAAGGAATTCGCCTGTTTGGTTCTTTCTGAGACGGAATTTCGTGAATTTGTCGTCCCAGAAACCAATTTCGCAGAACTGCATCCATTAAAACGAGTAAATTTCACGGGAATACGCCTTTTTCTCCAATTGTGAAATTTCCAGAGTACCTACTGGCTCATTTTAAAGATAGATTTGGATCTTTATAAAAATATAAAATAAAAAAAAAAAAACAGACTGGCCCTTTCAAAATGCAATTTCGCAGAGTTGGCCCTTCAAAAATTCGTGGGGCTCGTTCGACTCGAAAGAGCAATTTCATGACTTTCGATGAAAAAAAAAAATCGCGCTGTTACCTTCAAAAAACAATTTCACAAGATTGGAAGATGTGCTCCAATCTTCAGTAGATTCAGTTTTGGCGGGTTGGGAGGGGTTGCTCCTTCAGCCTAGAGAGAGATGAGCTCCAGCCCTAGGACGGACGTTGTCATGGTATTGTGGGAGTTCGTGATGACAGTGGGCGAAACCTCCACTGTCCTGCCACTAAGAAATGACCTGGTGTAAGGTAATCGTTTTCGGTAGGGTCAGAGGAAAGCGGACAAAGTGGTCGGGAGTTTAGGATGGCTTCGATCGATTTTTGCAAATAGAGTTCCTAATTCTTCGAAGGTTGATGCAGTGTCTCCAGCCGACTTCTGCATGAGGCTTTTCACCGACTTGACGCCTGCCTCCCACAAGCCTCCAAAATGTGGAGCTCGAAGTGGGGAAGATGTCCATTTTGCAGTGCCGGATCTAGATATATTTTTAAGGGGGGCACAATTGAAATTTGCCGCCCTTGGGTTGGGGGGGGGGGGCTGATTCTCTCACTTTTTTGTTCAGACTTCCAGTGTAATTTGAATTTTTAGTGAAGAATTGATGAACTGAGTAAATAACAAACCACAAATAATGTCACTTTATTTTGAGGAAAAACGTATAAAACAGTTGAACATGAAATCACAAATAAACTTTTCTGGCTTTTTTCGCCGCAAACGTGTCGATGGCTTCTTCGTAATTAAGGGAGTTTGCCACGCCACTTTCGATAGAAAGAATGGCCAAGTCCGTTAATCTTTCTTGCGAAATGCTGGACCTTAAATAATTTTTTATGATTTTCAACTTGCTGAAGCTCCTTTCACACCCGGCAGACGTCGTTGGCAGGGTGAGGTATATTCTGAGGGCGACACAAACGTTTGGAAATACGTCGACAAGATCTCTTTTTTCAATTAAATTTAAAAGGTCCAAAGCATTCATGGAAGATATGTTTTCTGACGCACTTTTCATTTGGTCTCGAAAGACTAATAATTCTTCCGCAAAATCTTCGTCTACGTCTCCCAAAAATTTTATTTTGAAATCGGTTGCTCGTTGTTTCAAATCTTTATCTGATATCTCGGTGAAAACCTTTCCGTGCAAAAAGGAAAACGTTTCATTAAGAGAGTGGATTCTGGTCATTCGATTATTGATCTCAGTCGTGGTGACATCCAGGATCTCCTTCAAAGAGTGGCCGAATCTTTCTGTGGACGAAAATTGTCTGGCTTCATCTTCATGTTTTTCTCCACTCATGAGTTTTTTTTTCGACACTCGACGGGATGTCATGATGGGCTCAATCTCAAGAATTTCAGCCATTTCTTCAGCCTCCTTCAGCCAATAATCGTGTTCGTTTCTGAACCTTTTCATTGTATTCATCAATCCATTCAGCATATCGAGTGACCGAGACAAGATTACATCATCTTTCTGGATTTCTTTATTCACTCTGTTGATTTCTTTTAATATTTTAGCCCAAGATAATAAGTACGCAAGAAATCGGAAGTCGAGGATGGATTGAAGAAGACTGTTAGCTTCAGATTTTGTTTCAGGAGATTCGGTGTCCTCAGTAAGTTCTCTTAGAGCTTGAACCACTCCAGGAATATTTTTAATCAGAGCTTGCACGGCTTCGGACTTCGCAGACCATCTTGTCTGACTTGTACCCATGAGGTTGGTCTTAGTATGATTTTTCATCACGCTCCATCGATGAGTCGAAGAAACGAAGAAATTGAATAGCCTTTGCACAACTCCAAAGACATTTGACGCTTCTGGTGACACGGATGCTGCACGAAGGCCTACAAGATTTAGGGAGTGGGCAGTACAGGGAACAAAAGTAGCCAAAGGAGCTATTTCTAAAATTCTTGCCTGAACCCCACTGCAACTACCTGCCATGTTTGCTCCATTATCATAAGACTGTCCACGACAGTTCGTCAGATCCAGCCCATCTTTTTCCGTTTTCTCTTTTATTATGCGTGCCAAAGAAGCTCCCGTTTTATCGTCTATCTCGATGAAATCTATGAAACTTTCTCTGATTTCATAACGACCATTTCCGTTTTTTGTGACGTAACGAATGACTTCACTCATTTGCTCGGTGTGCGATGAATCTGGAGTGCAATCGAACATTATCGAGAAATATTTGGCCTGTCGAACAGCATCCAAAATATTTTTACGCACGGTTCTGCCTAGAATCCCAATAATTTCATTTTGGATCGTCTTTGATAGGTAACAAACCCGGCCTTTTTCAAGATCTTCAAACAAAGCTTTTAAAGTGCTGTTATGTTTTGAGAGCAATGTCATTAGATTTAAGAAATTTCCACGACCCTCGGAGGTGCAGGAAGAATCCTCTTCCACCGTCTCTCTTGTTCCACGAAGGGCGAGGCCATTCGTTTACGGCATCGATTACGGCTTTCAAAATTTCTCTCCACTTTTGTTTCTCGCGATTTATTGCACTTTCAAGCTGGCGGCAAATTCCAGCTTCCTCCTTCATACTACTGATCAGTGACTTCCACTTAACCACGTTTCCCCTATGAGTCACTGATTTTTCGTGAACCCCTACCTTTTCGTGCACCTTTTTCCAGTTGGAGAGACCATCAGTCGAACTTAATGCATTTCGGGAAACGTTTTGTTGTTTTGATCCTGAGAATAATTTGCAAGGTACGCAATAAAGGGTTTTTTTTGCTTGGAATAAAACAACCACGTTCTCTTTACTTTTTCTTTGTTGGCCATTTCCACGTACCATACTGTCGGCGTGAGGTGTCGGTTGCCTCTCAATGTTTCCTCAAAATTGACAGAAATTGGAAGCGTATTTATCAGCTTTGCAGATTCACTACTAAGGTAACATCGCACTCGATCGTTCATTTCTGCAAAAGGTGGCCAGGTTGACGGGTCAGCTGGATCGCAGTTTGTAATTTGCTGGAGCGGATGGACATTTTCATTCTCCAAGTCTTTGCTGGTTGTCGTAGGAATTGGATCCTCGCAGGGACAGAATGACTGTGGTCTGAGATATGAAGTATTTTGCGTTGAGCCGTCACTGTTTTGGGATATTTCAAGGGCTGGGGATCCGTATATTGGAGTATTTTCATGCTTACTGCTGGCATTGGCTCTCGGCAATAGTTTTAGCGGCGAGCCTTGAACTTGAAGTTTTAAGCCAACATTAAGAGGTGAAGCATCGAAAGCTTGGATTGCTTCATGAGTTGAGTCAGTTTTTGTAGTAGATGATGGTTGATTTTCGTGGACACAGGCGTCGAATCTCGGCATATCTTCTCGAGGTAAGTCTTCAACAACTTCAGACGAATGGTCAACACCGGGCGGTGACACTTCTTCATGAGTTGAGCTAGTTTTCAGCCAATTAGCCAACGCGGCGGCGCCGTACTTCGCTTTTTTGTTTCTTACTTCGGCCCTTCTCCTGTACTCGGCCCCAGATAAGCGTTTTCTCTGCATATTAGTACGCACGCGTCGTATCTGCAATGTTACATTTCTTCTGAAATTTTCAAATTGGCGAAACGAACCACACTAGCCTATTTTTCAAATTCTGTCCTTGAGTGCAATTAAGTTTACAGTCCTGACAGACGAGGCGGCCCGGGTGGTCCGATCCGGGTCGTCTGACAGGGCTCTTAAATTAAGCGTTTGTATCTTTTTCGAATTTTTCTAAAGTCCAATGAGGAAGTTTTTGCTCGGGCGACAGGTTTTGGGGGGTTACAACCCCTCCCAGAGCAATAAAAAGTCACTCGGCGATATTGTAACGCTTGAGACAAATTCAGGTGAAAGATGCGGGGGTTGGAAAAAACGACAGGAACAGAGTACTTACGAATGCCATGAAAACGTCGGTATTTAGGATCTTATACATACAGGGTGTTTCAGGACGAATCCTGTATATTAAAATTTATGTTGTAGTACTAAGTAAATGCGACCAAAATCACCCTATTGGCATAGGGTCGCAAATGATTTCCCTCGAAGTTACAGGTCCATTTATGTATTTTTAGCCATTCGCTGTGTTTTCCCCAAAAAGTCCTTCCAACAACTAAACGACTTGATTTACCCCAAAACTGTAGGCGTTTTTGAAAACATCACACTATTTTACATCAGAAAATGTCAATCAACATCATTTTAGTTGCCTCCGGGAATTTCAGTAATTCGTTAAAAATGAAGGAAGAGGCGTTTTCGAAATTTTCTGTGTTCTTCACCGCCAGTTTCTGACCAAGTTTACTTGGTGAAATTTTTTCGCCAGTTTCACTAAAACATTTCCCTGTTGTGAGCTTTCAAATGATTTTTTTTAGAATTGAAATCGCACCTAACGCACCTAACGTCTGAAGAAACACGGAGTAAGTCTTCAATTATAGGGCATAGGTTAACCTTCCATAAACGCGTTATTAAAAAGTCAGTTCGTTGAATTTTACAGCAGAATAATAACTTTTACAATCTGTATAATAACCAAACTCAAGCAGTGGAAAATGGCAAAATTCACAAAATTTATCCATAAAATTCTCTCAATCTCAATCATCCCATGTGAGAACGGCGCGGATGGCATCAAGACGTCTTAACAAGCAAAAATTAATGAATTTAACGACTAAATTTTAAAAGATGATAATGAGGGAACATAATTGGACATAACCGGAAGGAATCACCTACATTTTTTTTTTAAATGTCCTTCCTTTTTTGTTGAAAGATGAAAGAAGTCCCTCTCCATATGAGACATACCTCTATTTCAACACTTTGAGAGTGGGGACCACGCTGATTTGGTGGGTTTGCTCAACAAATTGTATAAACTTTTTAAATTTAGTCGTTAAATTAATAATTTTTCTTTATAAAGTCGTTTTGGTACCTACCGTGCTGTTCTCACATTGGATGATTGAGATTTAGAGAATTTTAAGGACAAATTTTGTGAGTTTTGCCCTTTTTCACTACTTGAGTCTGGTTATCAAACAGATTAATTTGTAAAAGTTATAATTCTGAGGTAAAAGTTAACAAATTGACTTATTAATAACGCGTTTATGGAAGGTTCACCTATGCCCTAATTGACGACTTACTCCGTGTTTTTTCACACGTTAAGTGCAATATCTCATAGAAAAATGAACCGATTTCAATTCTTAAAAAAATCATTTGAAAGCTCACAACAGGGACATGTTTTAGTGAAACTGGCAAAAAATTTTCACTAAGTAAACTTGGTCAGAAACTGGCGGTGAAGTACACAGAAAATTTCGAAAACGCCTTTTCCTTCATTTTTAACGAATTACTGAAATTCCCGGAGGCAACTAAAATGATGTTGATTGATATTTTCTGATGTAAAATAGTATGATGTTTTCAAAAACGCCTACAGTTTTGGGGTAAATCAAGTCGTTTAGTTGTTGGAAGGACTTTTTGGGGAAAACACAGCGAATGGCTAAAAATACATAATAAATGGACCTGTAACTTCGAGGGAAATCATTTGCGACCCTATGTCAATGGGGTGATTTTGGTTGCATTTAATTAGTACTACAACATATTAAAATATACAGGATTCGTCCTGAAACACCCTATGTTACAAAAATTCTGCCAACTTGAACCCGGATTGATGCAAAACATAAATAGTAAATGGATTAAATCATCAAAATTAAATTTTAAATTAAAATCTCCCTTTAATTTAAAATTCTAAAAAGGGTTTCATGCCTTTTTTTTATTGAGTAAATCTTTCAAAACCTAAAATCCCGTTTCAGGGTCTCAGAGCTCATTCCGGGCGCATCACTGTTTTTTTTCTAATATGTAATCAATTATATGTAGGTACTCACCAATTTTTAGAAATCTTCTGCAGCTCTGTCCCCTCACACGCGCAACACTGCATGCACTTGTTAGATGACACAAAACACAACGAGCGGCGGAACAACAAAGAAGAAACTTCGATTATAAAGACTGGCCGGGCGAAAAGGGGAAGCATTCCGACCACTCAATAAGAAATTGCTGTGTTAAGCACTTTTATTCTTTAAGTTCGCACCCTCGACTTTTTTCTGCTTCTTTAAACCTTTGTTTGTTTTGCTTACTTACTTTACTATACTAGAAAACTAAAAATATTTTACCACTCCAATTTTCTTCTTTAGAAAAAAAAAAAAAAAAAAAAAAAACCGGTGATCAAGTGCCGCCCCTGCAGATTGCCGCCTGGGGCTCGAGCCCCACCTAGCCCCCCCCCCTAGATCCGGCCCTGCCATTTTGTTTCACGTTTAGTAGCGTACCGCGTTAGTTGTTCTTGTATCGACGTCGATCGAAACCACGAAAAAAGTTCTTTGAGATGATTATTAGCTCCTACGAAGTTACTGCCGTTGTCGCTGTAAACATTGTCAGGTAGGCCACTTCTGGAAATAAATCGGTCAAACGACGCGAGAAAGGCTTCACTGCTGAGCTGGAAAACAGCTTCGAGGTGGAGCGCCTTGGTCTTCATACAGACGAACAGACAAAGGTAGGCCTTTGAGGTAGTGGCCTTTCTCCGAAGAGGTTCTCTCACGACGAAAGGTTCTGCGAAGTCGATTCCCACATGAGGAAATAATGCTCTTTTTTCGGAAACCCGAAATGTCGGTAAGTCACTCATCACCGGATTGAGTGGTTTCGAATTCGAAGCGTGTACTATAAGGCCGTCTTTCTTCCACGCATCACATACGCGTGTGTCACCTGGTGGCCGGCGGCACGCCCAGCGGACCGTCAAGCTTCCTCATTGCCGCGCTCCGCGCCTATAGCACTACGACACATTTGACGCTCCACGTCCTGGCTGGAGTCCTGCCACTCGACTTGGAGTTGGACGTCCGCACGGCCACACGAGCCCGCCTCTTAAGGAACGACCATCAACTTCTGGCTGGCCCCCCATACCTACAGATCTCGAATCAGCCAAGTACGAAAAACAGTGCCGTCGAGCAGCTCTGATTCGCTGGCAGAGCGAATGGGACAACGGGACCACTGGCCGTTTCACCCACGACGTCATCCAGATGATCGAGGAGCGACTGCGGTGGAAGTGGCGCTTTCTCAGCTACCCAGCAGTGCAACTATTGTCAGGACACGGCTCCTTCAACCACAAGCTCCACTTCCACCGCCGCCGAGAGAACCCCGACTGCCCGTGCGGAGGCGAGGCCGAAACGGCGGAGCATGTGCTCTTCCACTGCCCGCTCTATCGAGGCATCAGGGACCTGTGGTGAATTCCTCAAAACCCGCGTCTTCTCGTCGTAACGAAATCGTCGGCCCGTCGTTTCCTCGCCTTCGCTAACGCCTGGTACCACCGTCGGGGCACGGGACCAACAATGGCATATGTTGGTGACCCTTCCACCAGCCAACTCTCGGCCTCGGATACCCAAGGTACTCCTCAACCAATTGTTTCAGCGTCTGGTCGGATATCTTTGAAGTCGACCTTTCAGAACAACTCCAAATTGGATAAATATATTAAGAAATTGGCACCAGTGAATGTGGTCGCGGGAGAAAAGTGCGGGCGAGAACTTTGTGGTGGAAACAGAAAAACATTGTATGGACGTGAGTGAGCCTCGAATAATAAAAAAATCGCATCATTTCCAGTAGGGCCAACACTACATCAAAAAAGGTGGTTCGTGCATCGAGGAGGAGATAAATATCTAAACTTCAGCCACGAGTTTGCCAGTAAGAACCGCGAATTGATGATTTCTCAGTTTTATCTGGGAATTACTGGATTATCGCAGTTCTCAGCAACGTACAGTTAGTGTTTTTTCCAGTTTTTTGTCGTAAATCAGAACATTCCCTATATATTATTAACACGAATTGGAGCTTTTATATCTTTAGCGGCGAATTAGTGGATTTTTTCATGTTGATCCGAGATGGATTTTTCGCATGTTGGCGTTTTTCACTATTTTAAGATGAGAATATGTGTTAATATTAAATTGGCACATGATCGGTGGGGGGCTGTTGTTGTTTGGATTTCAAATAAAAGAAAGTAAAATTTCGTTAAACGTCTCCAGCATTTCTTATACACTTACTTCTTTGATATTAAAACATGGTGCCAGGTGTCGACGGGACGATTTGAAAGAAATACAATCGCTTTGATACCCTCGAAAAATAAGCCCCGGTTGAATTTCCCGTGTTATAATAGAATCGAAAAGTCCAAAAATTGCGAACGTAGTGAAATTTCTCGACCCTTACAAGATGATGAGGATTTCCTTTAGAGACAAAATTACGACGAAACTTATGGAACAGCACAAAGAAGAGAGAAAGAAAGAAGAAATGAAGAAAGAGAAGAGGAACAAAGAAGAGAGAGAGGAACAAAGAAAGCAACCTGAAGATCAGGAGGAAAATGAAGGAAGAGAGGCGGGGCGAGCAGTTGAACCCGAAGACACAAGAGAATTTCCAAATGATGAAGAGGCTGCAGATGAATGGCAAGTGGTCTCCTACAAAACCAGGAATGGGCGGAGATCGAGGCCGCCTATGCGTTTTGGATATTGAAGAATCCATTTTTCAAAGAAGATCGGTGGGGGGTTGTTGTTGTTAGGATTTCAAATAAAAGAAAGTAAAATTTCGTTAAACGTCACCGGCATTTCTTTGATATTAAAACAGGATTAGTGCCTTTTGTCAACTTTAGCCACGAATTACGCCTTTTTTCTATTTTAGTTCCAAATAAGCGCTCGTCTCAATGTTTGCCGGGAAATATAGTGAGTTTTCTTAGTTGGAGCCACGCATTATTTCTGAAATTCAGACCAGAATCACAGTTTTTACTCAATTTCAGCCGTGAATTCGCTGATTTCCCAATTTTTTTCAACCACAAATTAGCGTTTTTCCCAATATTAGCTGCGACTGAGCACTTTATCTTAATTTCAGCCGGGAATTAGTGCTTTTTCGTAGTCTCGGCTGTGTACAGCAGGTTTTCCTGGATCTAGCAGGTTGTTTCCTAGTTTTTACTTTTATTTTTTATTTCCTAGTTTCAGCCGCGATGTGCCTACCACTTTTACTCACTTATAGCCAAGGAGAGTCAACGGATTTTCTCAAATTGATCCGCGAATTATCATATTTTATAAATTTCAGCAGCGAATCAGCGGTTTTCCTCAGTTTGAGACGCGAAGGGGCCTGCTGAACGATTCATCGCTGTTTTTTCTCAATTTTACAGCCAATAATTAGCGATTTCTCACAAATTCCAGCCACGAATTATCGTTTTACTCAATTTTAACTGTGAATTGGCGTTTTCCTTAATTTTAGCCGTGAATTATTAATTTATATCAATTTTAGCTGTTTATTAGCGTTATTTCACACTTTATTCGTGAATTAGCGCATTTTCCCATAATGTATTCGCTAATTAGCGATTTGTCTCAATTCTAGCTATGAATTAGTGTTTTTCTCGGTTTTAGCCGTGAATTAGCGAT
Source organism: Corythucha ciliata (assembly GCA_038030265.1). Classification (NCBI taxonomy): domain Eukaryota; kingdom Metazoa; phylum Arthropoda; class Insecta; order Hemiptera; family Tingidae; genus Corythucha; species Corythucha ciliata. Next base: position 1,646,816 of record CM075941.1, on the reverse strand, counting down.
TTTCCTAACTTTAGCCTCGAATTGGTATTTTTCTCAATTTTAGCCACGTATTCGTGTTTTTCTTAATTTTAGCAGTGAATTTGTGCATGATTTTTAGCTATTTATTAGCGTTTTTTCTACACTTTATTCGTGAATTAGCCCGTTTTCTCAATATATCCTCTAATCAGCGATTTTCTCACTAGGAGTTTTTCCCGGTTCATTAAGCCCCTGATTAGCACTTTCCCTCAATTGTAACCCGCCAATTTTCCGAAATTTCAGCTGGAAATGAATGCTTTTCTTATTTTAAGCCGTAAACTTGCGTTTTTTCTAATTTTTGCTGCGAATTAACGCTTTTTCCTAGTGATTTTTCTTGATTTTAGCCACGAATTAGCGCTTTCTCCCAATCTGATCCAATAAATATAGATTTTCTTTATTTCAGCCGCGAACGGGCGTTTTCTACACTCTTATTTCTCCATTCTCGCCATACCAGTGGCGGATTTACGGGGTTGGTTTTGTGTTGGGGGTTAACCCCCCCCCCCCCGCGCTCCAAAGAAAGTGGCGTCCGATATAATTTGTTGATAGTCATTCCAGAGATTTCTTCTACTTTTCATGCACCAAAGAACTGTTGAAGTGGGAGCTGCACAGAAGAATTCTTCGACCTTCCCCCCTTCCAACCATCGTCCATACTGCAGCCAGTGCATCGATGGTAGTGATAAAGGCCACCATTCATAATTATAAGATGGGGTGGGAGGGTGGGGCACCGAAAATCTTAAAGATGAAAAATATAGATTTTTAGTTAAAGAAGTAAATTAATTATCTGATTTCACCCGGACGACAGGAAAGGCAAAGACTAACACAATTCGAGCTTCGAGAAAAAATTGGCTCCCCGACGGGATTTGAACCCGTAACCTCTGGAATGCTAGTCCAATGCGGTGCCAATTGTGCCACGGAGAGGGATAAACATAGCCAAACCCCACCTGGGGCCATTGTTTCTCGAAACTCTACACAACAATGACCTAAACAATGGCTCCAGGGTGGGGTTTGACTATGTTTATCCCTCTCTCTGCGTCTGCAGGTGGCGATTTGTCACTTAAATTTAGGAAAGTTTTGTTCCGACAGCAGCCTGTCGGGAAGAGTGCATTTCGTTCATGCGACAATCGACTCAAACCTCATAAGTTTGAATGATATCGATTAATTATGAATTAAATTTAGGCGATGACGTTGTGATTTTTCCAACTTCTCATACCGCTGTAAACCGTTCGGTATTTATTTAGCGTTGCCATGCAACCACAATTGGTAGTGACGTATCTTGTTGTGATCAAGATTCCGGTGTCGTGAATTTTCTCTCCAATCATGATGCAGGCGTTCCAAGGGGCCTCGCCAGCTTTGAAGAGTTCGAATTTAATAATTTTGTTGTTTTCCCCGTTTGAGCGTGAACTGTAGATAATTAAATGACAGTAAAGAGTCAATCCAAGTGTACTATATCATCATTTCGATCGTTGTTTCCCTATTGAATTGTTTCTATCTTTTCAGCACTCAAATAAATCGCGATTATGCTCTACCAAAGAACATCTGTTTCACGGCAGTTCTGTGCATGTTCTGTGCTTTCAAAAGCGATTGAAAAATGACCTCCATTGCAACACATGTTGGAGGGTAATTTCATGGAATGTCCGCGGTTGCCACATGGAGGCTTGACTCTCTACCAATGTGGCAGCACTGCTCTTATCGGACACCTCCATAAGCGCGTCTTTTGTGATTAATTAGTTCGTTCCGTTTTATAATTACACGTCGTTTATTCTTATTGAACTCTATTATTATTCATTGAATTGCAAACCCTGCTCAAAAACACAAAACTAAAAAAAAAAAAACAAATTGTCTCGTTGCATAACTGTAGCGAAAGATTACTGTGAGGTTTTTTGACTCTAGATTTTCCTTCTTATGGATTCCCCCGCAAGAGTATTGTTGTTGGAGGAAGTGTAAGACACGCCAAGCTCATTTTTTGGCTCAATTTCTTTTTTACCGCAGTTACAGCTCAATTTGTTGTGTTTTGATTAACGTTTTTCCATGCTCGATACAAAAAAAAAAAAAGATTTGAATTTCAAATGAGTTCTATGGGATGATTTCAAAATTGAGCAGGCAAGAGAGCCAAATAAAAATAAACGGAAAATTATGAACTGCTGATCTATTCCTGATATCGACGTGGAGTGTGTCAAAACGGGAGTTTGATTGGATAGGCAACCCCACTTCTTTCCAAATCCAAAGTACGTGACTGAAGTGACTATGAGTTTTTGGAGATTCTTGAAATCTTTCTTCCTTCCCACGCGTATACAGACAGCCTTACTCGACTATAAATTTGACATTATTAATATTAGACATTCAGACGGAGAAAAAAAATAATCCTTCCAGTTTTGATTCGTTTTCTGGTGGGGTAGACAATCAAATATTCTCCCCTTCTTCCTATTTTATTACTTCTTTTTTAGTTTATCATTCAATTGCCATACCTACTGGGCTTAACGAATGTTTTCTTTTTTTTTTATTTGCTAAGGCTACTCAAAAGATCCGGAAGAAGTCACTTTTGGAATCTGATTTTTATTGATCTAATAGCGAACTTCTATAGCAAAACCAGGAAGCGTGAAGCATTTTACTGGGACTTTGTGAGTGAGGGGGGGGGGGTGTGGAGGTTGAAGCGTGGTGAAGGAGTTATAAAAAACTTTCTTCCACCCACCCAGGGAGAGTATTATAATTGAGGGAGAGGTTTAAGTGGTGAGAACTCTAGAGTAAAACATAATTAGAAATTTTCGTAGTATGGTTACGCGTTCGGAAAAATTGAGTTCGCGAACATTAATGGGGCGGATTGATGAGGAGGGGGATAGGCGAGAGTGCGGGGATCCGGGAGCGTGAAGGAAGAAGGAAAACTCGTGAGCAGATTATTAGTTGGACAAGTTTTGCTAGTTGAAACGTTGGGAATCTAATTTCAAGGAAGTGCGCGCTCTAAACTTGTAACTATGGCTGGCTTAATTTGCTGAACAATCGCAAATTATTGTTGTTTATTACTACACAGTTTTACGACTTACAGTGTTACGATTTAAAAAAAAACAAACTGGTGGACAGCATCACTGAGTAATTATCAGCAGCCAACAATCCTCTCCGTGTAATGAAAGGGCCCAACTTGTCTCTTCCTTTGTGTCTCAGTCTCACGTTTCAACGAAGTACATTATGTGCGAATCACCCAGTGATAATGATGAATACAGTTCTCGGTTCAAACGCACATTTTTCCTCGAGGAAAATTGTATTCCTTCCCTCTTCCCCTTTTGCCAAAGTGTAAGCGAGCCGAAAGTCTTGTTGCGGTGGGACTGAAAATGGGTTGAGTCATTATTTTTGCAGCTTTTCTTCACTACTGTTCACCGTTTAAATGAAGCGCTCGGTCGTATCTCTTTTATGCCTGAACATGCCCTTAAGAAGAAAGAGAAAGCAATCAATTTCAGCTTCTGTGTGAATTCACTCACTCAAACACACCCCAAGACTCCGTCTGTCTTTCTCCCCCCCCCCCAATCCTACTTCTTTCTTTCAAACCCATTCCATCCTCCTAATTCATAGCCTATACGTAGAATTGGGTTACAATTAGTTTTGGTTCAAGTATAACTGAGCTGAGCTGGGGTTCTACTATATTTATTCTGAGTTTCAGCCACAAACTTGTAAAATGCGTTTTCTCCATTTCTGTAGCGAATTATTTTATCAATTTTAGTCGCGAATCACAGCGTTTCCTCAATGTTAGCCGTTAGTTAGCTGATTTTCACAAAATTAATCCGTTATTTTTCGTTTTTCTCCGTTTCAGCAAGTGAATGGGCGCATTCCTGTGCAATTTATCCGCGAATTTTCTCCATTTTAGTAGCCATCGAGTTATTTGTTCAAATTTTAGACGGGAGTTATCGGTTTGTCTCACTCAGAATTAGCCGTGAATTAACGTATTTTCAATTCTTAAGCGTTTTCCTTCACTCCTTAGTCATGTGAATTAGCGTATTATCTCTATTTTAGCCGCGAGTTACCCAGGTGCGAATTTAAGGTAAAATGTTTAGAGGGGCTTAGCCCTAAGCTCATGAGCCCCCCCCCTCTCTCGCAGATCAATTCAAATTCCAAATTTTGTGGATTATTGCTCTCAGAACGAATTTCAAAGGTTTTCCTCGCTCAAAAAGCCTATGGCACAGAATTGACTCCCTAAAAAGCCAATTTGCACCGGGTTGACTCTTCATGAATGCAATTCCGCTCATTAGACACTTTCGATGTCCAAATATCACGGATTGAAAACACCGCAAAACCGAAAAATTTCGTGGTTTTGGCTACTTCAATAACCAAATTTGCCGGTTTGGCACTTTCTGGGACGTCAGAAACAAATTTCGTGGGGCTGGCTTTCTTAAGACAAACCAATTTCACGGGATTTCACGCCTTTTCAAAGGAGGAATGAGCGTACTGGCTCGTGCAGCCATGAAAATGCATGAATAGGTCATAAATCCCGCTATGAAAATGGCTGCAGCTAGCTAAAACTAGCCATTCCCGCTCTAAAAGTGGCCAAGCTGTCGTAACGCGCTCTAAAAATGGGCAAACTAACAATTCACGCTCCGCAAATCCCCAAACAGACAAGTCCTGCCCTAAATATTCTAAAATCAACCATTTGCGCGCCAAGAATGCCCAAACTGACCATTCGGGCGTTGCCTTGGTGGGACTAATTGCGCCGTTAAAAAAGCGAAACTGACGATTCGCGCTTATTATAAATGGCCCAACAGACTTTACGAACCCTAAAATAGAAAAACTTACGATTCATGCTCTGAAAATCTCACACTGGCTATTCACTCTCTATAAATGACTATTCTGACAATTTGCGCCCTCGAAATGGCAAGCTGACCATTCGTGCCCCATAAATGGCGCGACGGACTATTCGCACCTTAAAAAATGGCAGAACCGACTGTTTGCGTTCTCTAAATGGTTAAACTAATAACACACGCAATGAAAATGTCAAAACTGGGTTCGTAACATACAATAGACTAAAATGACGGATTCATGCTCTAGGAATGGCCATACTGGCAGCGTTAAAATTACCCCAAACTGGCTATTCACGCCCTATAAAATTGGTAAAACTGACTCAATGCGGCCTACGATGTATGGTTAAACGGACAATTCGCACTTTGAAAATCCCTAAGCAGATGATTCAAGTCCTGAAAATGGCAAAATTAGCCATTCGCGCGTCAGAAATAGCCATACTGAGCCTTTACGCCTTGAAAATGTCTAAACTAACGATCCTGGCCTTAAAAACTGGCTATTTACGCCCAGTAAATGGCTTATACACTACTCGTACCAGCAATTCACGGTCTAAAAATGGCCTAACTGATCGTTTGTTCTCTATAGAGGCTAAACAGACGATTCACGCCTTCGAAGTGGCTATCTGCACCAAAAAAAATGGCCAAACAGGGCTATTTGCGCCCTTTGAGCGATAAACTGGTCATTTGCGATTGCGCACCGAGCGTGGGCCGTGCTCACCGAACCCCTTCCCACCACCAACCAGCATTAGCTACATGCAACTCATGGACTGGATAAACCTTTTGATTTGATTTGAAACTATAAATTGCTATAAAATTGCTTGATCGGCAAATCACGCCCTGAAAATGGCTAAACGTGATAATTCGTGCCAGTTAAATGGCGGAGCGTACCATTCGTAGGGCAAAAATGGGGACAAACTCAGTCACCACGCTTAGAAAATGGCTGAAAATACAGTCGATTTGTGCCCTAAAAATAGCAGAACTAATAGTTTGCATCTTGGAAGTGCCTTAACTGACGATTCATGCCATTAAAATGCCTAATGTGACTTGCTGCTGGTTGGACCTAAAAAAAGCAATTTCACGGATTTCACTACGCTAACTAAAAACAATTTTTTTCTCGTTCGAACCATTCGAAAAATGGTGAATGTAGCGATTCATGCCTTATAAATTGCTAAACTAACCGTTCGCGCCCTAAAATTAACTTTACGGACGATTCGTCCCCTGGAAATAGTCAATTCACGCTATAAAAATGGCTGAAATGACGATTCGCGCCTTTAAAATGGCCAAAAAGCCATTCCGGGCCATTATAAATGGCTGAACTGACGATTCGTGCTCCGAAATAACCAAACGCCGCACACACACTGTCAATTTTGTCCTATGAAGGCCAATTTCGTCATTCAAAACTGTCAATTTCGTCGTCTAAACTATATATCGATATCATTCTAAAACTGCCAATTTCGCCTCACAAACTGTCAATTTCTCCTCGAATCAGCCCATTTTATTCCTAGAAACTGCGTCAAGGGATTTTGGAAACTGACGGTTTCTAAGCCCCTTTCACCGGAAACAGTCGAGATCTAGAAACTGGCAATTTCATCGTTCAAAACTGTCAATTTCGCACTATGAACTGTCAAGTAAATGTCCATTTTAGCTGCTAACAAGCACTTTTTGCTATATTATAGCCACGAATGTTTCTATTTTAGCATGCGTATGAGCGTTTGACACCAATATTAGGCGGGAATTATAGCGGTTTGGCTAAGTTTTAGCCGTAATCAAGCGGGTTTTATGATTTTATCACATGTAACGTCCATGAATTGGCGTTTTTCTGAATTTTAGCATCACAATACCGCTTTTTCTATACTTTTGCTGCGAACTAGCACTCCTTTAATAATTAAACGTGGGGGGGGGGGGAACCCCCACGTGTTATTGGCTTAAATGAGCATAAAACTCCAACGTCGATAATTAGCGTTCTAATTGTAAGTGAGCTCAAATTGCTATCGAGGAGGATATCGAACGCTCCTGGAAATGCGGAATTCCGATCCCAACCCAATTAAAACGCTGAAAAACACTATTGAAATTGTAAAATTGCACGTATTAACGAAACCTTAGAAGCTATATAAGAACTTCTCCGGAACCAAGCTCCTAGCACATTCTCCATTCTTCTAATCAATTATGGAGACCAAAACGGTTCAAATACAACGATTTTACCCCTTTTTTCGGGGTTTGCGGCAATTCTCGGTCTATTGTTTCAGGGAAATGTAATGTGCAGAGAGCTTGGTCTTCGCCTCGACGTTGGTCTCCTCGATTCTCTTCATGATTCGTTACAAAAACATGTCAAAATCGACGACTTCGCCCCTTTTATCACGTCATAAATTGACAATTTTGAATCTTTCGTATCAGGAGAATAGGGTGTACTGGGAGCTCGTCCAAAAAGGAGTTTTTTTACCGTTGAGTGGCAATTGAGCATACAATTCCAACGTTGATAATTAGCGTTTTCGGTGAACCCAAATTGCTATATCGAGGAGAATATGAAAGCTCTTGGAAATGCCGATTTCCCAACTCAATTACGACGCTCAGAAACGCTCTTGAAATTGTATAATTGCACGTAAACGAAACCTAGCCTCACTTTTAGTCAAAAATTCCCGGAAGGGCATAGCCCAACACGATTCGAGTGGGGTTCGACTTAGCTTATCCCTCGGAGTACGACTCCCATAGGCGTCGCTGGACTGGTAATCCAGAGGTTGCGGGTTCAAATCCCGCCGGGGAGCCATTTTTTCTCGAAACTCGAATCGTGTTGGGCTATGCCCTTCCATCGTCGTCAGGATAACATCAGTCTAATTAATTTATTAATTAAAATACCGGCGACAGATCTATTCATTATATCCATCTGAAAAAAATAACTTATTTAGAATTTTTTCCACACTTCAGCGCTTCTTCTCAATTTTATCGGTGCATTACCGATTTTTCCCCAATTTTAGCCACAAATTAGCGACTTTTTGTCAGTTGAGCGATTTTTCAACATTTTAGCCACGAATTGACGGTTTATTTACATTTTGCAGTGATTTCGTGTTTATTTCCTGATTTCTCAAAATTTCTATGAATTAGCAAATTTTCTCAAATTAACCCCCCACAATTAGCCCTTTTTGCTTTATTTTAGCCGCAAGTTCGCGTTTCTCCTCAGTTCAGCCACTAATTATGAATTTTTCTACGTTTTATCAACGAATAATTTAGAGTCCCCCCCCCCCATTTTCACCTCGAATTACCTAACGCTTTTTCTGAAATTCGGCCGCAGATCAGCGAATTATTTTCGATTTTCTGACACGAAGCCGCGAATTGACGTTTTATCGACTGAATCCGCGAATTATCGTTTTCCTCACTTCAGCACTTATCAATTTTATCGATGAATTAGCTATTTTTTCTCCATTTAAGCCGCGATTCAGCGATTTTCTTGTTTAGTCTCAAATAAGTGAAGGAATCGCCTGTTCAAGCATTTTTAGAGCGCGAATTCAAGGCTTGTAAAGTCAGTTTTGTCATTTTTAGAGCATGAAACGCCAGTTAGCTCTTAGCCATTTTAATGTGCGAATCGTCATTTTTGCCATTTTTCAGTGCCATAAATAGTCGTATCAAAAGTCAAAAGCGTGGATTCTTAGCACGCGAATGATCACTTTTCAGGGCGGGAATCAGCTGTTTAGTCATTTTCAGGGTGTGTGAATAGTCAGTTTAGCAGTTTTTCGAGCGCGAATACAGTCCGTATCAAGCAAGAAGCGCGAATAATCACTCTGGCCATTTTTGGCGTGTGAATTGGCGCGCAAATGGTAGGTTTAGCCATTTTCAGGGCTGCATGAAGCGTCAGCTTAGTCATTTTTAGTGCGCTTCAGGTCCGTTTGGCTATTTTCAGAGCAGTAATTTCTAATTTGGCAATTTTCAGAGTGTTAATGCAGTCAGTTCAGCTGTTTGCAATGCGGTAATCGTCAGTTTTACCTTTTTGGCGCGTGATTCCAGTCAGTTTAGCTCTTTTTATGATGGCAATTGCCACAGTTAGGCTATTTTTAAGCAGTGAATGACTGTTAAACAATTTTTAGTAGAGCGAAACACACAATTTTACAAGCCTCTCTTATAAGCAAATTTGATCGGTGACTAAACCTTACTATTTTGGGGTTTCTTCATACTGGGAATCCGAAAATTGAGAAAAATTTTAAAAAAAATTCAATCAGAAGAATCATCCCACTGTTTTCAACCACCTGCACGCGAAATCTCCTGCGGACAGCCCTGTAGTTCAAAAGGAAGAATCTCGATGCATATGGACCTCTCTCGGCAGCTCAGTGGCCTAGGTAGCTGTTTAAGACGCCCCTTGACAACCATACACTTTCGGTTGTTTTTGTTTCCGTCCCCTCGTACTAAGTGACCCTGGAGTCAATAAAATTGGCTGATACGAACATCATCATTTCTGGACCGTTTAAGGCCATGTATTTTTCTGTTTAGCATCGTTCGGGGGACTTGTCAATCACGTCCGCCACCAGACCAGAACCTTTGACCCTAAAATTCGAGAAGGTGACAATCTCTCGTTAGAGTTTGGGATGTTGCTCTGATTATATTTATCTGATCATTACATTCATTTAAGAGAGGGGTCATAGCCCCTGTGGTCCCTCCCTTGAATCCACCACTAGTGTGTAATTTTCGTTTCCCGTCTACCCATGCCCTTACAAAGGTTCTGGCAAATATTTATTAATCGGTTCCCAAATATTTATTAATATCGAAATGCTCTTTTACCGGTAATGACCGGAAGTTTAAAAAGACATACATGCAATATTATTGCTTGCAATATTTCATCGTGTTTTTTATGCTAACAGTTGTTCCTGCGAGGGAATTGCGGTAAGAAGCGAGGGAGAAGTACATACAAAGTAAAAATCAAACTTTTTTTCTAGGAAAAAAGAATCGACAGGTGTTATTGTCACAAACAGACTGTCTCTATATTTTCCGTTTTCCTGTCAGTGAAAAGCTGAGCTATTGTGGGAAAAGTGGGAACTCGGTTTTTAAGATAAGGCGAATGGCCGACACCCGTCTCTTCGCTAATTAATTTTTGGAGAATTCCACTAGCAGTATAGTGATTCAACCAACAAAGTTTATCTTGCTTCCTCGCTCCTCCTCTTCTTCTTATACACAAGTTATGCCCTTTTGACATTTGATCTTCGAGTTTATTAAATTTTTGTAAACTTTCTACTGTCAACTGATTACTTCATAATTATAAAATGAAACAATAAGTTTCCTGGGCGGTTTCACAACAATGCTTGATGTTTCCATTCACAGAACTGTCACAATCGGTAATCAAATTGAAGATAAATTTACTTTTCCTTTCAAAACTAACCCTCGAAAAAGGGAAATAAGAATAACCTCTAATTGGTCTTCTCATTTCTTTGAGTCACCAAATTCGAATTAATGAAATTGAATCAGTCGTCGACGTCCGTGTAAATCAACCTGGTGAAAAAATATGTCCTGTCGACCTCACAATTTCCGTTCCTTTTGATCATTGTTCCGGAAATTCAACATCTTTTTAAGGCTTCGAATAAAGCAAATTGCCTTAGGGGGGTGGGGATAAACAAATTATTCTACCGTGATGGTTTGCAAAGTTTGAAATATAATCTTTTGCTTACGCTGTTAGAGTCTATAAAAAATAATGTTATTCTGTATCTCTGCATCACCTACAGCTCGCTCGTGCTTTCCTCTCGGTTTTATTTTATTTATTTAGTTTGTTATCCTCTTCTTCTTGTTTGTTTTTCATGTATATTGGTAGGTACGTCATTAAACGTGCATATTGATTTGTATATCCCGTGTAAATATCCTAGATGACATCAATCTAACCGTTGCAAAGGCTTTATTCGATTTGGTTTAAAAATAAAAATTTACTGTCACGACTGGGAATCGAAACTATCGACTGAAAAAAAAAGTACTTAACTTAAGTAACTGAAGAACTTAACTTGACTTGAAGCAAAGAAGTGATATGAAGTAACTACCAGGAACAAATCGAACTATCGAAATGAAGCAACAAGTTCGAGATCGAGAGTCCATCACTAAGGCCCCTTTCTGACGGGTGCACGTGAGCGCATGTGAGTCACAGAGACTCACAAAGATGTATTTTTCTTATCGTTTATTTGTATCGTGGAGGCCCAGAGCCAAGGAACATTTCTCGAGCTCCTGCACAATACAACTAACTGAGGAAGGAATAGCGAGAGCACTGGAGTCCGGAAGGAGCGCAGTGTGGTCAGAATTGCAAAAAAAAAAAAAAAAAAAAAAAAAAATGTCAATATAGTTAAGAAGAAAAATCCAAAACACCCGTCGAAGTCTTCAATTATTTATTCTCGCCTACGTTTCGCTATGATCCTAGCATCCTCAGGGCTCTAAACATTGTAAAAATTACACATAATTACTAATTTAAATAACAAAACCAAATATGAGAAATCAACCACATGGCCTAAGACAAGTCTTACTTCTCCGAGTCTTATAAGTCCGAAAAGTCGGGAAGACAAATCAAATAAAATGTTTCATTTGCGACGAATTGGGCCACTTTGCCGCTAAATGCCCATCGAAATCAAAACCTAAGGCAAACGTCGTAAGTCTGTTGTGTTTCTCGGCTGAAATCAAAACGAACGATCAGTATTGGATAGCTGATAGTGGTGCTTCACTCCACATGAGTCATTGCAAGGACTGGTTTGAGTCTTATCGACCGTTTCCTCAACCCGTGGAAGTGACCGTGGGCAACAACTCCACAATTAAGGCACAAGGTGAAGGCATAATTCGTATGGAAGCTCTAATAGGACAAAAAAAGGATCCCAGTAGAAATTAATAACGCATGGTTCGTACCAGACATCGGTAAAAACCTACTCTCGGTGAGTCAAACGCTTAAGAAACGAGTAACTTTCAAAGCCAATGGTTCTAAATGCGCTTTTATGAAAGCAAGAAAAACTATTGTCGTCGGAAAGCTCGAAAATGGATTATTTGAGCTGAATTTGAAGGTGCTCACACCTTCGAACTCTTCGGAAACGCGTGTCACGATACCTCTAGCATTCAACAGGGACGACACCTTCAACGATTCAGAGGGAGAAATCGATATTGGGACAGCGCCAGAGGAAACAGTGGAGAATGAGCCCACCGATGCGACCAAAATGGAATCAGCTCAATCAGAAAACGCTTCTTTTGCAACCGGTGGAATGGAATCTGAAAGCCCAAGCGAGAACAGGGTTGTGACTCGTTCTGGAAGGCAAGTAAAGCCACCAGACCACCTCAAAGAATTTGTCTATGTCGCTGAAGAATCGATGAGTGTCCAAGAAGCCTTGTCATCAGCCCCCTGGCGTGAAGCTATGGATGAAGAAATGGAATTCCTAGTGGAAAACGAAGTCTTCGAGCTTTTAAAGCCGCCTGCGCGAGCCAAAATAATCGGAAGCCGATGGGTTCTGCGTGAAAAATTAAACTCAGATAGGACAGTCCAGCGCCTTAAAGCTCGTCTCGTAGCAAGAGGATTTTCTCAGCAGAAGGGAATCGACTATGATGAACAGCTTAGTCCTGTGGCGAGACTTGAAACTGTGAGGACAGCCATCAGTGTTGCTGCTAATGAAGGCTTGTACACGCGCCAATTTGATGTGAAGACAGCAATTTTATATGGCTTTCTCAAGGAAAAGGTGTTCGTTTGTTAGCCCGAAGGATACGACGATGGCTCTGGGAGGGTGTGGAAGCTTAAAAGAAGCCTATTCGGTCTTAAACAAAGTCCAAGGTGTTGTAACCACCGATTCCTGCAGTTTATGGAAAAACAGCAATTAGTCCAGTCGGAATCGGATCCTTGTCTGTTTTCCAATCACCTTAAAAATGGAAATAAGATCGTCGTTGTCTGTTATGTTGATGATGGCCTCATAGCCGGCACGGATAGGACCGACGTAGAACGATTAAGGCCCAGTGCACGCGTTTTTCCAAGCTGCGGCGCCGCGGTGGCACCACTCTGGCGTTCTGTATTGTCTTAAAATTCATTAGTTGCTATGAAGCCATGCACACGTGCGGTTTTTCTAGTCGCGGCACCGCTTTCAAATAAGTAGTTGGAGGGAAATCGAATTTCAAAATGTATATCCACTCGATTGAAGCTCTTTACACTTTTTAGAAATGAATTGGCGTTGATATAGCCAAAGCTATACATCTTGGGATATATTAGTCCTTATAATATTGTCAATTAGTAAGTGATTAAGACCTTTGTTCGGGTTAAAAGTGGTTTAAAAGGTACAAAGCTTCACACTTCGTGTGTTAAAAGAGGCCTCTGTTGCATTTTTCAATGCTATGTATTGATGTTGCTAGGCAAAATGTGCCGCAAGTCAACCACCGCGGCGGCGGCACCGCAGCTTTAAAAAACGCAAGTGTGCACCGGGCCTTATTGAGTGTTCAAAAGCCTAATTTGAAATCAAAGTTTCGACACCTGATTATTATCTCGGAATAGACATCAAACTGTAGCGATGACGGAAAAATCACTCTTGATCAAAAGGCCTACACAGAAAAATTGCTGGATAAGTTCGGTATGACCGACTGTAAACCTGTGAGGACACCCGCAGAAGCAGGCGGGCAAACGGTTAAAAGAGAAGGAAAACCCTTGGACCGGACGACCCCCTACCGAGAAGCTGTTGGCAGCTTTATTTTTCTCGTTTCCAGGACAAGACCCGACTTGGCTTATGCAGTGAGCACCATAGCGCAAGACGTTGAGAGCCCAACTGATATTTCCTGGGGGGAAGTAAAACGTATCTTCAGATAAAAGGCACGTTGGACTTCTGTCTCATATACGAACATGGGAGGCCAAAACAGCTGATTGCGTACAGTGATGCTGACTACTTCCGTTAGAGAACCTTTAGAACCCAGGTACGGAAACACGCGATAACCGCCATATTTGGTCCCTCCGCCTTTTTATCGCTTCTGAAGTCACTCCATTTAATAATAATAATAATAATAATAATAATAATAATAATAATAATGAAAAAGAAGAATGAAGCTGTTTTTTAAAAAAAAGAAATCAGATGGTATGAGTTTTGAGAACTGAAGAAAGACAATCAAGAGACGTGTGGAAGAGAAAACACTTATCAAGACCCGAGTGATACCGACCGGAGGGACCAAATATGGCGGTTATCGCGTGTTTCCGTACTCGGGTTATACATATAGTAGCCTTACTTCCGTGTCCTCGGCAGCTCCTCAAAGTTTTGTGAAACAGGAATTTTTAATTTTTCAATGAAAGTCAATCACCACTGGTGAAACTATGAGGAGCTGCCAAAGACACGGAAACAGTTATTTTTTGACGAAAATAGATCGTCCTGACAGCAAAGAGTGTGCTCTTCCCAAATCCATCGTCAAAATTTGTAGAATGTCAGCTGGGAAGCGAGTTACTCGCATTTTGTCCAGGAAAATGATGTTATCCTAAAAATATGCTTCTTTTTACTGACTTTCGATGTTAATACCACATTTCTCTATAGGCGGTGTTTACATGCAAGCTTTGAAAAGCTGAGCTGTGGACATCTACCAATCAGAGCGCCTATAGTTCATAGCGCGGAGCGCTCTGATTTGGCTGAAGCTCACAGCTCAGCTTTTTAAAGCTTGCACGTGAAACTGGCTTATGAGAGTCTTAACCAAAGAAATTTGCATGAAAGTTCCGATGGGCTTCCAAAATGATGATACCAAAGTCTGTGAACTAGAAAAAAGTCTTTATACGGACTGAAACAATCACTATTGAACTGGAACAGACGGCTCACCGATTTTCTTCAAATAAAAAAAAAAAATAAAATAAAAAAACCTGCTTTTACCTCTGACCATAAATCCAGAAATTGAAAGAAAACTCATTACAAGCTCTAACTATGGGGATGTGATGGAAATAATTTCACCTAAATGTACGCAACGTACGCGCAATGTACACGATGTATGTGTGAGAGAGATGTGGAAACGATATCGTATCTCCACAGTGTGAACCAGGGATGTGCGTTTACGTGTAAACGATGGCCCCGTTGTAAAACTCAAAAAAATGCCCAGCAAAAATGTTATAAATTTACAACGGACCCAATGATTGTTTAAAGGGGTCCATACACGCACAATAATTATTGCGCAATAAATTTGTGCAATATTTTGATGTTTACCCTACACGTTCAATATACATATTGCGCAATATTTGGGTTTTTACTTTAAGGGGTCCATAGACGTACAATATTGTTGCATAAACTACAGGGTGTTCATAAAAGAATGCCCTAGTTTCAAAAATCTGTATTTCTGAAAATATTTAATTTACAGACATGAAATTGGTCCCAAATGAAAGATTATAATTCACAGTTTTTTCCCATACCTACAAATGTTCTATATGTCCACCTCCAACAGCACGAACGACGTCAATGCGGTAATTAAGCTCATCCCAGACCCTCATTAGCATGTCGGGTGTCACACTTAGTACTGCAGCTTGAATACGCATACGAAGATCCTCTAGATTTGTGGGTAGAGGAGGTACAAACACCTTGTCTTTGATGTACCACCATAAAAAATAATCACATGGTGTCTTAGGTGATAGGTTGGAATGGTGCTCAGGACCTGGCACTTCATCGGTGGCCCCCCAGATCACCGGATATGACGGGTCAACCATGCGGTCACGAGGTTAGAGAACCTTTAAAACATAGGTACTGCAACACGGATTTCAGCGCCATATTTAGTCCCTCAGTAGTTAGGGTAAACAAAATATCATGAATGAAAAAATTATCATCGTAACAGCAAACAAACGCAGAATGTGGTCGAAATAAATAAAAATATCCTTCTTGTCAATGAGATCAGGTGATAATTATAATCATAATATGAGGGACCAAGTATGGCGCCGATTTGCGTGTTGCAGTACTCGTGTTTTATAGTGCCTTAACGAGGTTACAGGCTGATAGGCAAGCCCCCCCCCCCACCCAACACCCCTGTCGACAACTACTGAACAGTGAGTGAAATTTGTTGCCAGTATTTTCATACATTTTTTCTTTTTAGCTTTATTTAATTTCTTGGCGTGGAATAGTGCAACATTTCTTTTATTTTTGTCAAAACTTATTACCATATCGATCGTCAGTTTTTTGCTTGCCCATCAACCAACCTGACAAAAGACCACGACCGATATCTCGGTAGGGAGTTTTTTCCTAGTTCTTAAGTTAAGACGGGTCCCTTCGATCCCTTACCAGCTACCCCTCGCCTAAACTTCGCCCCTAAATTTTGGTTTCATTTCTGTACCAATCTTCAATTTCAAAGTATCATTTCAATCTTCAGGAAGCCCAAGAATGACAACCCTCAAAAACACTTCAGAATTAAAATGGGATCTAGGGTCATTTCAGGGATGAAATTTTAAAAAGCAAGTTCGAGCGTTGGACTTTCTGAAGACTGAAATGATACTTTGAAATTGAAGACTGATGCAGAAATAGAGTCAAAATTTAGGCGCGAAATTTAGACGAGGGTGGCTTGTTAGGTGTCGAGGAAACCTGTCTGACTCCCTCCCCACCCTTAAGATACATAATATATGGTCGTTGAAAGTGGTGGGATGGGTGGGGGTTGATTGAGAAGCAAGGTGAATAAACTCTTTTTACAAAGTGCCGTGGTTCCCCTCCCGCCTGGATCGGTGGAAGGGTTGGGCTGATGTGTTTCGGTTTCGGATACACAGGGATCTTTAAGTACATTAAAGTCTATGGGCGCTTGGCGTATTTCCGTCGTTATAATATTTTTTAATAATAATTACAATTTTTAAAAACTTGATCGGTGATGTGATCAATTTACTGAAACTTTGATGATTTTTTTGATGCATCCGCTCCTCATTATTCCAATGATCCTTATTTTTATTCAACAAGAATTTGAACGAAAAATGTTGGGGATTTATCCCGCCAACCAATCGCGTTCCCGTTTCGCTTTCACCGGTTCTCATCGGCTTCGGTGATCTGAGACCTCCCTGACTTGGCTCGCCGGGTCACGACGAGAACCAGGGCCGGTGACCGTGTTGCGGTAGCACCTCTGCTTCCCCTGGGTAGAGTAGATTTTCAGCTCCGAATCCGGATCAATTGTCGGACAGAGGCCACTGGGACCGTGAGTCAGGTAGCCCGGAGTTCAAGGTCGAAGCGGAGACTGTACTAGTGCATGTTTTCTTGTATTCAATACTGTCTAGTTTCAATCTTCAAGAATTTCTCATCAAGCTGTAGCGGGCTTTTTCTAAAGTCACCACCGAAATAACTCGGAAACCTTTTTTTAACGTACAATCAGCCCATAAAAATTCTCACTCTTCCTGCGGCTTTTTCGAAGAAAGGCTGCTACTGCATGAGGAGAATTTCTCTGAACTCCTTTATCTCTCCTATGATGGCCTTTTTTGTGTATTCGGCGTCGCCAATTTCTGTAATTTCTTATTCAAATAATTCTAATTCATGCTTCTCCTCATTTCTTTAGCCTACAACTTTACGAGTATTTCGAAAATAAAATACCTTACTCCTGATTATTTGTCGGAGATACTACCAGGCCCCGAGAATTTGATATTTAGGGCTGGATACGCCTACCAGGTGTGTGCCTTCTTCCGGCTCTGGCTTGATGCCTTTTCAGGCACATGGGATACGCCTACCATTGGAAAAAGTGGTCTGAGCAGGAGGTGAGTGCAAGATTTTTCTGTGTCGCAGAAATCATTGCAATGTTTTACTAAACATTCGTTTTCGCTTTGTAGAAAGGGCCCAGGGATTTGGTAAACGAGCAGGAGACTTTGGCGAAATCTTTTGGAAATTCAGACAGTTCTCCAAGTCACCCTAAACCCAATTTCTTCTCCCGAAAGGTTTTAAAATTAATATCGTCTTTTGTGTACTCGCCTGTTATTTAATTTGAGTGATTACCTCAATACAGGTCTCTTGAACCATCAACATCGAATTCGTCGCCCAGTGCAGTTCCATCGGCTAGTCAACCGTCGGCGTCGTGCCACCCCGTACATGAGATCCTAGAGAAAAACTCGAGGGGAAAGTTCCTCATCAATAAACGTCATCTAGACGAAAGTGACCGATGCTTTATTGCCTGCCTTGTTGTGGAACACTTAATTGTAACTAGCAATTCACGACCTCTGCACTTGGGGTACGCCGACCTGAGCATTTTCTATCCTTTTTATTTAGAATTTTCTTTTAATTCTCCCATTAATGTTCAGTTTTTTAGCCCGGTGCCGTATTTTCTAACTTTTTCCGATTGCTTTTCAAAAATCGTATATGTCTCCACTCATTTTTCTTTAATTCACGAATAATATCTCGCTACGGAAACAATATTGCTGTCCCTTTGGAGAATAAGGCCCCTGGCGTCTTATTCAGTCAAATTCAAGGTCGATAGAGAGGCACAAAATGGCAAAAAAAAAAAGTGGAACACGCATGGAACATGAAAACATTTCGATTTAACCCCCCCCCCCCTCCTCATGCCCGTTAGCGTTTTTTTCTATGTTTTCTTTTTATTCAGAATTTCACCTTATTTTGTCATTTTAGATTGGTGTTATTCTTCTTTGTTATTCTTCTGGTTTAATTTCTTAGCTTGGTCTATTTCACCTTCTTTGGAGTTTTTTTCGTATCGAGTTTAATTTTGTCGAATTTGAACCAGTAATATTTAACAAACTTTTTTAACTTTTTCATTTAGAATTTTCCATTCATTAAGCTTAACACCGCAGGTGATAAAATCGATCCTTAATTTTATTCTTTTTTATTTATTCTCTTCTTTCGACAAAGCTATGAGCCACAACCGGACGTTTTTTCTGTTTTTCTAATTCACATTCTTGTAAGTCACCTGAAATTCCAAGCCTTCCATTGGAAATTTGTCGAGCAATGGCTTCTTTCCTTTGTGTGTTATATTTACCTGTGTACTTCAACAAATTTTCTATGCCTGTGTTACAGATGTGGTTGTAAATAAATATCCTGTACTATATTATGTTGCCTATCACTTATTAATTTTGTTATATTTATTTTATTTCATATCTCTGTGAGTGTACAAAATTCTTCTTCATCTAGTTGTTAGTCCACTCTAAAACGGGAATGTGAAAGTAATTGCGTGAAAAAGGGATCGTTGTAATTTAAATATGGACAGTTGTTCTGGCAAATTTGACGGGTATAAATTAAATGAAAATAATAATAGTAAATATTATAATCACAATGCATTTTATTTTTCAGATTTGAGGCCCTAAAATTTACAAATCGCTTTTTTGCTGCAAAAGCGTGGAGTACCTAATCAAAAATCTGTTAATGGTAATTTTGATTTACACGCAATCGCGTTATTGAGCTATTGCAGCAAATGAGCGATATTTATACTTTTGCAGAGTGCGCGTGTTCTAACAAAGTATAATTTGCTCTAATAGATGACCTGTCAATGCTGTTTTCATCGCATAGATAAATGTTAAGAATGCAGTTTCTGGGCTACTATTTTAGTGCACAGTGGACTGCTTTACGACACAGGAAGCACTGCGAAAATGATAGTACTTGGGTGGCTAAAATCAATAAATAAATCGCGCTAAATTCAAAGAGTCCGCAGTGCACTTTTCAGAGAACACACACTGCACTTATAGCTGAAATGGACTGCATTACCGGTAATTCAAGGACTTCTTTTACAAGATAAATACAACTGTTTTCGCAGAGGTAGTTCGGCTTTCGCAGTAGAACAGAAGAGCTGTTTTCGAATAGTAGTACCTTCTGTTTTAACAGGGCTCTTTACCTGTTTTGGCAGTGCAACTCACCATTATACGGCTTTTCTTGCATACCTGTTAAAGAAGAGTAAAGAGGCTTAGCAGGACCACTTTTTAGCAGTATTGACTATCTTGCAACTCCGTGCAGTCCCGAACTTTGTTTTCGCAGTACCAGTTTTAGAAGTATTTCGCCCTCCTAAAACAGGTCTCCGCATTTTTAGCCGAGTAAAACCGTTCTGCTAAATTAGTAAGATCTGGACTATCTTGCAACTCCACGCAGTACCAGGACTGCTAAAAATCGCCTAATAAACCGTCGATATTTTTCTCCGTGTGGCAATTCGACAGACGCCCGTCATTTCCCGGCGATGTCGAGCTTGGGTAATGTAAATTACCTGGTTGACGTGGTGAGTGCATTCACACAAGAGTGATTTCGCGATTTGAAATCACTTGAACCGCAACACGTCGACAGAAGTGGCTTAGTTAGTACTTCGGGAGTTCGGAATGCCGGAGATGCGAGATTTTCTTTTCTCCCCTCGTGGTGGTGGAGGAGTGTTAGTCGCTCTGAGCTGCCCGCAAAACTGGGTGCACGGCTTATTAGGTTTTTAGGTGGGAGAACGAACGCCGAGATTTTCTTTTCTCGTCGTGTTCATCCCCATCCACCCGTCGCTACTACTCTAGTACTATTCAAAGCGCCCTAGCAATTTGCAAAGAATAATATGAATCTCCATTTTCTTTAACCAAGGCGTAGAAAAATTATACTCTACTTCTTTGTTTCATCATTCTAAGTGATCAATACAACTGAATGACAGCATCCAAATAAAAATCCTCCAGGGTTGCAGTTTCACTTAAGTTAGTTTGCTTGTGGGGGAAATCTGATAAATACATACCATAAAATTACAGAAACGTACCGTCTAGCACTTTTTTTTTTTTTTTTTTTTTTTAGTCTAGCACTTGACCCACCAGTTATGTGTTCGTGTTTGTAATTTCCAACTCGTGACGAAACAGATGAAACTTCAGACAATACCGGATGAAGGAAATAAAACCCTAGTCTTTCCACTGTACAACTCTGATTTTGCATTCGAATGGAGAACTTCACAATTTATTTTCAGTTCAGACAATATTTTCCCCTAAGCCCTATGAATTCGTGATTTAGTCCACCGTAACTGACGTGCATGGCACTACCCCCTCCCACCTTAAGATTCTATTGTCTCACCTGTATTGAAAATTGTTGGTGATTTTTCTAGCAAAATGCCAAATTGAGAATTTTGGGTCGAAGTGAAAGGCCTGCGGCTCATTGACACTTCAGCTAATTTCCCGGCAACAGCCAATCCCCCCCCCCCACCATGGATTTGGGAATTTAAAGTTCATATATTTTTGATTTATGGGACATACCCGTATTCCGCCAACCATCGTACTGTTTGTAGTTTTGTACTTGCGTTGTTGCTAAGATCTGTTTTTAGGGAAATCTAAAATGGAATCAGCTTGTCATTCATTTCGTCCGGGGCATATTTTAAACTCATTCATTCGAAACTTCATTTCCCTGGGGGCCTATTTTCTAACTTTTTTCATAGCAATGTTTTTATTTCATTCATTTGTTTGAAGAAAATGAATAAAATAGAAACATTGCTACGAAAAACAAATTGATTTTTTGTTAGAGAATAGGCCCCCTGGTAAAAAAAATCTGACTACGCAATTACGAAACTACAAACAGTACGAAAGTTGACGTGAATACCCCTATTGTATTGGGGTCGTAAGTAATTATGCATTCGAAAAATTTCCGAAGCAGAAAATAAAGCCAGAATTAGGCTAATACAAGTGTGGTCATCAACGAACTTTTTCGATGCAGCAAAAAAAACGAAATTTAACAAAAGGCTTACGATCCTCATTGGAGAATCTTTGTTAGAGAATCTTCTGATGATCGAGACGAAGCTAAATCTGGGATTAATGCGGAAATTCGGCCGTTACATGGGAAAAACATGTATGCGGGAGGGGGTTGTAAATTTAAAAATTGAACCGGAAGTATCACATAAGGTATGGATCGCATGCCCAAGCCCATTGCATTTTAAAGCTGTGCTTTGAACAAATGTGCGGTGTAACAGGTAATAGGCCCAAATTCATAGTCGTCCCTTGAAGAAAATATTCCCTTGAGGAGTTGAGGGACTTCAAATCAGTCATTCTATTTTGTGAATCATCTGCTAAAATTCGAGTAAAGGAAATGTTTTCCTCAAGGGACGACTATGAATTAGGGCCTTGGAATCAATTGGTTTGTGTTGTGCTGTAGGACTTTTTTGAGTACGTGCTAGGTGACCATTTAACTAAAAAATATTATTATTTAGTCTGGGAGAGTAGGCACTCTTCCATAATTATAAATAAGTATTTACAATTATTTTTCATTGTAAGTAACGAAAAAGGCATTGTCGTCAACAGTGAAAGGGTTTCGGGAATTCGGGATGCGTGATTTGTGATTTTCCACCACTATTCTGGAAAATAAAAATCCGAACCGGCGAGTTACATGAGTCGAAAGGGGACACCCAGTTTTGCGGGCAGCTCAGAGCGACTAACACTCCTCCACCACCACGAGGGGAGAAAAGAAAATCTCGCGCCGGAGACAGGGGGCTTTGTGATGACAAGAGTGAGTTTTCCGTTGTTATTCAAGAAAAAAGGCCAGTTCACAATTTATTGTCGGTACGGGAACGTAAACGCGAATGGGTGACTATAGTCGGACCAGAGCAATCGTTTCATTTCAAACCCTTTCACGTTGCTGTCCCGTCAACTTTGAACTTGCTTAGGTAAATTTTAACTAGCGCGTTAGGCTCGCTTCACATATACGAAGTTACAAGCGGCACGGTTTTGGCTGCCGCGTAGTGACCACGTACACCTTTACACATGTGCGGTACATATTACTTGGTTCGATGAGAAAGCGGCGTTCACGCGGATTACACGCGGGGGCCTCGTGAAACCGCGTATGTGTGAAACGAACGTTGGGAAATGCTTTACGTAGAATGTTCACGTGCTCCTTTTATAGCGCTGAAGAAGATTACCTCACCCTGATGCTTGGAAAATAATTTGAAGAAGGATACACGGTTCTTTCCAACCCTCGAGTACCACCCAACAAATGCGTAGTTCACCGGCATTTCGTTCTTTTTGGAACGGTCGAATTAACGCCATTTGTGTATTATAGAATAAAAAGAACACGTTTTGATGATTCTCTTGTCTAAAATCCATTTTCCAAGTGACATAGGAACAATACTTCTTGGCCAAGCGATGTGGGGAATACTTATTCTGTTCTGCCTCAGTGACTAAAAACCGGGAGAAACTATTACCGTCTGTGGATCAATTGCTTACAATAGACCTATATTTCAGCTTATAAAACATAATAACAACTTTTGGAACGCTAAAATTAAGTAAATAACAATAAATCACTCAATACTGTAATCAATTTGGGGTAACCAGGAAAGGTAATATAACCCAACTCTTATCTCGTATCCGTTCCCAATTCTGTGGCAGACATTTTGCTCCGGGAAGCGGAAACGTGAAAGACTTTCCCGTCGCGTTCGCGTTTCATTCCCACCGAAGATACCAGCCAATCAGAGAGCAGATTTTCCTTCGCGCTCGCGTCCCCGTTCCGGTTCTGCCAGTTGTGCAACGACCTTTAATGTGATGATGACTTTGCTTTTTACAACGAATATTTCATTTTCTGTGTTTTATCTGGGCTTCCGTTGGCAACAGTGTCTTCTTCAAGCAAGTTTCAAAACATTTCCCTCAAAAGCTTACCGGGAACGTGAACGCCAAAGATAAAACCAACTTGCGTCGCGTTGGCGTTTCGTTCCCGTCAGCCAATCAGAGAGAAGAATTTCCTTCGCGTTCCCGTTCCGTCGATTGTACACCGTTCTTTACGCCTTAACAATGTAAACATTGGTAAAAAATATAAATTACGTAAAACAATGTCAAAAATTCATAAGAAGGTAGGTAATTTAAAGTTATGTCAAGTTGTCGGCTGTTGACCGTAATGCCCGATTCCCAGTTATTCCTGTAAATCTACACGTAGTTTTCTGGATTGGTTCACAGGTCTGCAGTTTTTTGGGTAGGTACTACTAGTTTGTTGATCCCCCCCCCCACCCCAATTAGTAGAAATTACCTAAAAGTTCGTGTGATGGCAGACCACCATTTTCCTGCAACATCTAAATTCAAAATTCAAATAGGCTCGAGAGTCTGGGTTTCTGAATGCATATTACTTCCTCATAATTGAAAGTTAGGCTATAGCAACTCGTTGGGTAACTTCTGTCAAACTGTCATTCGTTCATCGCCTTTATTTGTTTTGTTAAGGAAAGTTTCATTCATGTGATTTCGAAGAGCTACCATATACCTACTACAAAATATATTTACTTAGTACAGGGGAAGAAGTAGAACAACGATTGACAGAGTGTGTGTTTTATAGATGGTAGGTACAAAGTTATTAACTTTCTAATGTATTAGCACATTGAAATAAGGTTTTTCTGAATATTTTATAGAATATGAGAGCAACTATCCAATCCATTTTTAGGGATAACCAGAGTTTAGGTTACACCTGGAGTTTTTTAACGAATATATTTTCATCAAAAGAGTAGTGCCAGTGAGAGGGTTGATCGATCTGACGTCTCATTTTTTTTCGTCCCTGTCGAACGTCGGCGACGCTTGTGAAGCGTATACGTATGAAACATAGTTTGTGTTTTAATACAAAAAAACCTTCGCTGGGGGAAAAATAAAGTGGACACTGTTCTTTATTTACCCCCTTTTCACCTTTTTTCCGAGGGGAAATTGTGATGAAAAAACCCAGGAACACCAGGGTTGTTTTTCAGCTATTTGTAGAGCGTGTTTTTTTTTTCTTTTGAAACTTGGAAAAATCGGCGCACCCTATACCAGATTGAATAATACATCAGGCAGCGAAACTTCTGATTTAAAAATTCATTACATACAGGGTGATTCAGGAGGAAATGCATATACTGAAGTATGTTGTAGTACCAAGTATTTGTACTAAAATGACCCTATGAACATAGGGTCGCAAATGCTTTCCTTCTGAGATATGCGTACAATTGTGTTTTTTCATCGACTGCCTACTTTTTCTCCAAAATCTCGATTTTACGGCCCAACCGCTGGGCTTAGAAAAAAACTGTTGACGGTTTTGAAAAGTCCACAAAATTTCACTTCAGAAAACAGTGTTTTGAACCGCTGTAAACGAACTCAGTATTTTTTGTGATTTTCCACAAATGGCGAAAGTGACTTCTTTTAAATTTCTCCTATAATTCAGCGACGATTTCTGCCGAACTTATGATGCTTCCGATATGGTCCCAATATCAGAAAAACATGCCCGTTCTGTGGGCTTTCCAATGACCTCCTCAAAATTGATGGTGGTTCATTTTTGAGAGAGATATCACAGATAATATCCGAAAAAACAAGGTATAAACGTGCAAAATCAGTAAGTTTGTCCCAGTAAAAATAAGCGTATTTGTGTGCCTTAAACGTGTTATTGTGCCTCGTGAAAGGCAATTATTGCTTGGAATTCAGTCCAAAAACATCACTTTAACGCAATAAATGACAAATCCCACGCCCCACCATTTTTAAGCCACTGGTGGGAGAGGGGGATGATTTGTCATTTATTGCGTTAAAGTGATGTTTTTGGACTGAATTCCAAGCAATAATTGCCTTTCACGAGGCACAATAACACGTTTAAGGCACACAAATACGCTTATTTTTACTGGGACAAACTTACTGATTTTGCACGTTTATACCTTGTTTTTTCGGATATTATCTTAGATATCTCTCTTAAAAATGAACCACCATCAATTTTGAGGAGGTCATTGGAAAGCCCACAGAACGGGCATGTTTTTCTGATATTGGGACCATATCGGAAGCATTATAAGTTCGGCAGAAATCGTCGCTGAATTATAGGAGAAATTTAAAAGAAGTCACTTTCGCCATTTGTGGAAAATCACAAAAAATACTGAGTTCGTTTACAGCGGTTCAAAACACGGTTTTCTGAAGTGAAATTTTGTGGACTTTTCAAAACCGTCAACAGTTTTTTTTCTAAGCCCAGCGGTTGGGCTGTAAAATCGATATTTTGGAGAAAAAGTAGGCAGTCGATGAAAAAACACAATTGTACGCATATCTCAGAAGGAAAGCATTTGCGACCCTATGTTCATAGGGTCATTTTGGTCGCAAATACTTGGTACTACAACATACTTCAGTATATGCATTTCCTCCTGAATCACCCTGTATATGCATTCAAACACACCACGGCCGCGGTGGCCGACATTTTGTAAAAAAAAATGTATTTTTAATACGACCCCGGGCTTTCATCGTATATCCTTACAAAACATCGTATCGTAATTTTCAACCAATTATTATTGCTTGTGCCATGACGTCATGGGATGACAATTTTTTAAAAAATTAACAGGTGGGACTTTTTTCAATTAATCAAAATTATCAACATTTCTGGGGCCACCTTTTAAATCGGGAGAACTACGCATTATTGCCTGCAGGACAATATTCCTGTGAAAGAAGTGGTTGCAGGGACCCTAAGTGTAATGGTTGGAGCAAAGAAAACTGCTGCAGGTGCAGGGTATCATCTCAGTTGTGAAACTTTTAGAAATTATTTTAAGATAGAGCTAAGTTCAGCAATTTTCTCGTCAAACAATGAGTTTTCGTGACACTCATCAACGTAGAGACCTCGCCACCGTTCCAATTAACAATAATATGAGCGCCCCGAAACACTTGGCTTCGTATTAAGGGTTCTCGGTATAGTGTTTGTACAACAAACCGCACATCGACCGCTCGTATGGTGAGGGTGTGAATTGCCCAACTCCATGCTGGGTATGCGGCCAGGGGTCTTAGTACGAACGGTTCAGGGGAAGAGCCGCAAGCGGAATCCAAGGACGCCAAATAAGAAATAACATTATCTCGCCATAGCAATCACGTCTAGCGGCATTTTCGTACGAGTTTGTACCAAGGCCCTAGATGAGGCAAACATATTCCTCGATAACGCAGTGATTGAATACGTCTAGGTTCGAGGCCGGGATTCTGGTCGAAGGACACGATTAATATTGAAATACTAAATTACTTCTAATTTTTTACATGACAGGGAACACTTTTAAACTTCAGCTTTATTGTCCAACCTATCTTAGAAATGCTCGTGAGCGTGATTGTCGCGGACAGCAGGGAAGCCCTTCCTCCCTCCCCATGAAGCTTACTGGTCGTTTCTGTACTGAATACAAATAAAGAAATGATAAAGGATGTGGGATGTCTCTCAAGGGTGACGCCAGAGAAAACTGCTGTGTCTTCGGTTGCTCTTCCCGTCGTAACCGAGACACCGCATTGTCATTTCATTGTTTCCCAAAAATTGAGGGTTCAACAGTGTCAGCTATAAATTAGCACAGTATTGGGAGAAAGTCGACCGCCGAAAGGCTTGGGACTTGGGAGCTTGCTTGACGTTTGCGTACAAATGTATCAGAAACCATGTTCTTCTGTTCTCGTCACTTTAGGCCAACTGACTACTTTTTTTCCCATTATGTTACGGACGTTGACTACGAAAAAACACTTTAAAAAAAAACACAAAAATTCTTATCATTTAACATATGTAGTGAGTACCTGTTTCATTATCACACGACACTAGCGCCGCTAGTGATAGCTACAATCGTCAATAGACAAACACAATTTTTAATCATTTTCTATAGTTTACCCGTTTGATCTGACACTAAAGCCATGAAAACACTATCACCACCCCTCCCCGCGAACATTTGTTCCTTTTATACCAAAACACACTATCCCATTACGACTCATTAATTTTTCATTTTCGGCGCTTGATGGGGCTTCCGCCCGAGAGATGCTAATTTCCTTCTGATATTTGATTATCCCATTAACAAAGCTTGGCGTCTTCACGCAATCTATTTCTCGAAGGAATCGTCATCTCCTTTTTAGGCACTTCCCTGTGCCCATCATGGGAGAGAGAAACATTTCAATCTAATAGAACAATAACAGTATGAAGCTTGTTGTAGACTGCATGTAGCAAGACACGATTTTTCGATGTTATGCAAATGTCAGATTTTAACAATGTATCGTTGTTAAAATTGCAGTTGTTTGCAGTTAATTGCAGTTGTTCGTGTACTTCGGTTGAGTGAGGATCTGGATTTAGCTCTCTCTCTCTTCAGATTGTTTACTGGACAATTTTCGCCTATTAAAATGAAGTTTCATAAAAGATAAAGGATTTAAAATTTATATTCAGAAACACTTATTAGTACGACGCGGTGTGATTAGGGGAGTTGACACTCAAATTTCAGACGAAGAAGTTGCTGGTTCAACTTTCACCGAACTAGGACAATTGGAAATCATAGACATAAAAAGGATGAACCGTAGAATCATAGATCCTACAACCGAGGAATATAAGTTAATACCTACCCAATCAGTTCTAATTACGATACGCGGACAATCATTACCGGCAAATGTATACATCTACAATACTCGCTGTGAAGTCTCACCCTTTGTACCTAGTGTGGTGCAATGTAAAACATGTTTTCTATACGGACACTTTGCCGACCAATGTAAAGGCAAACAACGCTGCGACAAATGTAGTGAAAGTCACGAAACCAATGATTGCACAAGTCAGGAACTAAAGTGCGTTAACTGCAAAAGGAATCATAGTGCTTCGAACAGAAAAGTTTGTCATGCCTTTAATACCGAAAAACGTATAAAAACGTCATGGCAGAAAGAAATATTGCTTATTCTGAGGCAAAAAATTTAATTCGTGGCAACTCCTTCGCAGCTATTTCAAGCAATCCTCCCCCCTTGGGTGACGAAAACATCTTCCCCAACCTAACTCATCAAAATACTAGATATGATGGTAGACTAATAACATCAACAAGCTCGTACGCCCGTCGTACGAAACGTACTCGCTATTTCTCTCCCTCTCCTATAAACCCTCCGCGAGCACCAATACCTCAGCCATCTCAAAACCCTATTCAAAAGAGCATACCAGGCGGAATAATCCAATTTAACCCTCATCGCCCTTCCAATAAATCAGATAACGAGCAAAATAAAATTGAAAATATTTTAGATCTAGTATATACAGGGTGGAACAGGATAAGTGTGACAAAAAAAAAATTGGGTGAATATAGGCCACATTTGCGATCGAAAACACCCTATAAACCATGGTCCGAAAATCAAAATCCGACGAGATATGATTTTTCTAACGTTTTTTGAGGCTTGCATCACTTTTCTTAACTGAATGCAAATAGATCGGTTTACAGCTGACATTTGCAACTTTTGACGATGGATTTGGAAAGAGCACACTTTTTTCTGTCAGGAATAGCCATTTGCGATAAAATTCAACTATTTTCTGAGGGCTTGAGTGATGCTCAAAGTTTTGCAAATCGTGGATTTCTAATTTTTCAAAAAAATCAACCACCACTTCTCTACCCTAAATCTGAGCGTATCGACATCCCATGGGCCGGAAAAACTTCTTCAATTTGTCCTTTTTAAAATTACTCATGAACGTTTTTTTAGTTCTTCAGCGAGTTTTCGGCAGAAAGGCCATTACTTGGAAAAAAGAATGATTTTTCTCTTAAAAATCGCTTGTTTTGACCAACCTAATTTGAACGAGCTTTGTGATTCATAACATGCTAAAACTCATTGAAGCCTTATCCAAAGTTTTCCTTTGAACCGAATGGAATGCGCACTCCTACCAAAATATCAAAAACTGTCGCTCCGGCAGCTGGCTGTAGGCAAGGGTGCATTTCACTACTGCGAATTTCGGCGTGATTAGCTGTTATTCTACGAAATTACTGCACTTAGTGACTCTACTTGTTGATACCAATTACCGATTCGAATACGAATTCGAAATTCGCAGTAGAGAAATGCACTCTATCCGACAGCTAGCTGCGGGAGCGACATTTTTTGGACTTTGACAGGCGTACACAGTGTGTCCCGTTCAAAGGAAAACTTTGGATGATGCTTTAATGACGTCAATCATGCTAAAAATTAAAAATCTCGTTCAAATGCTGTAGGACATGAGTCAAATATAGATGCCTTTCTGAACAGGTTTAACAATTACGCCGCGGGGAGATTGATCTTCACTGTTGAGAGAGAGAAAGATCTTGGACTGCCTTTCCTTGATGTCTACATTCGTCGGGAGCCGGATTTGCGACTTGTTTTTGAGCATTACTCGAAGCCTACATACTCGGTCGGCTTATTCATTTTCGTTCGTTCCATTCTGGGAGTTTGAAACGAAATGTAGCTAATATGTTTGCCTCCCGTGTGTTGACGTTGTCGGATCCTGAGTTTCATCGGCAAAAAAAGAAGGTTTGTTCGAGAATTCCTTCAGAGGAATGACATCCCCAAAAGGTGATTGATAAAGCGATTTACCGATTTTACCACCCCGTGGTATCCAACAAGCCGGCAGATGACCAAGGTGGTGCACGATGGGCTTCGCTTCCCTACACTGGTTCACAGTCGGCTGCGCTGAAGCGGGTTCTCCGACGGTACAATGTCAATCTGGCCTTTCGGAACAATCTGAATAAGAACAACAGCGTTTTCAAGAAGCAAAAGGCTCCGTTGGAAAGGGACCAAGCGTTCAACGTCGTATACAGAGTTCCGTGCCAATGTGGAAAGGCGTATATAGACCAGACGATGAATCTTCTCCGGGACAGGGTCCGTAGACACAAGTCGGATGCTCGACGGAGTCCGAGCCCTCAACAGCCAGGACGGTCGAACGATACTGCGACATCAAGGCGCATGGGATGACGTGAAAATCATTGACAGAGAGGCGTCTCTACCTAAACGGCTTTTCAAAGAGATGGCACACATCCATCAAGAAGGTGACAACGCCCTGAACTTCTGCTCGGACATCGAGAATTTGGCTCCCTTTTATGGACCGCTTTTTCGCTTGGTGGCGGGACGTCGTGAGTTGAGCTGTACGGCCGCTGGGGGTGATGTGGGGGTGGGTTGAGGGAGGTTTTTGTCGGCAGGTGTTTTCCTCGCTCTTTTTCTCTTTTTTCTTTTGTTAACCTAATTTGTCATGGTGGGAGGGGGGTTTTAATTGCTTCATTTAATTATGTTAATTGTGGGTTTTAAATGGTTTTAATTATCTAACAAGGTCTCTCATTTATACATCGGGTGTGTTTAGAATGTGAGGTTTTTGTTTTAACGACCTGGAACTTTTTAACATTTCGGACTTTGGGTAATACTTGTCTTGGGCCATGTGGTTGATTTCTCATATTTGGTTTTGTTATTTAAATTAGTAATTATGTGTAACTTTTACAATGTTTAGAGCCCTGAGGATGCTAGGATCATAGCGAAACGTAGGCGAGAATAAATAATTGAAGACTTTGACGGGTGTTTTGGCTTTTTCTTCATAACTATATGCTTTAACCCATTAGGGACGGCTGGTACATATATGTACCAGAAAAATACCCTTTTTGTTTAATTTTTTTTTAGGTGTTATTTTTATTATTTCGAGCTCATTTATTTATCAGAATACTATGACAGTCTGTTCTACCTACCAAAAAAAAATCGAAAGCCTAACTGGAATATTTTGTCCATAATTAATTTTTCAATTTTGAGTATTCCGCTTTTGAAGAGACATCCTAGGTTTTGTGTCATTTTCAATTTTTTTACAGCTTGATTTGCCGTTTATTGTTGATATTACTCTGGTTACTGTTTTCTTACATCTTGCTGATGTTAGTTCACCAAACATTATCGGGAAAAATAAATAGGGCGGCAGAGAGGGGGCGTAAAAGTCGGGTGGTACAAATATGTACCGCTCGTCCTTTGCGGGTTCTTTTTTTGAAAATAGTTTTTATCTTCCACTAATTTCGTCTTTCGAACCTCGGGAAGTCATAAATAAGAGTAAACTGACCGTTGTTGGAGACATTTCACTTAGGCACTTATCCCTTCAACCATGTACTATAATGTTCATTGAAGTTCGCCGCGTACGTTACCCTCGGGCTAATCCGGGGAAGGCAGAATTGTATACCCCCCTGTGTAGAAGGGCATTATAGGTAAATTAGTTCCTTCGTCATTTTTCCACAAGTGGATGGACGTTGGTGAAGTGAAGGAGTTAAGCAAAATAAGTTCACGCAATGGATCGCACACAGTGGTAAGCTAATAAATTATTACTCAATGATCTTATAATCACGCTGCAAACGACAGTTATTTATTAGAATACATTGTGTTTCGTGTTACATGTGTTTCGTTTCAAAGCGAAGCGAGGCGACTTCCACGTAAGCCTTGAAAGAAGAATGGCATCGCTATTATGAAATGGAAGGACAACAGCGTAGTAACCGTCGCTTCGACTGCATTCGGTTGCACGCCCATGTCGAGGGCTAAACGCTTTTGTCGGCAGTCCCGGAAAACTGTACATATACCACAGCCCCATGCTATACGGGAGTACAATCAGCACATGGGTGGGACTGACCGCATGGACCAGGATGTGGCCGCGTATAGGATAGCAATTCGATCAAAGAAATGGTGGTGGCCGATTTTCACATGGCTGATCGACGTTGCATAAACAATGCGTGGCAGAATTATCGAAAATCGGGAGGCAAATTTCCAACCTGCAATTTCGCAGAGAAATCGCTCAAGTATGTGATAAGTAATTTGTAAACATGAATAACATTTTTAAAAACTCATATTTTCTGATCTGATCCAGGTGTATCTGACCAACTACCAGCACACACCGAAAGCCTCCTACTTCCCGACGCCAGGCACGAAATTCCGGGTCGTTTCCGACATCCGTTACGACGGAATGAACCATTGGCCCCAGGAAACAACGGGTAAACGTCGACGATGTGCAGGAGGATGTTCCTCGCCGTGGGTTCATAGAATGCCAAAAATGCAAGGTCGGCCTATGCATAAAGTGTTTTGCGAATTTCCAACAAAAAACATATCAATTGTGTAAATTTGTAAATGAATTGTACAGTGTGAGATATGTAATACGATTGTACAGTGTAAATAAACAATGTTAAAAAAAAATAATCGTTTTTTCACGTGAAAAGGGGAGGAAAAAAAGGTAGTATAGATGTGAAAAAAGTAGCACCCCAAAGGACGAGCGGTACATATATGTACCACCCTCTTGCGCCGCCCCCTCGCATTTTTTCGATTAAAACAAATTTTTTCCATGTTTCATGTAGTTACTAGAGTTCGATTATAAAGAAAAAATGGTATATTCGAACATTCGAACCTCTCGTCCCTAATGGGTTAACTTAAACTTCACTTTAAGACTTTTCTCTTAAAAACCTAAACTTATTATATGACTGATACATCTTTAAAAGTACTGCAATGGAATGCACATTCTGTTGTAGGAAAAAAAGGAGACCTCGAAAAGTGCATAGAGGCAAACCAAGTTAATTTAGTCGCCTTATCCGAAACGTGGTTCAAACCACGGAATAACTACACTTATCGGAACTTTAACATTTGTAGAAAAGGCAGACAAGACGGCTATGCGGGCGTGGCTGTACTAATCAAGAATAATATATTATTTAACGAGTATAAATCTGCTTTATCCGTCCCCAATCTGAACAGCGTCAGCGTTAAAATTTCCCTCAACACTTGTAGTAGCAATCCTCTAACCATAGTTTCTATATATAATACACCAAACAATGACATATCAAGTCAACAATGGTCAGCCTTTTTCAATAGTTACCCGAAACCAGTTTTATTTCTAGGAGATTTTAACTGTCACCATGAAGCGTTTGGATCTGCGTGGTCCGATGCTAGGGGCAGAAATTTAATTAATGCGATTCAGGACTAGTATATTTAAATTATGGTTCCCACACCTATGTCGGCCACGGAAGGAAATCTGCGATAGATCTTAGCTTATGCTGCCCGGAATTAGCACCCCAATTTGACTGGACCCCATGGGTTCTGATCATCTTCCTATTATATTAAACAATCAACAAATCTTCCCTCGGCGTAGTGGCAAAATGCACAAATCCCGCAGATGGATTACTGATAACGTAAACTGGAGTGGATTTCAAACATGTATGGCAGATTTGTTACAGAAGGAATCTATAGAGCTTTTAAATTATGACAAATTTATGCAAATACTACATGTTTCTTGCGACCGAAACCTGAGTAGACACAAAGAGAGTGTCTCTCAGAATTCCGGAGGATGCCTCTGGTGGAATAACGACTGTGAAAAGGCCGTTTCAGCCAGGAAAAAAGCATACACCAATTATAAAAATAATTCAAACGGCGCCGATTTCCAGATGTATCTAGCCAAATCCACAGAGGCTAAAAAAGTGATAAAAAAAAGGCGAAAAGTAATTCATGGGAGTCCTTTTGTAATGAACTGAGCACGGTCACATCTCTCAAAAGAATTTGGCATCAAATCAAAAAAATAAAGAACCGTAAACTATCCAATACCTTACCCACAATCGAAGGCCCCTTGGCTATAGAATTTCTTGAAAACCTCACTCCTGATGAAGTCTCAAAACCCCCTTGCCGGGATCCTGCTGAAAACGCCGCTTCTCAAGACCCATTCCTTTCTAAAGACTTTTCTCTGACCGAATTTAACAGAGTCATAAAATCCACAATAAATGCTTCCCCAGGACAAGATTTCATAACGCATCCAATTCTATTTAACATGCCCTTAAATGCCAAAATTACTTTATTAAACATATTAAATGAAACGTGGAGATCAGGTCAATTTCCCGACTCATGGAAGAAGATAACCGTAATCCCAATATTGAAACCATTAAAGCAACCTAACATAGCAGAATCCTACAGACCAATATCCCTGTGCTCATGCGTGCTGAAAACTTTCGAACGAATGATAAAAAACAGACTAGACTGGTGGTTGGAACACCACGAAAAATTACCAAATTCGCAGTATGCATTTCGCAAAGGTAAATCGGCTCAACATAGTTTAGCCCAACTTATCAGTGAAATCGAGGTGGAATTCACAGAGAAGAAATCCACTTAGGCCCTCTTCTTAGATGTAAAAGGAGCGTTCGATAGTGTCGTTCTACCAGTTCTGAGCCAGAAGATGGTAGCTTTGGGTTTGCCATACCAGTTTGCCCGCAACATTATCAGTTTACTGTCGGGCAGGAAAGATAACGGTTCGTGTAGATGGACGATATATCGGACCTCGATTGACCAACCAAAGATTACCTCAGGGTGACATTCTGAGCCCATTGCTATATTCCATCTGTGTTGCTGATAATGAGTCCGTTTTAGTTCCAGGAGTATGCCGACGACATATGTATATACACTACATGTAAGAAGATCCATGAATGCGTTGAGAAATTGAATATAACTATGGCCGCCTTACTTACTTGGGCTAACATGATAGGTCTTACCATATCGCCCGAAAAATCCCAATGTTGCCTCTTCACAAGAACTAGAAATCCTGGTACGGGGACAGAGATCACATTTAGCGGTGTAACCTTCCCTGTGGTACAAAAAGTAGTTTTCCTTGGAATGCACTTGGATAAGGGTCTTCGATGGGATTCACACATAAAATACTTGATAAGTCGGGCTAAAAGATACGTCAACATCCTGCGAGTGGTCACTAATCTGAACTGGGGAGCTGATTCTAATGTAGCTCTAATGTTCTGCAAAACATGTATCAGGGCGGTATGTTACCCAATTACACGTTTTTATACACCGATGGCTCATTAATAGATGAAAACCAAGGTGACTAAACTTTACTATAGGTGCCGCAGATTTCCCCCTGCCCTTCGGACGGGAGGGGTGGAGACTGACGTCACCAGCAGTCACCGTAGAGCAGCAGAGCAAGTTAATTTTGAAATTGAAGTTTATGATTTCTCAAAAATCACAACCTTCGTGTTATCAGTTCAGTGTTTTCTCTGTGAGAAGTGGAATAAATTTTAAGTTTTTCTCGCTTTTTCTAGGAACAAGGTAATTTTGAAATCGTATACTTTTATGGTTTATTGTATGCTAGTTGTAGAATTAAATTAACACATTTTTAACTTCTAGATGATAGTTGAAGTGAAGGAGAGGCTCGGAGAGCTGTGGGCCCTCGTCGGAGGGCCGTGGACTCGGAATTCTCCCATGATATGCCTCAGCTTTCAAAATTACCTTGTTCGTAGAAAAAGCAAGAAAAACTTAAAATGTATTCCACTTCTCACAGAGAAAACACTGAACTGATAACACGAATGCCTTCCGAAAGATAAGAGACGCACGCTTCTAATAACAAATAATAACGTACTGGGTCTAGCGCAATGGCGGTTGGGACTGCTCGTGACGTAGGTGAAGGACAGTGATCTGCGGCACCAATAGAAAATTTAGGCACCTTGGATGAAAACTGTGGCTATAGTGTTTATTCCCCTTTCTACAACATTCAGATAGCGAAAAAATTTGACAACATATGTTCAATCTATTCATGTGAGCTTCTAGCGATCCTTGAGGCTGTGAAAATTGTAAGGAACTTAGGGACGTATTCAGAAACCCACCTTTACAAAGCCTTAACTAAAGGAGTTGAAAAGTGTGATGGTTTATAAAAATGTGTCATCTGTTTTGAAGCGCTTAAAGGAGATGTAAAGGTTAAGGTTGGTTTCTGAATACGGGCCTTAGCCATTGAAAAGGCGGTGATACTGACGGATTGCCTGAGTGCAATTGAATCCCTTAAGAAATTTGAGTACAACTCGGCTCATAATCCTATCCTTTTAGACATCATTCTGTTAGTGGAAGACATTAAAGAAAAAGGGCAATCCATTTGTTTCGCCTGGGTCAAGGGCCATTCGGGAATATCTGGAAACATGAGAGCTGACGAGTTAGCAAGAAAAGGAGCCGTGAATAGCGACTTTCAGAATATAGCTATACCTTTTACTGACCTGCTGCCCCTAGCACGTAGTAGACTTCGCGATATTTGGCAGAAGAAGTATTCCGAAAAACCGGATATTTGGGAAGTTCTATAAAACTCTGTTCCCTCAGGTCGTCAGTCATCGGTGGTTTCTACATACAAGAAAGAGTAAGCTATTCAGTCGAGTGATATCTCGTCTCAGGACAGGCCACGGATTGTGTGGTTATTACCTCAACAAGATTGGAGCTGCAAACGATGATAAATGCGAATGGTGTGGTGATACTGACACTCTTGAACATTGGATTACGATATGCGACCGCTTTGATAACGATCGAAAGAACATGCTTAGAGCTATGACTCCGAAAATTCCTCAACATCTCAATTATGGCACCATTCTGGCTTCAAACAACCTGGGCGTGTACGAAGATTTGTTTAAATTCATTACCGATTGCGGGATCAAAATATAAACTTGAATAACTGCAACTGAAAAGTAACCTAGTAAAGCTAATAAGCCTAGTTGTGGCTATGGCTATTGCTAATGCCAAAAAAAAAAAAAAGTATTGGTGACTGGCCGTTGTACGATGCAATAAGGTATAAGCGAAAAACTCCAAAAAAAAAGTCCCATTCTCCCCTATATGTTAGCAAGTATGAGCTGACCATTTTGTTACCTAATAACCACTGGGGATGGCTGGCTTAAGTTAAACGTGGTTTTCCCCCTAAATTTAAACATTTGTGCATTATTTATCAGAATGAAACTTGATTTTCTTCCATCACTATACGATTAGTCTTTCTCTGTATCGCATCCGCTTCGAATACTTTTCCATATAACTCAACACCTGCGAGAGTACCCGAGCAAAACTGCTGGGAAATAATGAACTGAATAATTTAGATGAACGCCACCTGTGACACTCATTTCAGATATGATTCGCCTCCCGTGAGAGGACAGAGCGATCGAGTTTTTCTTTTTTTTTCCCCTCCTGTGGTGCGCGGCCCCGGAAGCATGCGTGGCACGAATCGCCCCTATATAACATAATAAATTTTGGCCAGAAAGAGGCTAGGCCCCATAAATCTCTACCGAGCAGTTAGTATCCTACGTGGTGGTGCGAGGGTGAGGGCGAAAAAGGGAAAAACACTTTTTTTTTAGTTACGGCTAAAATTGAAGAACGACGTGCAAAAAGAATATATACGTTCCAACTTTTCAAATGACATTTTAAATCTAGTTTAAAAAATGGGGGGGGGTTTTAAATTAATGTAATCTCACGAATGGGGCGTGAAATGGATTTTAAAAGGGAAGGAGTATTATTCAAACGAGTTTGCTTGGTAATGTGTGAACTTTTTATGACCATCTTCTGCTCTTCGTGTTATATAAAGGAAATCATAAGCATTTTCATGTCGAGGACTACTCTGAGAAAGCAGTTTCATTTTTTAATTAGTACGCCAAAAATATCGAGCCCTTTTTAGTGACATCACCTTTAAAATAACCTTTTGACCTCTCAGTCAAGGTAGAAACAAAGTTTGAAATAATCTAAAAATCCCTGCCATTGTCTTATGCTAGTCAACGCTGAAGGTCGTTTCAATTAGTTCGTTCAATTAGTTCAATTAGGTAGTTGATTAGTTAAATCAAGTTTTAAGAAAAAGCCAGTTCCATAAAAATTGACCAATCGATTAGATAACCCAGGAGAGAACAAATTATTTGCGTATAGGATCCAGACATTCATTCAGCTAAATTTGGTAATGGGCGTAAAGAAAAAACTCTCGCGAACAGGGGCGGCTTGTCCACTAGGGCATTTGGGCAACTGCCCAACCAAAAATAGGACCCAAAAAATATTAAAAACAAAAAAAAAAAACAAAGAAAAAAGGGCAAATAGTTGGATTTTTTTTTTTGCAATTTTCATAAATTACTTTCTCATTTTACTTTCAACAAGCGGAGATTAAACCTGATGTTTGAAAGGCTTTATTACGACGATATTCTTCGAAGCAGTTCAGGTGGTGAACTGCTGGTTCACACGTTCTTTTTTTCTCAATCTGGACCAGTAACTGACTTATAAACCCGATTTTAGCAGGGATAACGCCGCATATCAAACCAAGAGGACATATCAGGAAGGTACTGAGGAAGACAATTCCAGAGGTATCTTAGTCTAGGAATAACATGACCCGCTTTAGGGTTAAAGGCCTTTAAAATTGAAAATTACAGTGAAAAACTACATGAATATAATAGTAGATACTTTCACTTTTTCGCTAGTGATACGTAAGTGTAGAAAACCTGGAGATTTCAGTGCCCAATTTTGACAAATTCGATGAAATCAACACCACGTAGCGTTAAATTATGGCTTATTCTTAGTTTTAGCCGCGAATCAGCGCTTTTTCCTCGCCTTATTCGCAGATCCAGCGCACTTTTTATCAATTTAAATCTGCGAATTTGCCCTTTTTCCCAATTTAAGACGAGAATGGGGAACTTGTATGAGAGTCGATTTGAGAGAAAAGTATACCGATGAATTGGCAGTTGGGGAGAAAAAGGAAATCAACTGTAGTTGCAGCCCGATTGGTGCATCTGGTGATTGTTCAATAAATTTCAAACTTCTTCAGGAGGGGATTGATGGTGCGAGGGAAAATGACGTCAATGTTTAGGTGTGATGGTGTGAAGCATTTGAGAAATTTTTTGGTTATTCCATGGAATATCCAGTGATTGATAAACCCACCCTTAGTCACGAAATAGCGCTTTTCCATTATTTTTGCCTTAAATTGTCATTCTCTCAATTTTAACCGCTAATTAGCACAGTATCAAGAACGCCTATTTACTTAAAAACCGACGGTTATAACTAGCTCGTTTCCACAGCCTTAAACTCAAAAGTAAGAACAAACAGCAAATAGCTATAAACAATAAAGATCTGATCCCTAATTGTCCGAGTAATAAGAGCAAAACAATAACGCGTGCTCTGAACTAATATTTCTGCTACATTTTGCACACCTTTTTTCGGTCACGCACGCATTTGCACATTAATCTGCCCCGGCGTGATTCGATTTAACCTTTCCTCACAGAATTGCATAATTACGTTTCCGTAAGTTCACGGAGAAGACGAGAGGAAAGGCTTGACTCCAGATTGGAATTTCGGGATTTTGTCAAACGCAAACAGAAATTTAGTTTTTACCGGTCATAAAAACTTTAGAGGACAAATTGGGAGGTGGAAAAAATTGTGCATAGACAGTAACACCGGGTCTGACAGACCCCATGTGTTAATATAATTTTATAAAGCCCCGTTCACAAGCTCTATGTTATGCGTCTGTGGAGTCTTCGTAACCTATGAAAATGCTTCATTTTTCGAGGGAACTAATCTGATTGGTCGCGAAGACTCCACATACGCATAGCACAGAGCTTGTGAACGGGCCTTAATAAGTCATATTATGTGGACAGTTTAGAGATTGCGTGATTAAGTAAAAAACCAAATAAACTCTTAACAGTGGCGATGAGTAAAAAGATTGATCTAAAGAGGACTCCGAAACGTCAAGGAATGCCTTTTTCTTCCGAAGACGGCAATAACAACGAGTTGGTTCGGTCCGTGAGGAAGACTCCTAAATTTGAAGCCTTCAATGAAGAAGAGGAGCTATTGTCAAATTATTTAGAGCGCCTCGATTTATTCTTCAACTTAAATGATATCCAAGATGGCAAAAAAGTTCTGTTCTTATTAACTAAGGATGGAGCTCGAATTTATGGAACTTTAAAAAATATTCTATTACCGGAGTCACCTGTCAATAAGTCATTCGACGACTTGAAAAAGGTCTTAGTCGACCATTTCCAGCCCAAAAAGTCAATAATTTTCGAACGGTGTTTGTTTTTCAAACGAGTCCAGAAGGATGTTGAAGGAATTTCGGAATTTGCCATCGAAATCAAGAAAATGGCCTCTATTTGTGAATTCGGAGGGTTCTTGAACGACGCGCTTCGGGACAGGCTGATTAGTGGCTTGAGAAATCACGAAATTCAGAGGATTCTAATGCCGGAAGATCGTTTAAATTTCCACGAGGCATATGCAAAAGCCCTTCAGCTGGAATCAATATCGAAAGAGGTTATTTCCCTTCGTAATATCGGCGAAGAATCGTTCAGCTCCAACACTTGCTTAGTTACAAAAGGGAATATCGCTACTGGAAAGGCAAAGTATCGTAAGCGCCAATTTTCGTGAATTTGAGTTTTTGGGTTTTTTAGATTCTATGGCACGTACATGTACATAAAACAACAACAAAATGAGCCAAAATTGGGTTAAAACTATTTTTTTTTAGCTTTGAAATTTTGACGGGAAAACGTAAGCGCCATCAAAAACATCGTATCCACCCTCTCAGCCAAACGTAAATGACATGAGACTTCCGCTTGGGATCGAATGCGCCAAATTACTGTCGCTTACGATTAATTTCGTGGCGTTTACAATTTCCCTCAAAAATGACGTTTTATCGTTTTTTCGATATGAAATAGCTTTCTCTTGGTGCTATGACGTCAGTGCTTCGGAAGAAGATAGTGAGGGCCTTGAGTTCCGATCAAAAAAACGCCAGGTTCATGCGTTCCTCAGCCCAAACGCAGACTTCTTGTGGTCGTTCTGGCCGGAGGTGCCATGTTTTTCATCCTTATTTCCCAGTTAGGTGTATTTTGGTCTTATTTTCTGTGTCAGCTGTGTCTTCCATGTCCTCAAGAGGAAAAAAAAAAAAAAAAAACTCTCCTCGGCGAGAAACTGACCAAGACTCGGCCAATACCGAAGTGTTACCTAAGTTTCCACCTTTCCTCAAATAAGGTGTTCAGTGGCTTCTAAGCGATCAATCAGATGTCAGTTATCATCAATCATTTCGTCGGAGTTCCTCAAATGCATAATAATCCATCTCGATTGTTGGGCCACGATGATGATTATGAATATGGAGCCGAGTGAAGTGATGCTGTGTTTTCCTGCTTTGGGGGCACGTCGTATTAGGAATTTGAATTAATAACAAATAAATTCTCCCCTGTCGTACTAGATTAAAGAGTCCTCATTTTTTAATTGTCAAAACTTAATCAAATGTCTCTTCTTCAACTCTCACTTTTTCTGGACGTCAAATTCATAGTGGCTTCTCACACATTTATTTTCCCTTTAAATCTTTAAAACCAACCATGGAATGACATTACTACATTTTTCTAACGCCTTATCTTGCATTAGAAAAACGCTCGTGTGCACTGAGCCACGATAGTCAAAAAACTTTTTTATGAAAGGCTCCAAGCGGGTAAAACTCGTCCAGCCCGGAGACTTGGTTCAAAAATTTCATATTAAAGTAGAATACTAGATCCGACGAGTGCCGAGTATTGCAGAGAAGGGGAAAATTTGTAAAAATGCCTAAATTTGAGATGTTTGATAGAAATAGAATGGTGGTTCCTGACGTATTTGTGAATGCTGGTGATTGATTTGGTCTCATGAAAGCTAAGTCAAGTCGATAGAGGGCCAATAATTTCCGCGTCATGTGAATTATAACTTGACAAGTTTCTAATTGCCCATATCAGGCCCCCAAGGCCCAAATTTCCAGATGGTTCTAGGAACATCTCTTTTGAAAGTTAACTGAATTTACCACTTCTTTCTGTCCATAAGAAACTTGTCGATCTATAGTACTAAAAATACTTGTTTTCACCCATAAAGTTGCGACAGTTTTAAATTTGATGAAAATTTCAATGGTAGACCGACGTTACTGTCATTTCTTACGTATTTTTCAACGTGGAATCTCACAAATCTCACTATAGTCTTCTTGAGTTAAGACCAAAAGTGCAGTATAAAACCTGGTTTTTGGGACTGGAATAGCAAGTAATATCTTTAGGCGCTTGAAAAACATGTGAATTCTTGGATGAGACCAATGAAACTCATTCTGTCCACGTATTTATACAACAAAAATGCAACCAACACCAGGTCGCTATCATTGATAGCTTTCGATGCACGCCAAAATTGGTGACTTTACTGTTGTCATTCTTAAAATAGGGCGTGTAATGCGTTCAATTATGTTTTGTTTTTATGACTTGCCAAAGTCAACATAACAACCAAACGACTATTTGTTTAAATTCTTAAATGAATTTAAGACGGGAAAACCGGGGAAAACGTAAGCGACAGTGAGCTGATTCAGTAAACGTAACCGCCTAAATCGTATCCACCAAATACAGAAATTGTTTTCCCGTGTTCGATCGTAAGCGACAAAACATGTTTAAAAAGTATCTTACTCACGGTAGAAAGTTTTGAAATTATGAAAACAATTAAAATGAACCACTAGGGTCACGTACACAACAGAGTTCTCGGTCGTAAATAGCATATGCACGTTGTCGATCGGTGAGTTTGCGACATGCAAAATGGATGGGGAGTAATGTTCCGTTGCTTTCTTTTGCGAGTACGGCTCCTATTCCGGAGTCACTCGCGTCGGTTAAGACGACGAATGGGAGAGAGAAATCGGGAAGATGAAGGGCGGGGGGTTTTGAAATACTTCTTAGTAGTGTGTCCCATGCCTCTTGGCATTGAGGAGTCCAGTTGAATGGGCGGTTCTTCTTACGAAGTTCGTTTAAGGGAGCGATTATCTGGGCCATGTTAGGGATGAATTTTTGAAAGAAATTAAATGCGCCTAAAACTTGGGCTATATTTTTGGACGTACGGGGGCGAGGTAGGGAAAGAAGAGCATTGATTCTATCTTCGGATAATTTATACTGACCATTGGAAATTACATGCCCTAAGTAGGTGACTGATTCTTGAACGAATTGAACTTTTTTGGGGTTTGCAGTAAGCCCTGCTTGTCGAAGACGTGAGAAGATTTCGTGGAGCGTATCAATGTGTTGATTTTTTGTTTTTGAAAATACAATTATGTCATCTAAAAAGGTGAAGATTTCTTTGTATTTTAAATCGTGGAATACCTGGTCTATTAGGTGGGATAAAAGCGCGGCTCCGGAGGAAATACCCATGGGGAGTTTGTTGAAACGATATATTCCGAAGGGGGTGGTGAAACTAGTCAAATTTTTACTCGCTTCGTCAAGCGGTATCTGATGGTATGCTTTGGCCAGATCGATAATGGAAAAGTATCGCGCGTCTTTAAGGTAGCAAATAGCCTGCTCTATTGTGGGCAATTGATACGAGACGGTTTCAATTTGCTTATTCAAGTGTGTGTAATTAACTACAAGACGATAGCTTGACGGGATGTTGGGGGCGTGGCGTTTTTTGACGAGAAAGGCGGGGGACGAATAGGGTGATAGGGTCTTCTCTATTACTTTTGCGTCTTCTAATTCGCGTATTAGGGAGCGTAAAATTTCGAGTTTATCGGGGGCTAAATTATATACTTTTTGTTTTTGGCGGAAATCAGCGTTCTGTTTTACTTCGATCTTATAAGTCAAGAGGTGGGTGGTCCCTAACTCTTTGGTCAAGACGTCAGGATAGTGGGTATGAAAATAGGAGGCAAATTCTTCTGGAGTATTTAAATGGTTTAAGTGGAGGTCTTCGAGGGTGTGAGTCGAGGGGGGGTTTTTCCCTACAGAAAATTTGTATTTATTTAGGGGCCTGTTTTTGAAGTAAAACTCGTTGCTGGAAGGGTCTATTACGATGGAGAATTTCTTTAAGAAATCTAATCCCAGAATGATGTCTCTGGACAGTTGAGGCAAGAGAAACAAGCGATATTTGAATTTCAAGTTGTGAATGAAGAATACTATTTTTGCCGATTTATTAACCATTATTTTATTTTTATTTGGGAGAACAACGGGGAAGGGGTTTTTAACGGATTGGGGCCTTCTAGTAAATAAGGACTTGAAAAGAGCTTCATTCATGAAGGAAACAGATGAACCTGTGTCGAGAATTCCCTGGGCAAGGTGAGGTTTTGGGGCGTTTATGTATA
This sequence comes from Corythucha ciliata, assembly GCA_038030265.1. Taxonomy (NCBI): domain Eukaryota; kingdom Metazoa; phylum Arthropoda; class Insecta; order Hemiptera; family Tingidae; genus Corythucha; species Corythucha ciliata. The sequence goes on along the minus strand of CM075941.1, from coordinate 1,602,688 downwards.
ATTCGATTTGATTTGTTGGTGGATGGGGGGTAGGCTGATTAGTGATCATGGATGGATGGTTGGGGGCGGGAGCCTTTGGAGGATCGCCCCCATGGCTTAGTTTTTTGATTTAGTTTTATGCGGTTGCGCTCGAGATGGGAATACCCTGATCTTGGGGTCCGTTGGCGATGAGTTATTACGGGTAGACGAAGACTTGTGTTCGTCTCCGGGAGTGGGGTTTTTGAATTTATACTCTGGACTGAATTTGAAGTTCGAGTTTCCTTGTTTGAAGGAAGAATCTCGCGGGGTATATCGTGAGTTACTAGAGTACCCATTAGTAGAACAATTGGGAGAATTTGGACGAGATGTAGTTGGGGAGAGCGGGGTGTAGGTGCCGTCTTTATTGAGGCGGAAGATTGGGGGTGGGGTACTTCTTTGAATATGGTGAAGTGAGGACGAGTTGGGATAGTCTCCTCTTTTCGTCTCCCGGTGGGTTGGCGACGTACGGTAGCGGTCACTTCTGTTGGGTGGGGTCAGAGCTTCACGCTCGCGATAATAATTCGGGCGAGAAATATTTGCGCTATTTTGCGGATGACGATACGTAAAATTTGGTGGAGGGGATGGCCGTTGATAAATGTTGGAGGGTCGGGAATAGTGTTTATGGGGGGAATAATTTAATTCTTTTTGCTCGACTTGAGCCACGAATCTTTCCAGTTCCTCGTAATTTGAGGGGGGTTTTAACGTATAGAAATAATTGCGACTTGCGTGTGCCGCATTATTCAGGGCGATTCCTATTATTTCCTCTTCGGTGTGGGACTTTAAAATTTCGTTCGTCCATTTCAAATGATATGTAAATTCACGAAAGGATTCTGAGCTGAACTGGGGGCGAAATAAATAGTTGCGTTGGAGGTCGGACATTCCATGGATATTTATAAGTTCATGAAAAATTTTGTTTCTGAGCGTCTCGAAGTCCGAGACTTGTTCCTGGAAAACCAGCCGTTGCAAATATTCATTTTTTTGTTCTATTGATAAATGGAGCAGGACCTGGTTGAAATTATTTCCTGATATATTGGATATACGTTTTGTTTTTAGTAAAAATTCATGATGGAGTGAAGATTATTAGTTTTTAATTGAGGGACTTGGTCAATTGCATTTAGAATATATTTTGGGAGCTTTTGTTGATAATCGTTGTTATTAAAATGGGAAAAATTGGTGGGGTGTTTAAACGTAACTTTACCAGTCTGGGGGTCAGTTGTTAATTCGGCATTATTATTTGTATAAATGTTACTAGCGGAGGGGGAGCGCGGGGGGGGGGTCTTCAGAGACGGTGGCATTCTGTTCGGGTTGGGTGGTGGGAGGATTAATATCTGGTAGTTTCTTATGAGTAGATGGGGGCTGTTGGAGGGGGTTCGCGGTTGATTCGTCGTGGACAAGGTGAAGGGAGGACTGAGTCATCATTTTGATGAGTTGGTCTAACTTTTTATCTATTTGAACCTGGGACTCTTCTAATTTTTTTATTACTGGACTTTTTTCCAATTCTTTATGGAACCATTCGTTTAGATCGTTTGGGAATGTTCTTTGTTTATCAAGAACCGATCGTACAGCGGATTTAAGGGCTTCGATTTGGGGATTTATGCTGCAACAATTGTTAACAAAAGATTCTTTTCGTTCTTGATTTAACTTTTTAAAATTTATGAGCGTTATTTTGCTACAATTTTCGCACCTTTGTGATTGACATTGTGAACAAACAATTGGGGGATCTGAGGATTGTCTTTTGCACGAAGAGCACTTGAAATTTGTGGACGGTTGGGAGGTGGACGACATTTTTACGAATTACTTGGATGAAGGTGAAGGGCTTTTAAAATAACCGAAAAATAATGGGTTCAAAATGTTTGGGCGCCAGTCTGCACCGTAATGATTTTGATTTCACTACGAGCACCTAAGGAAGGGGAAATTTGGTAGAAATGATGGGTATGACGTAACCGAATAAAATATTTATATTTGGCGGATTTATAAAAAGGGGACAAAACTTAAGCTAGCAAAAAAACAATCAATTTGGTTAAACAATTTACACTTTTATAATCTGACCTCTATGATGACGATCTCAGCTCTTGCTCTCGCTTCTTCCGTGTCCGAAAGTCCTCTCCTCATTTTTTTTTGCAATTTAATTTTTCTTTCGCCTTTTTCTCGCATACTCCTGGCGTTGGAGGGGATTAGGGAGGCGGCCCATACCTCTCCGCTCCACCGTAGGTTTTATTTGCTCGCTTAGCGTTGCACACAAATTTTCAAGAGAATCAGACGACATTAAGTTGTCCTAAACGAAAAATGCATCTCCTGTAAAGTTGGCCAAGTGGCGCTTACGATACTTTGCCTTTCCAGTAACGATATACTTCTCGTCTATGGAAAGACAAAGGAATGTCTAAGTGTAAGCACTGCGGAAAATTTGGCCACGACTCAAAGAAATGTTATTTTGCCGGAGCGTCGATTCATAATTGTAATTAAAAAGGACATATTTCAAGAGTTTGTCGAAAACAAGGAATTAACTTGCTAAAGGAAACGTCGTCAAGAGTCGAAGATGAAAAGGAGCATGCTGCTGAATATGTTTTTTCAGACGGCGAACTGGCTCACATCAATGCCTTAAACAATAAGCTAATTTTGTCTGCTATCAATATTCCTCTTAAAATAAACGGGAGGTGGATGTCAATGGTTTTGGACACGGGGGCTGTGGTCTCTGTTGTCCCCAAGGATGTTTACGCTGATCATTTTTCGTCGTGTCCTTTAAGAAAATGTGCTATCCAGCTGTCGTCTTACGGGGGTCAGCCTCTTCGGGTTAGCGGAGAAATTGACGTTTTGGTTCAGTATAACAACGTGAATGTGAAACTGCCTTTAGTAGTGATTGACGCTAAACACCACTCTTCGCAACCCATACTTTTGGGTAGAAATTGGTTGGAACCTCTTGGCATTCAAATCACGGATGGACAGGCATCAATTTATCGGGTTTCATCTGACGATTCTAGTTTGGAAAATAAATTTTTCGAAAAGTATTTTACGGTGTTCGATGGTCCCATAAAATCGATCAAAGGAGTAAAGGCAACAATAGTTTTGAAGGATAACGCTCGTCCCATTTTTTGTAAGGCTCGTCCCGTTCCCTTTGCTCTGCATCAGTTGGTTGAAAACGAAATTTTCTCATGGGTAAAAGATGATATAGTTTATCCGGTCAAAAGCTCCAAATGGGCGACACCTCTGGTGTGTGTCCCCAAAGACCAAGGAAAGAAGGGTCGACTGTGTGCAGATTTTAAAGTTACCTTAAATAAAGCTATTCAAGTGGAACACTACCCACTCCCCACTGGTGAAGATATTTTCGCGTCTCTCGAAGGAAGTACTTATTTCTCTAAAATAGATTTAACGTCAGCGTATTTACAGCTGGAAATTGATGAAAATTCTCAACATTTATTGACGATCAATACCCACCTCGGTCTATTTAGAAGCAAACAATTATTATTCGGGCTCATCAATGCGCCATCTTTGTTTCAGTCGGTAATGGACACGATGTTGAAGGACCTTCCTGGCGTCCGAGCTTACTTGGATGACATTTTAATTTTCGGGGAGTCAAAGGAACTTTGCATACAGCGGACAGACCAAGTTTTAAAACGTCTTCAGGAGTATCACGTTCGAGCTAATAAAAGTAAAACCGTGCTAGTAGTCCCAGAGCTAGTTTTTCTAGGGCATAAATTACCCTTAGGTACACGCGCCTCGAAAACTTACGTTGTTACACGCTAGCGGGGATTTTGCCGCACTCTAGATTTTGCCGATTTAAATGCGTTTCACTTTCTCCAACGAAATGGAAAATGAAGAATGGATGTGCAAAAAATATTCTAATAGTATGTTGGTAGCGTTGGAAGGCGGGATATTGAACAAAACAAATTTTGGAAGCCAAATTTTTATTTTTAAATCTCCATTTGTTCTTCATCTCGACAAGAGTGACATTTCGTCGCCCGAGTCATGTGATGTTTTGTGCACACTCGTCACACTTATTCACAGATTTATTGTTCTTGTGCTTCTCACATAAGTGACAAGGACCAGAAGTGTTAGTCGTATTCGAAGGTCGGGGCTCGTCTCTGGGATATGTCATTCTGAGAAAAGCTTTTACGTCCAGAGGAAGGTTCGAACCAACCAGGTGCTCGTGGTATCGAACCAACCGATGAGTCTATCAAAGCGATCAAGGAGGTAGCAGTTCCAACTGATGTAACTCAATTGAAGTCTTTTTTGGGCTTGTTAAATTTTTATGGACGGTTTTTGCCCCGTCTTTCCACAATACTGCATCCTCTTCATTGTCTGTTACAAAAAGACTGCAAATGGAATTGGACGAAGGCTTGCCAATACGCATTCATGAAATGTAAACAACTAATAATGAATTTTGGAGTGCTTATGCCGTTTCAGTCGAAGCTTCCTCTCCAAGTGACTGCAGACGCATCTTCGTACGGAATTGGTGGGGTGATGTCGCATGTCTTGCCCGATGGTTCAACTCGGCCCATCGCATATGCTTCGAGAACATTGAGTAAAAGCGAAAAGAATTATGCTCATATCCAGAAGGAAGCACTAGCCCTGGTCTTTTGTGTAAAAAAATTTCATAATTACCTGTACGGGAGAGAATTTGACTTAGTTTCAGATCACAGACCACTCTCGTTTTTATTGAATGAGACAAAAGTGGTTCCCACAATCGCAGCGGCGCGTTTACAAAGATGGGCTTTAATTCTGTCGGCATATCGTTATAAGCTACGATACAGGAAGGGAACAGAAATGTGGGAGGCCGATGCTTTGTCGCGGCTACCACGGAAGAATACGGTCGACGACAATGTTATTTCTTTCTTTGCTCCATGGAATGCCTTGCCTATAACTTCTCAAAAAATAGCTATGGAAACAAGAGCAGATCCGGTTCTCGAGAAAGTTTACAGCTACACAATCGATGGTTGGCCTTGTGACAACGATTTATCACCAGATTTATTAATTTTCAAAAGGAAAAGTTGCGAACTTTCTACAGAAGACGAGTGCCTCGTTTGGGGTAATCGAGTAGTTGTACCGTCAAAGTTAAGGGGTGAAGTATTGAAAATGCTCCACCAGGAGCATCCTGGCATATTTCGTATGAAAGAATTAGCGCGAAGCTACGTGTGGTGGCCTAAAATAGTAATCAAGTCATGCACCACCTGCCAGTTTTCTCGGCCAGCTCAAAGGATGAAAACAGCTTTCTCGTGGCCTCAAGCGACAAGGAAATGGCAGAGGGTGCACTTGGATTTTGCAGAGAAAAATAACAAAAAATTTCTGATTCTCTCGGATTCATTTTCAAAATGGAAGGAGTGATCGTTATGAGCAGAACTACGGCATCGTTGACAGTGGAGAAAATTAGGTCTGTGTTTGCCAACATTGGTTGTCCCGAAGTAGTTGTCACAGACAACTGACCTCCATTTCACTCGGCAGAATTTTCAAGTTTTTTGAATTCAAATGGCATCCAACATTTGTTTTCTCCACCGTACCATCCAAAGTCAAACGGTGCGGCTGAAGCTGCTGTGAAAATCTTCAAGACAAATCTTTTACGTCAGCTGTCTGAAGGGAATAAAGACAGATCTCTTCAGCATCGTGTGGATTGCTTTTTGTTCGCTTACAGGAATAATCCTCATACAGCAACGGGACTTTCTCCGGCGGAACTTTTGCTTGGCTACAAGCCAAGAAGCCGACTAACCTTATTGAAACCGCAGCCTCGGCCAAGGGAGGTCAAAGAAACGGAAGCTAGGAAAAATAATTCCTCTTTTTATGAAATTAAAGAAAAAGTATTGGTCAGGAACCCTGGTGGTCTTGCAGGATGGTCTCGAGGAGTTGTTGAAGAAATGGTTAGTCCAGCGACCTACGTCGTAAAAGACGCTATGGGAAAACGTTTCGTTCATGTGGACTCCATGAAAAAGTCTCATCTCCCAGATGAATCCTCGAATGAGAAGGAGGAGAAATAGCCTTGAAAAAGTCGGGGAGGAGTGTTATGTATTTTATAATGAGTCATATTATGTGGACAGTTTAGAGATTGCGTGATTAAGTAAAAAACCAAATAATTAACTCTCTCTTATTTCTGAGTTTACAAGCGTTTGTGAGACTTAACATATTGCACAGTACTTTTGCTTCATTTTAGTCATAAAAAATGGCATTTACACACCGCGAATCAGAGATTTTTGTCAATTTTGATCTGGATGTTTCATCAAACTAACGCGAATAAACGGTTTTCAACTGTTTTAGTCACGAATATTAGCGCTTTTCCCCAACTTTTTGCTGCGTTAGTACTTGGCCGCAAGAACTGCATATTAGTGCGCCTTCTCATCTTTATCCGTTAAGGACCTAAAAAAAAACTGGGGAGCAGCGTACTTTCTCTATTTTAGCCACGAAGTTAACCCCAGAAGGCCGCGTTTGTTATTAAATTTGAGCCTTCAGAATGGCGCTTTTGTGGGCTATATACTTGAATAGAATATTCAGCTACACTCCTTGCAGATCACCTGCTTTGTCCCATTCCACTCTGGGTCGGATGAATTGAAAATCTTCGAAAGATGCCAATAGAGCTGTCCAGCCGCATGCCAAAAACTCTTTTTCACGTAAATATACATACATGAACATGGATCCTTAAAATCCTTATTTTCCCATCTTTAAGCTTTTCGTGAGCCTCTCTAGTGTAGGGGAACCAGGCCAATCCAGCCTCCTCGCCCCCATCTAGTGTCGCTACTGATTTACAGACAAAATTGAGAAAAAACACCAAACGACGGCTAAAATTAAGAACTACTGCGCGGCTAAAGTTTCCTTAAAGCTTCTGCGGATAAAGTATAGAAAAATCGCTAATTTAGAGGGTAGAAGTGTGTGGAAACGACAACTTTCGGCTTCCAATGTCAAGTTCGTGGCTCAAGCCGCGTTAATTCATTGCTGAAAGCGAAAAAATTGGCTAAATTTGAAAGAAAAAATGCTAATTCATGGGTGAAATTGAGAAAAATGGCTCTTTAGCGGTTAAACTCAGGCAAAACACAAGTGCATCGCAAAAATTAAGAAAAAACTGCTAAAATGGTGAAAAATCACCGCCGGGATAAAGATTTTAATTGCAAATAACTCCTCTAACAAGAGTCCGCTTTCCCATATCGTGTAGGCAACCAAACCGACTATGTTTCATTTTTCATTTTCATAATTTTGTTCCCCCTCAGTTGGTGCCAAAAAAGGGGCCTGCGGTAAAAAGAAACACGATTTTATTATTTTGACTTTCTATGTACCACGGCCTAAATGTCATTCATAATTGATTGATCTCGTTCTGACTTATGAGGTTTGACTCGATTGTCGCATGAATGAAATGCACTTTTCCCGACAGGCTGCTGTCGGAACAAAACTTTTTTCAGATTACGTTAATTTTCAGATCAGTTACATTAGGTTAAATGGTATGTCACAATTTCATCATTTTTTTTTTATCAGAGTAGCCCTTTTTAAAAAAAATTAACAGATGTTCCAAGCCCGAAATTGTCTGGTTGTACAAGTGTTGACGCTTCATTAAGCTGGGTTTCGTATGAGGAGTAGAAAAAACATTGTCTAGTAGTGATACAAGGGAAAGGGAACCTCTGGGCCGTCTAGTTTTCACCCGGTTTTCAGTCGGTGTATTGTTTATCGTTGTCGTGTCGGTATGTTTTTCTTTACTTTGAGGTGCGCTTTGTCATTCGTGCGAGGTGGTTCAGTCTCTTAATGTGCGCAGTTTCAAATTTCACATTGAAATAAAGGAGAACAAGTGTGTTAATTCAGCAATACAGGTATGCAGTTTCAAGTTAGTTTCAGCGTGAATAGTTCGATAGATGAAGAAATATGTTCTCACCGAGATTTAATCAAATAAATTTAATGAAAGTGATAACTTCCGGACGACGATGGAACGAGTTTCGAGAAAAAATGGTCTCCCCGGCGGGATTTGAACCCGCAACCTCTGGATCACTAATCCAGCAAGCTGCCAATTTCGCCACGGTGTCGCCTTTGGCAGTCGTACTGCGAGGGATCAGCTAAGTCGAAACCCACCCAGGGCCGTTGTTTCTCGAAACTCTAGGCGTTTCTCCTTATGACAAAGGTAAACCACGCCAATGTTATCATACTTATGTAGATGAAGTTCAATAGACGAAGAAAGATGCTGTCGCCGGTATTTAATTAAATAAATTAAATGTTAGTGATATCTTCCGGACGACGATGGACGGGCATAGCCCGACATGATTCGAGTTTCGAGAAAAAATGGGCTTCCCGGCGGGACGACTGCCAAGGGCGTCACCGTGGCGCAATTGGCAACGTGCTGGGCAAGTAATCCAGAGGTTGCTGGTTCAAATCCTTCCATCGTCGTCCGGAAGATATCACTTTCATTTAGTTTAGCATGAATAGTGTCAAAATCTGCTGGCTCTTGGTCTTTTCTTGAGAAGACTGAGATCAAGAATCTCAGTCGATTCCTGTTACGGTAAAAGAAAAGGCACACCATCATACGGAACGCGAAATGTAGCCACCTCTATTCAAAAGCTGAGTGGTTCGACGCGTCCTCGTGGTGTCGGGTTTGAGATTTTCTCAATTATGGCCATGTAGGGCAATACCTATTGAATGCTCGTGTGTGTACGTTGTCCAACAAAACAAATTTATCCGAAGCCCGAACTTTTCCCTTGAGGTATTCTGGCTTTTGCCTACACAACGAATCCCTATTCGTGAACCAGGGGTGTTTTTAGGTGGTGAGGGGGGTGATAGGGGCGATCACCACCCCCGTTAGCTCAGCCACCCTCAGCGAAACGGGGAGGGGAGGAATGAAAAAGAAAGGGAAAGTGAAATGATACCAATGTGAGAGAAAGCAAATCATAATTATATCTAAATCCTTAGAATTAGATCTAGATAGTGCTTTTAACGGAGGATCGGTTTTGGAAATAAAACGTTGTGATGTTGGGGAAGTGAGAAATATCCAAACTACCTTATAAGATAAATATTATTCGAAAAAATGAATTGCAAAAATTGTAAAGTGAATAAATAAATTGTCTAGTTTGCCTCCCTTCGCGAGGAGTGGCGGAGAACGGTTGATATCTTACGGTCTCCGTCCCTAATGCCGCGTTTTCACATTCGCGCGAGTGGCGAGGTGAATGGCGAGCGCGAATGTGTAACCGGGTTCTCGCCACTCGTCTCGTTAACTCGTGGTAATCGCATCAAGGGCGGTTTTTCTGGCACGAGTCAAAGGGAACGCGAGTTCCTATGCGTCCAGAGAGAGTTCAAAATTGTCCACTTTTTGTCCTACTTTTCGGTCTCAACTTGTAACGTCTGGCGTGTCCAACTCCCATCTTTTACGTTCATCTTTGAACAAAGTTGCGGGGCTTGATCGCAACGTCCACGATCCCCATTTCGCCCTCACGATTCTCATTAGACCTGCTGAGCCGGGTCTCCTCGGTGAGTCGCTGACTCGGTTCCAGGTCAGCTCGAGCGCCGGGGCCAACGCAATCGTAGCGTGGAGAAAAAGGCAGCGATTTCACCCACTAAATCACTCCAATACACCACCGCCTTGCCTCCCAAAAAATGATACATTCACCCTATAATCTTGAACATTCGACCCCCCCCCCCCCAACCACACAATTTGGCTCACAGACTGATTCAAAACCAATCACGCGCGTTTGGCACTTTTAGAAAAAAAATTCGTCATTTTGCCTGCAAAACCCAATTTCAAAGATTTTTGCTGTTTAAAAACTAAATTTTGCGGATTCTTCTCGTTCTGCTCGTTAAAAAACCAAATTTTCCAGAGTTTTCAGTCTTACATGAACCATTTTTAAGACTTTCACTCTTTCAGGGCCCAATTACGTGGGTTTTGCTATTTATAAAATCAGTTTGGCAGTTAATTCGAAAAATTAATTGCCGGAAAACGAACGACAGAAGATCAAATTGTGAAGTATTCGGCTCGAGGGCCCAACGAAAATGGTCTAATCGTTACGTTAGTACGTTACCAATCTCATAAGAAGGCAACCGCGGGCGGCGGGACAAGCAATAAACCATAACGTCTGCTGTTGTTTTAGCACAATGCTTCTTCGAGTAACGTATCTTCGTTGAACAGGGCCGGATCTACTAGGTAGTGGTGAGGGTGGTAGGAGGGGTATTTTCACTCGCACTGGGGTATGCGCCAGGGGCTGCAATTGATATCTTATTAAGAATTCAAATCTGCCAAAATTAGCATAGATAGTTCGAGAACAAAATCTTGGCTAATCGTGCACGTCAAGTGTGCACTACACACTGCCTCCCTGAAGCCCCTCATATTGGGCCGATTTAATTCAAAATGAAATGGGACCATGAAAATGAGTTGCCTCTTCTAGGAGATATGTGCGTTATTGGTGATAAGTGTACACTGCCCCCCCTCCTCTGGAGCCCCACCAATTGGACCAATTTTATTCCAATTTAAATGGGGCCGTTTTATGGCTCAACCGCCTTTCTTAGGAGATGTGTGTGTTGGTGGGGAATCCAACCCCCCCCCTCCACTTCTGGAACCACCCCCTTTGGACCGATTGAATTTTAATTGAAATGGGACCATATGTAGCCTAACCTACGTGTATTACGAAGATTTCATCAAAATCGGTTGGCTACTTTAGGAGATATGCGCGTTGGTATAAAGTGTAAAGACACACAGACAGACACGGAACCAAAAGTTGTTCAGAAAGCTCTGAAACGCAAATGGCAAGTGGAATTTTTGAAATCGGAGACCAACAATTTTTTCACCTTGAGAAACGATCAGATGGCTTCCCATACCTTCGGTATTCGAGGAAGCAATTTTTAGTCTGGCGAATCTGTATTGTCTATTTGGCCACGTGTGTTTCCCTTTATAACGCTAATGCGTTGCTCTCGCTCCCTTTGAATTAAATTGACATGTTTTTTCATTGTTGTTAAAGTCGTTAAAAGTGGGCTAAAAGTGGGCTATAATCCCGCATTCAATCTTGAACGATTGAAAACAGTGCGGGATTGCGAACTCTAGTTACAACAGATGATTGTAATAATCAGGACTCCCAAAGAGCCGAGGCAGCAAGGTCTGCAGAAGATTTCGGCTATTTATACCTCCACTCATGGGTCCGTTATAGGCGATTTTTGACCCATTGTGTCACACCAGAAAACTAGGTCAACCTGACGGATCGTAAATCCATTTCGATTTTCGATTTCTCGTTTCCTTAAACCCCAAGACATGAAGTTTCGTTCATTCAAGCCATCTATCTACAACAAAATCACCAAAAAGTAGGCGATTTCTATAGGATATTATAGGAGCCGGAAGGGCAAACGTTCAGTTGTGGAATGCAGCAGGCACCTAGGAGGGCGTCACTGCGGCGGATATCGTTAGTAACGACCGATTTTATTCACTCTACAGTGAGCCAGTGAGGTCCACCCAGCGTTGATGCTCTTTCTTTCGACTTGAAGCATTCAATTCCGTGGCCACCGTCCGCGGGAAGGGTCATGCAGACATTGAAAACGGTAAAACGCTGCCAAAAACGTCAAAATCACTTGATGAAGCCTTTCAACGACTCATCATCGAAAATTCGACTCGAATTTTGGACTCCTCGTGCATAGAAACTGACGAGATTTCGTCCATTTATCATTACATTCGGGTGCCCAATTCAGAATTTACCCAATGGTCAAGTTGGCGTTATTAGCGATTTCAAAGTGCCAAGATTTGTGGACAACATTTTCAAAGTGCTTCGATGAGAGTCGGACACGGCTTAAGAGTCCTTTGGGGAATGCACGAGTTCGACCGTTGCAAGAGCCGACCTTGACTCCTTCCCTACTAAATGCTTTCCCGCGTGTGTTTTTTTCCCTTATCAGTAGTAGCTGTAGTAGAAGAACTTTAGTCACTGCGAGATGTTGTGTGATTGATTTATTAGTTTGAAATATAGAGTGGTCTAATGAGCAAGTGTTGGCGTTTCTTGGTGTTTATGAAGGTCTCCGAGTAATTTGGGACCCGAAAAATCCCTGTCATAAAAAAGCGAATGATGCGTGGGCTCAAATGGCGTCGACGTTACAAAAACCATCGAAGACTTGAAACTTCAAGACTTCAAGATAGTAGTAAACAGTCTTCAAATGAAGCATCCACGCCCCAACAACGAAAATTTCCTGTTCGTCCATCTTTTTTCTCTTTTTATCGAATTCGAACTAATTGAACTTTTGACTCACTCTAGATGTTCGCCAGTTTATTCGCGCGAGCTAGTGGGCGATTGTGTAACAGGCCCACTCGTAAATCGCCTCGCCATTCGACTCGTCACTCGCACGAATGTGAAACCGCTACCACGAGTGGCGAGGCGAATAACGAATGACGAGGCAAATAGCGAGCGCGAATGTGTATACGCATAGTAGAAGAAACAATCCGAATGGTTAGGGGTCAAAAATCACTGTCTGAGCTACAATGTACTAAAAACAACAGGTTGCTTTGATTTTGTCCAAACTGACCACACAGAATGGAACATGCAGTTATTCATTTATTTTATACAATGTTGTGAATTTGACTTGTGCAATACCGAACCATTTTCTCTTATGATAAGTACAATTCCCAAGTGAGAACCTCAATCTTTCGTGATTGTCTAGTAAATTGACAGACGTCAAATAATGCCAATGAACATTTACTACATCGTTATCAACGATAAAAACTGCAATTATGCGCTGCTGTAATGCATGCTCCACAGAATTTTTACGTGGTGACTCTGTATAAGTTTTCTCTAAAAATCTGAGCGCTATCAGAGAGGAAAAAATAAGTCGAGTGGTGTATATGTTTGTATCGATTTTAGATACTTGTAGCATAGGCTACACTAAAGAAAATCTTCGTCGAAACTTTCCAAACGACCTTCTTTGGAGCGTAAAATGTAATCAACTTTCTCTTTGCTACATTTTACGGGTTTTTCAATGCTTCGAAGGGATTTTATCTCTTCACGTCCAAGGGCGATGAGACGGCACATTTTTGTTTTTAGCTATTTTACGTCTATTCTGTCAGACGCGTATAGTCATCCTCCTTCCCCCCCCCCACCGCCCCACCATGCTGGATTCGGGTCGTTGGGAGAATGCTCAATAATTTTCACGTCACCTACCTTAGTTCTCTGGTGAAACAAAAGGGACTCGGGAAGAGGAAACCAGTCATTTACTCCACATTAAACCCACCTCTATTTTACTCCCCGTAACATGGCTCTAACAAAGGCCTTACTCTTACAAACGAAATACCCATGATAATTTACGGAAAAAAAGAAAAAAAAAAGAGGACATCCAAGGATTTGAATTTTCGTCTGAAAAACCCTCCTCCCCCAGATTATCATCATAATAAAAAAGATGTTTCAAATCCCACTCGTAGCCGAAAAGTTTCCTCTTTTAACGTGACAAACGAGTTTTGTGGTGTTCTTCTTCTATAAGGGCCGAAAAAAGTGGAGTTTGCTTTGAGAGAGAAAATAATTTTCCGAACAATTTTATACAGCTCAAAAGAATTCGTTTTGGACTTGTGCATAATTACTGCTACTTGAATCAAGCCTAAATAGCTGCTTTATGAATTTAAAAGCATGCTCTTAAAACCACTTTAGCCCGAGGGTGTAACGTTGTTTATCTTTTTGTGGTAATTTCGTTTGATCGCTTAAGATGATGAAGAATGGGAGGGGGGGGTGGGGGAATAATTCGAAATATTACGACAAAAATGGGTTTCGCCTTTTTAAATATAATTCAAAGTGTGATGGAAGAGTCTGGAAGCACCCCAGCAGAGCATGATTGGACTTGATGGTAGGCCTGTTTTCTTGTAGTGCTGGTGAATTTTCCCCTGCTAATAACTAATTAATCGAGAAAAAAAAAACGTACATTTGCACTCCTAAACTGCTATTTTAAAAAGGTATAGACGTCAATCCTGAATAGCTTCTTCTCTGCCCCCAATCAACTATTGGCTATTATGATCACAAACAAACGGAAAGTGGGCACGTCTCAAGACTGAAAATAAATAACTCACTATAGACATTGACTTATTAATTCGGGAGTTAATGCAAGTTAAAGCGACCAATTTACACCACAACGCATTATACAATACAACAATTTGAAGGGTGAAAAATTTAGAAAATGCAATAATTCACGCCTTCCAGAGGCAATTTCATGGCTAAAATAGAGAAATATGCTGATTTCTACTTCGTGTACGTCCTAAGGCGGCTAAAATTGAGAAAACACTAAAAAAAAGCTGTTCTTGGGGCAAGTATGTAGCAAGTTGGTAGAGACTAGGGAGGGAAAACTGCGAAAAACCGCTCATTCGGTGTTTATAGATGCAACTTCCAGACAAAAATTTAGAAATAAAACTCGCTGAATCGTTGATTTTTCGGCTTTTTGGACCAAGCCCGCGGCTAGAATTGAGGAAAATCGCTAATTCGCCATAAGCAGTGACAAAACTTTTTCATTCGCGAATGAAAGTGAGAAAACGTACTGTTAATTCACGATTAAAATTAAAATGAGCGCTGAGTGGAGCTAAATTGGCTAAAATTTTAGAAATATCGCTAACTCACCGAGTAAAAACGCTACTTGGCAGCAAAAATTGCTAATTTACCGAATATAATTAAGAAAACCCCTAATTTGCGGCTAGAAATGAGAATAATCACTAGGTTGGGCTAAAATCGAGAAAACGCTATAATTTCCGGCTTTTTATTTAAATTTGCGAGTAAAATCGAAAAAAATCACTCATACACGGCTAAAACTACGAAAAACTATGTTTCGTGGCCAAAATTTGTAAAATAAGCTAATTCGCAGTACAAAATTGAAAAAAAAAAAAAAAAAACAACAACAACAACAACAACAACAAACAAGCAAAACACTAACTCAAGGCTGAAAGGTGAAACTGTTAAAAAGTGGTTATCAATGGACAAAAGCGAGAAAAATCGCTAATTTGCGGGTTTTGTATTATCCAGAATTCCAGATATATTTATAAGTAGGTATTAATATACGAATTATAAAAAACTGAGCTTGAGCCCATCAAGTTAATTTACTTATACACAATATACAACATTATTGGAGTTAATGGCCCTGTGAACTTCCTCCTACGAGCACGCACGCACCTCACTGCCACTCCCGCGGTACAACAAGGTGACAAGGTCCAGGGTTTTGTCCATTGTAGCCGCCTGACGACGTTACCGTTGTCCATCAGGAGGTGAAGTGCTTCCGGGTTCGTAATATGATGTTCCCGAAGACGTTGGTGTTTGAGCGCATGCTGCTTATTTTTTTTTTCTTATACGGTTTCCATCTTGAGGTCTCGGTGGAGGTGGAGGTCATCATTGCGAACAACTCAGTACCTTGTTCTGGAATGTTTGTATGACCTTAATATTGGTATTTTTTGTACTACCCCAGAGCTGAATTCGATACCTCCGTACTGGCTTCAGCTGGCTTGTTTATAAATTAGCAATTAGTTATGGATGAAGAGCACAGAGTTCCATACCAATTAAGCTTGGTGTCGAGTGTCATACCCAGGTATTTAGTGGTGTTTACTATGAGTACCTGTATGTTCATTAATAATGGTATATCCATCATTTTCTTGTTTGTGAAGTAGATGTGTGAAGACTTGAGTTCCTTCAGTTTGAGTCGCCATTTTTTGGCCCCTTGACGTACATCATTTATTGTGTGCTGTAGTTGCGATGTTGCTTCTTCAACAGGCTCTGCTACCGCAAGTAGGGCTGTATCGTCTGCAAACGTTGCAATTGTTATGTCCCCATTGTTATAGGGACGTCGTTCGTATAGAGGAGATACAGCAGCGGCCCAAGTACACTTCCTTGGGGAACACCAGCATTCGTCCTCTTTAATAATGAATATCGCGCCTTCGTGCGTCACCCTTATCTCAGCGATGCGGCGCTATAGTTCGGTGTTTCACAACCACGAGTTTAGTTTTCTGCACAATTTCCTCGGTAGGAACGATCGGTGTTCGTTTCCTCATCCATCAACTCATAAGGTCATCACTGTTATCGTTCCTTTGTTTTACTTTTGTTTTGAGAGCTCCGAACGATGTTGACTGTTCAAACGTTCACGACAAACTGTATTTGCGGATAAAATTGAGAAAAATTGCTAGATGTTGGCTAAAAACGTTAATTTATGGCTTATGATGAAGGCAACTTCGTGACTATAGAATTGATAATAGACGCTAATTCATGACTCAGCATGAAAAATACGCTAATTTATCGGCTAAACCACACAAAATCACAAATTGAGAAAAAATGCCAAGTACGTGGGTTGATAAAATTGAGAAAATACGCGAAATTAACAGTCAAATTGGAGAAAAACGTTAATCAACGGGTCACGGGTAATGTTCAGATTCGAGTCAGGTAATATTCACGGCCTTAATTGAGCAAATTGCTAATTTTGCGGCTAAAATTCATAACGCCGCTTAGCGGCTTTTTGTTGAACGCAACTTGCAACTACAGAAAATAGAGCATATTCTAGAATGTAGGCTGAAATCACCGTCAGAATGCCGAACTCCTTGAATTACTTCCTACAGCTCTCCGGCGGGCGGATACTGTAGAAGCGGCGAAGAAGACGCTTTGGTTTTTTCAATATTTTCATCACTCCGGGAGAATTTCCCCACAGTACGAGACCATAAGCGAATATAGCTTGAAATAAAGCGTAGTAGGCTTTTTTCGTAGTCTCCAAAGATACCACTTGAGAAAGCCTGCTCAAAACGTATTCAGCCCCGCCTAGCTTCTTACACACTTCCTCCACGTGTTCCGACCAACGCAGTCCCTCATCCAGCGTGAAACCGAGGTTCTTGGCCGTCTTCCGTTACCGAGGGATGCGCTTTCTAAATATAAGTATCTGCTCTTTCAGAGCATTCGCGCACATCTTCTTCGCGGAGTCTGGAGCATTGATGATGTGAGTTGAAGGGCCTCCAACTGTCACTGCGGTATCATCTGCAAACTGGTGGAATCGTCGCACACGGGAGTCTAGGTACGTCATTGGCGTATATCTGACCCCTGAGGCCCGCCTTGGACAATTTGGATGGCTTCACGATTTATCGTGAAAATTTGCTCGTTAGTCGGCAAGAAACGACGACAGATCAACCGTGATCGGGCAAACGATATCGGCGGGAGTTCAAATCCGCCAGATGTGGTCTGTGGTCCCCCACTATAATCAACCGATTTCTTGTGAGAGATATCTGGCAGACGTAGATCGGCCGATTTCTAATCGGGCGTCGCCCCTTAACGCAACGATTTTAACCACCGGAACTTCAATGACCATGTATTTTCTATTATTTTTATCATATGTAGTATATGTCAAGCTTTTTGCTCCCTCACCTAGTTTTCTAACTTCATATCTGCCACCGATCTCAAATATCTTTCGAACCCGACCGATAAATGAAATCTGTCAGATTTTTTTCCGCAACATATCTCAATCTGCCAGATGTGCCCCCATCTAACGAACATATTTGATCGGGTAACAGATATCGGTCGCAGATAAATTTTGTACGTTAAAGGGCGACGACCGATCTCATCGTTTGCTCTATATCGTTAACGATATCTGTTGAAAATATCGGCCGATCAAATCTGTCAGAATTATCTGCCCGTGTATGGGCCACTATTAGTGAGTTTCAGAAATCTGCCAAAGTTCCATTAAAATCATCCGGTTGCATTATTTCCAAATTTCAAACAATAAGATGATCCATAACCTGGCAAACGTATTTATGGTGACGTCAAGTGAAAAATCAATGAGCTCAGCACCGGAGAAAACTAGTAAGAACATTTTAAAACAATTTTTAGTTCGTATATTAATACATTTTTTTTTTTCACCAGCAGCTGAAGGAATCAGGAGTAAAATTGGAGATGCTTCCGTCACCACGACCGAACCCGAAACCCGAACTCTCAAACCCCCAGATGACCCAACCCAAACTCGAAATGACGATAGTTCTGAAACACATCGTACGCAGCTTCGTACCACAAAAAAGCGAGCAGAACGCAAGCAAAAGAAGTTTTGGCAAATCCTACACATGCGTATCTGGCAAGATAAAAAGGGAACGCGCGATGAAAGAATTGATGGCGTGCCGAAACAATTGTCGCGAAAAGATTTCCGAAGACGTTAGGCATATAAGATGCAGGTCGTTCTTATATGACAAAAGTTATTTTTCTCGCGTTTCACACCAAAAACTGATTGTTTATTAAAAACATATTTTTTACATTATTTACAATAGAAAAATAGGGACGATGTTGTCTGGTCATTGAAGATGTTCAAGTTTTCAATTTCGATGTTTTAGTAACTTAAAGTACGTGACACGAAATAAGGCGGGTGTGACTCATCGACTAAAAAACCAACGTTGCGCATTATAGTCCCAAAGATGCGATGAAAAGCTCAAGTCTACACCCATAGCTGGCAACGTTGCGCTCCCATCGTTGTCACTTTGGAGAGCTGTGAGCCGGTGAGCGTTCGTGAAACCCCACCCCACATCACCACCCACAACGCACGGAGTGGCAACAGGGCATGGGAGGGCCGATGAGTCACACCCGCCTTATTTCGTGTCGCGTACTTTAGTTGTCAACATTTTTATACTTTTTCATCTGTGTTTTTAATGTATATGTTGTAATTTTCTTTGTATACTCTTTATTGTTTGTTTTTCCCAGTTCTCCTCTCAGCTCGTCAGTGATTTAGCATTGGTCCTGATGCTCAAAATCGAGAATATGAAGAATGTTTGTGGCTCAATGATTTTTGAGTGTTCAATAGTACTAGTCACAAATCTTCTTCGAGGGTTATAGTATAAGTCTCAATAATTCATTATTATGACCAAACGGAGTATTTCTCACAATTTAGGCCCATTTTCACCAACAAAATTGATATCGTTTAAAGTTGATCGTGATTATTTGCTAATAACGACCCATATGAATTCTGATATAAGTTTTTACATTGAAATCGTGATTAGTTGTTGATCATGGTTTAAGAAGTTGGTGAAATCGGGCCTTAGTCTTTAAAACATAATGTTTTATTAAAGTTAGGGCAATAATGCTAGGCAAAGAGGCACCATTATTGATACAAATCAGTTTTGAAGCGAAAAACTCGCGAGGGACATATTCAACTGGCGTGCCTGAAAAACTGATAAGCACGTTGTACTCATATTCCCGCGCACTCTAGAATCGCTGAAGAATGAGGTACTCCCCAGAAAGGATTCAATGCGCCTGTAAATAGCTACTTCTATCATCTTAAGCCGCGCCATCAGTTTGTCGGTTTTTCACTGCCGCATCAAAGGAATGTTCGATATTGGGATGATACAAGTGTGGACGGTGTGCTGTGGCTTGCCGTTCCGCTCAGTCGTTCATCACCCATTCTACCTACTTCGTATAGTGCATTGCAAACCATGCGCGGATCCAGAGTCGGCTCAAGGAAGGGGCCATTGCACACCAGGCACACTATGGGACCCGCAATTGGAGTACGTTTGATGAAAAATCATGTGCCCCCTCCAACCAATAGCCCCTATTCGGTGGGGGGGGGGGACGAATGGTTCAACGATTTAGTTAATTCAACTTTTAAGTGCGTGAATAGCGAATGCTTCGTTAGCAGTTTTTAGATCGTGATTAGTCAACCAAGTCATTTTCAGCTCAAGTTCAAGCGCGAATCGTAAGTTTAACCATTTATAGACCGCATTGAGTCAGTTCTACCAATTTTTGAGAGTGAACATAGTCACAGTTTGGCAATTTTTACAGCGCAAACTGTCAGTATGGCCGTTGCTAGCGGGCGTGAATAGTCAGTGTGACATTTTCAGGACCCACGAATCAGTCTTTTTAGTCGGATTCTACGGAAAAGTAGTTTTTAGACCGGGTACACACATGTGGTAGTAGTGCGGTACTTGCCAAATAACGAGCATAATGTCAATCAATTTCTAGCAAATTGCCTGGAAACCGACGAAAAAATTGGAAAACATTTTGCTCGTTACTTGGCATGTAACAAGTATGTTTAGAGTACGAACTCAGTTAGCCATTATCAAGGCTCGAATCGTTAATTTAACCATTTTGTGGGCGCAAATCGTCAGTTTGCCATTTCTACGGTGCAAATTGTCAGGTAATTTTCACAAGCAGTTATAATATTAGCCATGGTGATATTTTCAGTGCAAGAATCCATGCCGTTTCAGGTCTGAATGGTCGGTTTTGCCTTTTTTTAGAGCGGGAATTGCCAGTTTGGCCATTTTTACAGCAGACAATGCACGTTTAGCCATATTTTACGCGCGAATGCTTAGTTTTTGCCATTTTCAGAACGGGAATCACCTGTTCAGGTATTTTTAGAGCATACGAATTAGGGCTCGTAAAGTCAGTTTGGCCATTTTTAGAGCGCGAATCGCCAGTTTTGCCATTTTTTCACGGCGTTTACAGTCACGTAAAGCCAAAGGCGCCAATGGTCAGTTTGGTCATTCTTTGCAAGCGAATGGTCGAATTTGCACTTTTCGGGGGCAGGAATCATCTGTTTCGGCTTTTTCAGGTGGGAAATGGTTGGCAGAGGGAAATAGTTAGTTTAGCCGTTTTTGGGGACCGTCAAGCCAAAAGCGCGAATAGTCAGTATTGACCATTTTTGGCGCGAAAATAGACAGTTGGGCCATTTCTGGCGTGCAAATGGTTGATTTAGATATTTTTGTTGGAAAATATCACCAACCTCTCTTATAATGAATCATCTCATATGTTTATAAATAAAAAAATTCACTTCTCGTTTTGTTCTCTTCGTTAAAAGGTCCTCGTAATTCATTTCAATAGATTACGAGACTTATTGTCGCATAACAGAAATTCGAAAAATGAATGGGTCGGTATACCGAATTGAAAGTTTGAGAAAAGATAATTTCGATTCGTGGAAGCTACAAGCTGAAGCTCTCTTGATTAAATCGGACTCATGGGAATTTGTTTCTGGAACGAAACAGCGCCCAGAAAACGAAGCCGAAGCACAAGATTGGAACTTGGCAGATCGAAAAGCTCGAGCCGATTTGATTCTTTCAATAAGTCCTTCTGAAGTAAGACAAGTGAAGAACTGTCAAACATCAAAGGAAGTCTGGGATAAGCTTCATTCGATATACCAATCAAAAGGACCAGCGCGAAAAGCTACTCTACTGAAGAAAATTATGCTACACAAAATGAATTCGGGAGAAGACGTTAGAGAGCATGTTAACAAATTCTTTGAGACCGTTGATAAACTTCAGGAAATGGAAGTTGAAATTAATGGCGATCTCTTGACCATAATGCTCTTGTACAGTCTACCGGACGAATTTGAAAATTTTAGATGCGCCATCGAATCTCGTGACACTCTCCCTGCTCCTGACGCACTTAAAATTAAAATTTTCGAAGAAAGCGACGCTCGTCACGCTACAAATGAAAACAGCGACGCGTTGATATCTAAAACGAAAAAATTTCGAGAATTTCCTAAGAAAAATACTGATGGAAAGTTTCGATTCCGCTGTAATCGATGTAAAGAATTGGGACACAAAGCGTCAAACTGTCCTAAAAAGTCTTTGCACTCCGCGAATGCCCAAGAGCAGAATGGTTTTCAATGTTCGCTGTCGGTGAATGAAATTCAGAACACTCGTGGATTAGAAAACTGGTGCCTTGACAGTGGGTGCACCTCGCATATGTGTCAAGACGAGAGGAAATTCATCAATCTCAAAAAGCTTAGTAATCATAAGCTGAACCTCGCCAACAATTCAAGTACAGAAGTAAAAGCCAAAGGACTCGTCAAATTAGAAATTCAAAATGACAAAGAAAACCAAACGATTTCGTTGAATGAAACCGTCCTCGTGCCAGATCTTCGACAAAATTTGATCTCCGTCGGGAAAATAACTGATCACGGTTATGAAGTTCTTTTCAAAAAGGAGAAAGCAATCGTTCGCAACGAGAAAGGAAAGGTGGTACTTTCTGCCGATCGAAAAGATGGACTTTATTACGTAAAGGCCAGTGGAGAAAAAGCATTCACTATGACAAAAGATTCGTCAGATGACATCGAAACATGGCACAAGAAATTCGGTCACTTGAACTTGAACGACCTCAAAAGCGTCATATCAAAGAAGCTTGTTACGGGTCTAGAATACATTGAGACTGACGATGCTCTGAGCCGTTTTCGAGCCTGTTTAAGAGGGAAAATGACTCGTTTACCTTTTCCTAAAGCTCATTCCGAAAAGAGAACATCTGACGTATTAGAAGTCATATACTCAGACATTTGTGGACCGATGCGATCGGAATCCATAAGTCACAATCGGTACTTCATTACGTTTATCGACGACTACTCTCGTTGGTGTGTTGTTTACTTTATCAAAAACAAAAGTGAAGCACTGAACTGTTTCAAGAAATACAAAGAACTCGTCGAAAATCAGACAGGAAGGAGGATCAAAATGTTGCAAACTGATAACGGCGGTGAATACCGCAACGCAAAGTTCGACCAATATCTGTCTGCAAAAGGGATTCAGAGAAGAGTGTCGACAGCCTATACTCCGGAGCAACAAGGGGTAGCTGAGAGAATGAACCGCACTCTTCAAGAAATGGCCCGATGTCTTCTCGACGAATCAAAACAACCACACGTTTTATGGGCCGAAGCCGTTTCGACCGCTTGTCACATTCGAAATCGATGTCCATCTAGGGCTATAAACGGCCAACTTCCGTACGCCGTCTGGTACAATAAGCGACCTGATGTTTCGTATTTCAGAGTATTCGGAACAGAAGCCTTTTCGTTGGACAAAACTCCGAATAAGGACAAATTTCAACCTCGTTCGAAACCACGTATATTTGTTGGCTACTCGGTAGAATCCAAAGGGTACAGACTTTGGAGCTCAGATGAAAAGAAAGTTTATGTTTCACGTGACGTTAAATTCATAAATGAAGGATGTCTACAAAATGAGAAAAATGACACCTATCCTGAAACTGAAGTATTCATAACCGAAGGAAAGCGTCAATCACCTCGACCACAAATAAATACTAAAATGGACGTGGCAGACGAACAAATTCTCGAGCCTGTTGAGCCAAGACGATCGTCAAGGATCAACAAAGGCCTTCCCCCTACTCGCTTCCAATCCTATTCAATGAGCGACGCGAACAAAGAACCTGAAGACTGGGATGAAGTAATGAATCTTCCGCAAACCGAGAGGGTGAAATGGGTTAATGCAGCGAAAGAAGAAATAGCATCAATGCATGAAAACAACTCATGGGATTTAGTCACTCTACCCAAAGGAAGAAAGCCAGTCGGATCGAAGTGGGTTTTCAAATTGAAACGCGACGCACACGACAACGTAACAAGATACAAAGCCCGGCTAGTTGCGAAAGGCTTCTCACAGAAATACGGAAAAGATTACGACGCCGTATTCGCTCCGGTAGTCAGGCACACCACTGTAAAAACTTTATTCGTTGTTGTAGCAACAAAGAAATTAGAAATTCGACATATGGACGTTAAAACCGTATTTTTAAACGGTGACTTGAAGGAAGAAGTCTACATGTCCCAACCCCCAGGATTCGTCGACCCCTCAAGCTACGCAAGAGCGTTTATGGGTTGAGGCAAGCTGCTCGCTGCTGGAATGCGAAATTGAATGGAGTTCTCCAATCATCTGGGTTCACACGTTCATCAAGCGACCCCTGTTTGTATTCTCGATATATCAACGGAAAATGGTCGTACATTCTCGTTTACGTCGACGATCTCCTCGTAGCTGGAGAGAAAAGGGAGATCGAAGAAATTACTCAACTTTTGAACCAAAACTTCGAATTCAAAAATCTTGGAGAGCCCACGAACTATTTGGGAGTTAAAATAGAACGCACAGAAGACGGGTTCTTAATGGATCAGAATAACAAAATCAGAAAACTTATACAAAACTGCGGACTAGAAGACGCTAAACCGTGTAAAACGCCCATGGAAGCTGTTTTTTTTTTTTTTTTTTTTTTTTTTTTTTTTTTTTTGCTTTTAAGTTGATCCAGAGTAGAATTTCTGTAGAGTATTGTCCTACCGCATTGATGGAAGCTGACGCATTCACAAAACCTCTTCAAGGCGAGAAATTTCAAATCTCGAGACAGAAGATTGGGATGATCCTTACAACCTAGCTCGGTTGAGAGGGGGTGTTGGAAAATATCACCAACCTCTCTTATAATGAATCATCTCATATGTTTATAAATAAAAAAATTCACTTCTCGTTTTGTTCTCTTCGTTAAAAGGTCCTCGTAATTCATTTCAATAATTTTTAGGGCTGCGATAATCGTCAGCTTAGCCATTTTCAGGGTACTTGAAGTCAATCATAGAGAGCAGGAATTTCAAGTTTGGCAATTTTTAGGGCGCAAATATACATATAGTCAGTTCAGCCCTTTGCAAGGCACTAATCGTCAATTTTGCCACTTTGGGGCGCGATTACAGCCAGTTTAGCCATTTTTAGGGAGCGGAACAGTCATAGTTTGGCTATTTCGTTGGGGACGAAATCTTAAATTATTTCGCCTACGAGATTCATGCAAATTCTATTCTCCGGGTCGTTGGGGACGAAATTTTGTCAAAAACAACGATTTTGCCCTCTTTTCAAGTTTAATGCGGCGATTTTCAATCTTTCGTAATATTCTGGGAGCTTGGCTTTCACCAAAAATAATATCCTGTGACCTCGCGATTCCAGGAATGGGGCCGTACTCCAAGGGAGGGGCCATGGCCCCTGAGGCCCCTCCCTTGGATCCGCTACTGTTGCAAACTGACTGAGCCCGCGTTTTCTCGCATTTGTTTTTTACGTGAAACGTATTTATTTTTACTAGTCGTATGCTTTTGTCTCATAGCTGGTGTCAGTGCAGATTTCATTAGAAGTTAAAAATCATTCGAATAATCAATCAAGTATGGAGTGGGATAAGAAATAATTAGTGGGGCCCGAGCTCATGGTGCAATTGAAATGTTTAAGTAAAAAGTTTAATTAACAATTAAATTAAAACTCAGAGATCCCGTCCGATTAACCACTGGAAAGAAACGGAACAAACTGGGTTGAACGACAAAAGAGACTGACCAAGAGCGCTCCTCATCATTTCACTGCTCCTCCCGTGGAACGGAACGGGGAGCAGAGCGATGTTCGGTTCGGCAGAATGTTCACCCAATTTGTTCGACCTTGCCGCTCCGCTCCTCCGCCCTGCGGCAGTTTGTTACAAGTGTGGACGCGGCTTTAGAGATGACCGGAAAGATGGCTATGGGTCGATAGTCATTTATACCTTCCACCTTCCCTGATTTAACCACTGGTATTACGAGATTTACTTTCAATTTCTGAAGATATATGCCTGTCTCAAATATTTTATTCACGATGACAGTCAAAGGACCCGCAAGAGCCCCGCTTGCTACACTAGTGTAGCTAGTGCGAAACAATGGAACGAACCTCATACGTTGAAATTAAGATTTCATGCAACTCGGCGGCTTCCTTACAATAATTTTTGTTGTCAAAATGGACATTCCAGTCGCCAGCAAAAAATAGGAAAGAATCGTGCCCTGACAGCAGATGAAGTGTGGAGTGCTGGGTACCAATGAAGAAATCGAAGCTTCCCTGCGGTGATCTATAGACAGATAGCACAATGGTATTGAGATCTATCAATTTCACACAAGCTAATTCGCAGTCAAATTCTTTACTTAATTTATTTATTTTGTCTATTTCCGTGTACTTAAGATTGTTTATAATAAGAATGGTGGCTCCTCCATGCTTATTAAGCCCTGTTCACACGATACAATGTTTGAAGCTAAATTGCATGCTGGATTTTTAAAAACATCCGGTCACTACCAAGGAACATGTTTTTAAAAAACCAGCATGCAATATAACTTCAAACATTGCATCGTGTGAACAGGGCTTTAGTTTTCCTGCAGAAGAACGATGCAAGCTTGCACGAGTCAAACACATACCGATCCACTTAATTTGTTTTCAGCCAATGCTCTCTAACCACAAGAACATTTAACTTCGGATAACCCAGTAGGAATGTCTCGATTACCTCTAATTTCCGGCGGAGACACAGTACGTTCAGAACCATTGCAGACAGCCTTTCATTTTTATTCCCTTTTTCCAAATTTAGATCACGGCGACGGTTTCGTTTCCCCGGAACAGCCTCCTTCACCGCCAATATTTCCTAGTCATAGTTGAGGATCTTGAGTTCTGTCTTGACCAAGACTTATATGGGAAACGATCAAGTAAACAGCCGACCGGACATTAAATCGACGTTACAGATTCTTTCATAGTCCGAAGCGTACACTTCTATCCAAAAAGAAGCGTAAGAATCATTCCTCGTCTTCAGTCGTCGGCAATTAACGAAATCTAGACGCAATTCACTTAAGCAGTCTAGTAGTTCCTGTTCCTGCGAGGATTCAAGCGAGATACAAAAAGACCCGATTTTTTTTTAGACAACGCGCAACTTTGATGCAGCCTCCTCTTTTGTCAGCTTGTTTCTATTTCTTTTGCTTTTCCCTACATTGTTTACCTCAAGGTCTGCTTCATGCGAAGAGGGATTTCCTGGTTTAAGAATAACGACATCTGAGTAATTTTTTAGGTTTGGCTTTTTGGAGGGCTTCATATTATCCTGAGCCATCAATTTTTTCGCCAATAACATCCACGGAGTCGCGCGCGAGACACGGTCTTGGGAGGACGTAGTTCGTTCCGCTCCTGTTTCTTTCCCCCATTCAGTTACTGTGTTTTTCTTTTTTATTTCAATTTATCTTTTTACTCTCTTTCTCGGCGAGTCATTATCGAAGCGCCCTTTGCTCAGATTCTATTAAGTTACATTTCTCGTGTATAGAAAAAAAAACTCCGCCAATTACCACCCGACAAGAAAAAAGATGAAACTAAATGAGGTAATTTCTCCAAATCCATTTGCACCTCTCGCTGAAACGGAAGAAGCAAACAATGATGCTCCTTGTGAAATGCAAGTTGAAAAAGTAGTCACTTCACCCCCGATATTCGTTAACAATGTCGCAAACATTAACTTGGCAATAAAAGAACTCCGTAGTCTCGAGCCTACAATAATGTTCAAGTACACTTCACTTAATGGAAAAGTAAAAATGAATTTCGCTATACAATAGACGGGTACCGTGGAGCAATCAAGTTTCTCGAAGCTAATAAAGCAGAATACTACACGAACCAACTAAAGAGCGATCGAGCCTTTAGGATAGTCATTAGAGGCCTGCATCACACAACTGACATCAGTGTGATAAAAGAGAAGCTCAACATTCTCGGATACGATGCCACACAAATTCTGCCTGTACTGCATCCCGTAACTAAATCACCTTTACCGATGTTTTTTGTTGATCTTAAGCTCAGTTCAAAAAACGCGGAAATATACAACCAGAATAGACTGTGCCACGCTGTAGTGAAGGTGGAACCCCCTCGCCCAAACCACATTCAATGCCTGAAGTGTCAAGAATTTGGTCATTCGAGGAACTATTTTCACATGCGAGAAAGATGCGTAAAATGCGACGGCTCCCATTCAACACAATCATGCTCGAGACCATCGAACTCTACACCAATTTGCACGAACTGCCGAGGGCAACATACAGCAAACTATCGCGTGTGTCCAGTACACATAAAACTGCAATAGAGTCGAACAACCCCACCGCCATCACCCTTTAAAATTTATCCCGAACCAGCCGCCACTAATCGTGAGATAGATCTTAACAAAATAAAACCACCTAGAACAAGTAATTCTTGTTTACTACTAGGCTATATACCATCCAAATGGAAGCACTCCGTATAGTCATCCTAATTTATAATAAACCTGCCAACAACCCCCCATAGTTACCGTCCAATCAGTCTGCTTCCTCTTCTGTCCAAGATCCTTGAAAAATTGATCCTACCTACTAGTTTATCACCTCGAATCCTACATACCAGCAACTCAATTCGGATTCCGAAACGCCCATTCATGTATCCATTAGCTGCACCGTTTGGTCGACAAAATACTGGATACATACGAGAAAAAAGAAACTTGCGTAGGGCTTTTTGCCGACTCCGAGAAAGCATTCGATCGAGTGTGGCACCCTGGCTTGCTCTTTAAACTCAAATCCGCACTTCCCGACACCCACTGTCTGTAGTCATATCTCGCACACGGCTTATTCGTGCTGGAATTTCCCCAAGGCAGCGTGCTGGGTCCGCTACTATACCTCGTATGTGCTGGTGGCATCTCCACGTCTCCTAATTCGACATCCGCTCAAATTATAACAAATCGGATGTAAGGGGGCTATGCGCCCACCAAACATTCACGAAGACTGCACCCAAGGCGCGGTCCAGTCTCCGTTTCGACCTCAGACCTTCAGCCACCTCACGGTTCTGGTGAGCCGGGTGCTCCCCGTCTTGGTCTTGCCAGAACGGGTTGGGAGCCGCGGGGGCGGGGATCGCAGTGCAGTGGCACCTAGAGGTGTGACGTGACAGCTTTTGTCGGTCACAGTGACAGCTAGCTCCGGTGACTGTGCAGTCACTGTGACAAAAACCAGTGATTTTGTCACTTAAGTGACTACTGAGGGCCTGTTCTATAACTTTTTAATGTCCCTATCACTGTTTAGTCAGGTTTATCAACGAAATTGTCTAGCTCACGTGTTTTTGCATCGGTTATAAAAAAATACATAATTCTTTTTCTAACTTTATCCGTGGAAAACTCCTATGAACGGCGAACCCACAGCATCAAATGCAAACATGAAGGTGAGTCATGGATCAAAAACTGCAATGTACGAATTTTACTAGGAACATAGGCATAGCCAGATGGGGGCAGGGCTAGGCAGCTGCCCTCCCCTGTACTCAAAAATGTAGATTCAGTGGGGCAGTTGCCCACCCCTAGATGCATTCTGAAAGTACAAATCTTTCAGGATAATCACATTTTGTTTCGTCGGCGCTCACTAAAAAAATAACTTCACGGATTTCACTAATAAAAAAAATAAATTTCAACGGGTTTTGTAGCTCACAAAACGGATATCGCAAGGGTGACATAGTTCAAAGACCAAATGCGCCGTTTTTGCGTCCTAGAATACCATTTTCGCAGACAGACGCGGATTCAGTATTTGCTCATGAGACGGGCTAGAAAAATGGTGTGGTTCGTTCTAAAACTGGTTTGACAGCGTTTTCACTGCCTAAAAATAGTAAAAACTAGTAATTTGCACTATTAAAACGGCTAAAGTAACTAAACTAACGCCCAAAAATACAAAACTGTCGAATTCGCGTTTTGAAAATTGCTAAAACTCGACTTCACGCGCCCTAAAAATTGGTGGCGACTGGTGAACTTCTGAAAAGGCCTAAAAAGATAATGATTACCCCCCGAAAGTAGCTAAATCGACCATTCGTGCGCTAAAATTGATCAGACTGGCCATTCTTGAGACATATAATGACCATAATGCGCGCTTTTGGCTTGACGGACTAATCAAGCCCTGAAATCGGCCAAAATGACTTCACGTGCCCTGGAAATGTCTAAAATGATGATTCCTTCCCTGAAAATGGCAAAATCGACAATTTGCGCACCAGGAATGGTCAAACTTCATGGCCTTGGCTTCATGAACTAGGTATTTGAGCCCAAAACTGGCAAAACTGACGATTCGTGTCTTTAAAATGGCTAAAATTACTATATTTGAACCCTAGAAATTGCCGAATTTACTTTACGAGCTCTAGAAATGGATTACCTGACGAATCGAGCTCTAAAAATGTCTGAACAAGTGACTTCTGCCTTGAAAATGGCCAAATAGACCATTCGGAGCGCTGAAAATGGCCAACCTGGCTGTTCTCGCCTTGACTTGGGACGTAAGTACTATTCGTTCCTATAACTGGAAAGACTGACTTTATGCGCCCTAAAAATGGCAATGGCTATTCAAGCTTTGAAATCGTCAAAATTGACTCTTTGTGCTCTGAAAAGCTGTGCCCAACAAAGTAAAATGTCAATTTTGAAGTAAAATATTCAGTTTTGAGGTAAAGTGATAGGTAAAATCGTCAGTTTAGGAACGTTTTTGGGATGAAATCGTAATTTTTGTTTGGGGTAAAATGACCAGTTTTGTATTAACGCATCAGTTATGAGGCAACACGTCAGCTGTGGCGTGAAATCGTCTGTATTATTATAAAATCGTCACATTTGCGATAAATTCATTGTGAAATCACCTGTTTTCATGGCAGAATGGCCTAAAATCACCCATTTTGGGGAAAACTTAAGTTAAAGTGTGACATTGTCAGTTTTGGAGTAAATTATCTAATTTTGAGGGGAAATTGTCGTTTCGGGTGTAAAATATTCATTTTTGAAATGGAACAGTAAAGTTTAGTTTTAGGTTAGACTCGCCAGTTTTGTAGTAGCATCTTAATTTGGAGGGGGGGAGGCACGCTATCTTTGGCCAGGAATTGTACGTTTTTTGTTTTTTTGAACTAAAATTGCCAATTGAAGGATAAAATCGGCAGTTTTTAGTACTGAGTGGTCTGTTAATTGTAATTAAGTTCATTCGTTTTTGATCCGTTTCGGGTTAAACCCGCCATTTTTAGGCGGAACTCCACCAGTTTTGGGGGTAAAGACTTGGATTTTAAAAGTTGTGCTGTGAAATTTTTAGTTTAGGCGTAAACACTTCGTCTTTGGCGTAGAAACGTCAGTTTTGAAGTAAAACATTCACTTATACTATAGTGAAATATTCAGTTTTTTTTGTTAAAAAACGTCAGTTTTGAGTTAAAACCCGTTATTATGTATAAAAAATGTTGAATTTTTACTTATTTAAACTGATGTTATCCGGACGACGATGGAAGAGCATAGCCCAACACAATTCGAGTTTCGAGAAAAAACGGCTCCCCGGCGGGATTTGAACCCGCAACCTCTGGATTACCAGTCCAGCACGCTGTCAATTGCGCCACGGAGACGCCTTTGGGAGTCGTACTCCGAGGGATAAGCTAAGCCGAACCCCACCCAGGTCCATTGTTTCTTGAAACTCGAATTGTGTTGGGCTATGCCCTTCCATCGTCGTCCGGATAACATCAGTTTAATTAATTTATTAATTAAAAATACCGGCGACAGAAATATTCATTATATCCATCTTGAATTTTTACGTCTCTCAGACAAGACGTCGATGAAAAGTCGGTCACCCTGTATATTTGAATGCCAAGTATCGATTTCCGGGGAAATCGAATTGTCTGTTAATGGAAAAAGTCTGAATAGAATTGTCAGTTTTTGGATAGAAAATCAGGAATAGAAGGCTAAAACAGATAATTTCCGAACGAAGATGTTAGTTTTTGATTGATTACGACCCTTTTTTGTGAAAACTCAGTTTCCGGGGAAGAATTTGACGATTCATTGCGCTACCAGTTCTTTTGTTGGGGTCAAGGGCCTTGGTCAAGGGCTGGCTTCGCCCCAGTCTAGGAAGGTGTTTTTAAATAAAGTAAAATTATGCAAGATTACTGTAGCACAGGTCTTGGAAAACGAAGTGAATAAAAATATATTAACACTAAAGGTTCAATACTAATGATAAGTCCAAGAAAAAAAGTCAACAGACTTGGGGGGAATGCTACTGAGTTCATTGGGCAATAGAGGAACTGGTAAAGTGTTATGTGGTAACCTGCGAGGATGGCTAGGTGACGGCTCCAATTTTAATTCAAGAGACTCTAGCGCAGTGAAGCGATAGAAGTGACGAATGAAGAGGCGATTATAAGTGGAAAGGAATGTCACCGGAACGTTGATTTCAATGTTGTCATCACCGGAGCCAACAGTGACGGAGTAGTCACAGTGACAAAATCACCGACAGTGAAATCACACCTCACCTCTAGTGGCACCTCCGCTCCCGGTGAGGGGCGGTCCATCGACTCCGTACTCGGCTCAATTGCCGGGCTGATGAGACCAGGACCGAATATCCCTACTTCCTGAAGGTCTGAGGTTGAAACGGAGACTGGACCGCATATCGGCGCAGTTCGCTGTTGACACAGCTTTTCATCTGCAGCTCATCTCGAGGCGTGAGAGCGGGCTTGGAGCTCGAGACCCTTTCCTCTGACCTGAACGAATGGGCTAAACGCTGGAAAATTAAACTCGACCCACAAAAATCCAGCTGCGTAGTATTCACCTACTCGAGAAATGAATTTACCATTCCATGATTAAGTGACTTATGCGGGTTAAGGTCATGGTCATGTGCGGCGAGCTTGTCTAAACTTTCAAGCATTGACATGCTCAACTGGTCCCGAAATCGTTCACCCTGGTGGGCACATTGAATGCTGCCACACAATTTATCCAACTTCTCCGTTATTTGATAAAAGAACCCCTTGATCATGTTGTTGTCTTTTTCAAAGCTCTTTAATTTACTCGACAATTGGAGTTGTCCGTATATAGGGTCATCTAAGTTCAATTATTCAATTAATTGTCGGACACATTAGGAAAAAAATGACTGGAGATTATTTTCGTTCACCATTTTGAGCTCTAACGAAAGAGTTCAAAATTACTGACTTCGCTGACGCCCACTCGTACCGGTCAGAGCAACCCCCTTGCGAAGAACTGGTCGACGCTGGCAGAGCTCACAAAAACCATCTAGTTTTTTTCAAGCTTCAAGCACGCTTAAAGTCCATTTTTACTATTATTACTCACTAAAACGGAAATCGGGTTTTATATTCGCCAAAAAACCATTTCCGTGGGTGTTGTTCACTTTTTTAAAAAAATAATTTTTGCGGATTTTCCGGAACCTTCAGGGGGCGAACATACTTAACAGACGCAACAACTCAACAGCGTCTAGTTTACAGGTTTAGAAGCAGCGGAAACAGTGTGAGCCCGCGTATAAGTCTTTCTGACAATGAAATGCGCGTTTTCACGACAAAATTTCGTCTGCAAACGGTCATTTAGGACGAACGCGAAAGTTTTCAAACAAAACACATATACACATGGGAAACTGCAAAGCGTTAAAAAGTTTCTCGCCTCGCGAGACCTCGAAGTTTAAGTGCTTGAAACGGGGAAAGGATGAGAATTGTTGTGCTAGAATGCGTGCTTGCAAAACGGTATAATTATTATTGTATTTTGTTATTTGTTAAGTTCAGCAGTTGTACACTCTAAGAGACACTGAAACTTCACAGGGGAAATTGTCCCATGAAGCTCAATATAAAAACCTGTTTTAAAATCCGCCATTCAAAAGTTTATATAGCCAGGCCATTGCGTCTCTCCTGAAGAATTCTTACCTCACAACGCATTGAGGTTTATATTTATTATAAGAAAAGTAGTAGAGAAGAACAGTAGTGCTCGCAGGTTTATAATGGGTTGGTTGGTCCGTAGAAGAAAATAAAGTCAAAAATATATCCACTTCTAGCACTCCCATCCGTTTACCATCATGCAGCCTGAGTGGAGAAGCAAAGAGAGGAACCCCTTGCAGTATAAAAAGGAGAGAGAGGTCGCTGCATTAAATTCAAAAGCGTGGCTTGAAGAAACTACTTCCTTTTATAGTCATAGGGGCGCTCCATACGTTATTTCGTACTAGGGGGGGGGTGAGGTAAAAAAAAGAAAAATAACGCTTCTTTTTGGCTCTCTCGGGTCTGAACTGAAGGATTCTGTTTTTTAGTGAACGCCCCATGTTGAAGTATAATGGAAAGTTATATATTTTCCTGCACAACTCATCGACGTTGACGGTGGGGTTGCTATGTGTTCGTAATCCTTTCAGAAAAGCAAGAGGTGGTTTTATGCTTTTAGTTGTGAATTGACGTACAAAGAGGTAATCCTCCGTATTTTTTTTCTTTTTTTTTGTTAAAATGATAATGGTGGTTTGAGCCGTTGAAACCGGTTAACGACAATTGAAAGAATATCAGAGAGACACAACATCTTTCATTTCAGTATTCTGGGTCGATCACTGTGCATCATCTGTCGTCAATTATCCTCGATTATGCACAATCGTTTATGCTTTTTGAGATAAAAGTCGACCGTTGTATAAATTACCTTTTTCAGTTCCATTGTAGATTAATCTTAAATATTTTCCAGCATGATTCTTATCTCAATAACACAATTAAAAACGCGTTCAGCTTAAATATTCGCAGGCAAGTTTTTTTTTTAAGAACAAAAGTTTTTTTTTTATGCCTGGAAACATTAACTCTTCGCCAGAGAAAAAATAATGTCCCTCATCTCTTCTCCTTTGTCTTGGGCCGGAGGCACGTACAATTTTAGCAACTTTTCCATCTTTAATTACATCTTGCGACCTCTTCCCATCCACCCCACCCCACAGACACAAAATTGAAAGAAACCTTTCATTTCTCCGGGTCATTCCTCTTTCTTTTCTTACGCTTTCTGAGCAAGTTGTATAGTAGAAAACTCGAAGCTGGGTGAAATTTTGTTGTTCATAATCAAACGAAAATGGCCTTGTTGCCCCTCAACGCTTCATTCACTGAGAGAATCATGGCGAGAAATGTCCCACCTCCCTACCCCCCCCATCACCAGAGTAAATTAACGAGATGAAAGGTTTTTGCCTCGCCAACCATTTTTGGGGAAGCGACCAGTGCTGGCGTTTTACCATTTTGTCACCCTGCCTTACAATCCATCCTAGAAAATCATAAAATGATTAAAGAATTGTAGCTCTATATGTCATGAAAATTGAAGAAATCTATAGATCTGTAGCTGCGAAGCCACTGATAACAATGCAAGTATACAGCATCTAGAAAACTGTGAGTTTTTCACCCGCTTATAAAGCCACAAAATGGCTGGTGTGCCCTGTATTCAAATGTGCTCCATCAAAATCCGATTGAATGGTACAGTGTCGAATGGGTATTATGGGATTAGACAAGGAAAAGGGAAGAGATTTCAGTGATGAAATCTCTTCCACCGCGCCGTACTTTACAGTAACGACCTATAAGTGAACGGCTGACGACTATTTCAACGCTTTTACTCTGTAATTTGAATAGTAAGCTCATCCTGTGAAATTACTTGATGCTCTACAGTAAGTGAAGTTTAGCGTTGAAGCAAATATTATGTTGAGCTATTCTTTATTCTATAATGTCTTTAGTCAAATGGGGACTCGTCATCGGTAATTTCAATGTGCATTAAGGTTTCCGCGTTCAATTTTATTCGGATACCGCCTCTAGGGCCTTATTTTTACAGAACATTGAATCGGTTTTCAAACGTGTTATAGATTTCACTGATGATGATGATTATAAATTACGAGGGATTGAGAGAGTTATGGAATTTGATTGGAGCCATTGAGCAAGAATCTGGTACAGCGAGAGGTGATATGAAAAAAAAAAACGCCAATTCGTAGCTAAAATCGAGAAAAATCACCAATAAATAGCGAATAATTAAATGCAAATTAGACGACCCTTGTCTTAGGACTTTTCAAGGGATTACTCCCCCCTCACCAACCACCATAGTCACCCTGCAGTGAATTCGAGGGAGTGGGGAGGCTGAAAATAAAGAATTAAACTTTATTGAAGCTAAATACTTACCATTTTTTACTTGTTTTGAGTTCCGAGAAAAAAATGCTCCCAGGGTGGGATTCGAACCCACGACCTCCTAGTTTCGCGCCAGGCGCTCTCCCAAAAATGGTAAGAATTTAGCTTCAATAAAGTTTAATTCTTTATTTTCAGCCTCCCCACTCCCTCGAATTCACTGCAGGATGACTAGGGTGGTGCGGTGAGGGGGGAGTAATCCCTTGAAAAGTCCTAAGACAAGGGTCGTCTAGTTTGCAATTAGTTAATTGCTGGGACACATAAAGAAAAAAGAACAATAGCGAATAAGTTTCGCGCGGATAAAGTGTACAAGAAAATCACTAATTAACTGGATAAAGAAGATAAAATGCCAATTCGAGGCTAAAATTGAGAATTAAACATTAACTCATGGGGCTAAAATCTATAAAAATAGTTAATTATAGCGAATAAATAAAGAGAAATCACAAATATGTGGAAAAACGGTAATAAACGGCTAAAATTAAAAAAATCGCCAATTCACGGCTGAAATTGAGAAAAACCTCAG
Organism: Corythucha ciliata; assembly: GCA_038030265.1. Taxonomy (NCBI): domain Eukaryota; kingdom Metazoa; phylum Arthropoda; class Insecta; order Hemiptera; family Tingidae; genus Corythucha; species Corythucha ciliata. The sequence continues at coordinate 1,566,854 of CM075941.1, read as the reverse complement.
TTCGAAACACCAATTTGTAGCTTCTCAAGTGCAACATTCGGCCTAAAATTGCGAAAAAGTGCTAATTCATGGCACAAATTGATAGAAATTGCTAATTTACGGGTAAAATTGAGACAACTCACTAATTCGCCGCTAAAATAGAAATAATAATAATAATTCGCAGCTAAAATTGGGAAAAAACGTTATTTCGAGAAAGTGATAATTGTCAGATGATTTCAGAACAAGTGCAAATTCACGGATAAAGTTAAGACAACCGCTAATAAAAGGTAAAAAATCACTAATACACGGCTAAAATTGAGAAAGCAGCACCAGTCGCTGCTTTCTCAGAAGGTGACTTTCCCGCTAAAATAGAGGAAAAACGTTAATTCATTGATCAAATTGAAATAAATAGCTAGATTACGGATGAAATAGAGAAATACATTAATACGGCGGCTCGGGAAATTGTTACTTAGCAGCTTAAAATTGAGGGACGGTGCTAATCGGCTGGTTAAAGCGAGGGACACTGCTAGAATAAGAGAAAAAACGTTAATTCTTATCGAGAAAAATCGTTAAATAGCGGATGAATGAAGGAAAAGCGCTGATTGACGAATTAAGTTTGGATAAACGCAAAATAAACTGCTAAAATTAAATAAAAATCGCTAATGCACGGCTAAACTTTAAAAGCGAGTGCTATCGTGTAAATCTGATGCTAATTTACGGGTAAAATTGAGACAAATCACTAATTCGCGACTATAAATTGAGAAAAAAATTGATTCGCGCGGCTAGAAGTGGAAAAAACGTTAATCTGCGGCTAAAATTGAGAGAAAGTCAAAATTTGTAAATAAATTCAAAATAAGCTCAAATTCACGGGCAAAATTTGAAAAATCGCAAATAAACGGCTAAAATTGAATAAAAATCGCTAATTCACGGCTAAAATCGAGAAAAACGCCAATTCTGAAGGCAACTTTGTGGCTAAAATTGAGAAAAAGCGCTAATACACGACTCGGGAAATTGTTACTTCGTAGCTTAAAATTGAGGGACGGTGCTAATCGGCTGGTTAAAGCGAGGGACACTGCTAGAATAAGAGAAAAACGTCAATTCTTATGGCTAAAATCGAGAAAAATCGTTAAACAGCGCGGATGAATGAAGAAAAAGCGCTGATTGACGAATCAAGTATGGATAAACGCAAAATAAACTGCTAAAATTGAATAAAAATCACTAATTCACGGCTAAAATCGAAAAAAACGCCAATTCTGAAGGCAACTTAGTGGCTAAAATGGAGAAAAAGCGCTAATACATGACTCGAATGGGGAAAAATTTGCTAATTCATGAGTTAAATTGAGACCAATTACTAACTGGCGGTTGAATTTAAAAAAACGTCAATGCACCCGTGAAATTGCTGGGAAAAAATCGTTAATTTGCGGTTGAATTAAGAGAAACGAGACAAACTCAAATAAATTGCAAATATTGAGAAAACACCAGTTGACGGTTCTGAAGGCAACTTCATGGCGAATACTACAAAAAACGCTAACTCATGGCAAGAATTTGGGAAAAATTGCTAAATCAGAAATAAAATTGGAACAATTGACTGATTTGCGGCTATAAATTTGAGAAAAATCAGTAAAGAAACGCTCAGCAGGTTCAGCTAATGTTGAAAAAAAAAAAAGTCAATTCATGTTTTCTCGAGTCAACATTGTGACTAAAATTTTACTACTATTGTATGCGTTGCCAGGAGGCAGGGGTGGGCACTTGCCCTCCCCTAGACTTGAAAGCGCAGCTTTCGTGGGGCGCTTGCCCACCGCCGGATACCATTAAACAGTTAAAATCCAACAGGGCTGCACCACATTTTGTTAGATCACACAACTTTTGCAGGTCCGGCTCAGCAATAAACCAATTTATCGGGTTGCTCATTTAAGACACCGATTTCGCGGATTTCTTACGCTGAAATTGCAGCGCAACTTAAGTTGCTTTTGTACACTTGAATCCATTTCCGCACTAAAAACCCAATTTTTCATAATCCAATCAATTTGCCCTGGCCCCGATTTGATCTGGCTCGATTTCACTCCTAAAAAAAAAAAAAAAAAAAAAGCTTTGCGAATTTTTCTGAACAAAAAAAGGACCTTTTAACGTGTTAGACTCACTAAAAAAATCAATTTCTCTGATTTCAGTTGCTAACTAACACGTGTGGTGATGAAATTCGGAGACCGTTTTTGCTGATTTTTGCCACTATGAACCAATTGTAGCCTGTTTGACTCACTGAAAAACCACTTTTGTAGGTTCCTCTAGGAGTCATTTCGGTGGGACATTGATTGTGGGGGGGGGGGGAGGGAACAAATCCGATTTTCGTGTGGCTGGCCATCCAGTTTCTTGCTGCTGTTGCCTCATTCGTGAAGTTGCACTCCCTAATGACAATTTTGCGGATTTTGCGCGCAAAAAAAAAAAAAACTATTTTCGTGAGCTCACAAAATCCTCACTGTGTATTTTGGCTTGCTGCATAAACCAATTTCGTGAATTTGGCTCTTTCAGAAACGTTACAATAATTAGACAATTACGAGGATTTGCACACTCAAAACCAATTTTTTGCGATCCTGGTTCACTAAAACGCAATTTTTTCGGGGTTTTTCGCGCCATAAAGAACCAATTTCTGTCGGTGGAGGGGGGGAGGAGGCATTTTTTCACACCCGGAATAATAGATGCGGTCACAAACGGCAGATTTCAGTTTCTGTGACAATTCACAGTCACTGATTTACCTTGAATTGGTGTATTTGATCTCCAGATTTCCGATAATAAGCCTGCAAAATGGCAAAGGTGTATCGGAAGCTGCCCAACCCCCCCTTGATCAAGGGATGACTACCTCCCGCTACTATAGTAGACTACTGTAGTAGGATTTTCTTTTTTAAACCGTTGATTCGTGGCTAATACTGGGAATAAGCGTCAATTTGCAGGCTAAAATGGAGATAACTACACCAATTCTTAATGCAACCAGAACGCCCAGCTGTCGCCCCCCAAGAAAATTACAACGTTTTAGAGGCAAATGTATCTCTGAAATTTGATGGTTCCGGGTATAATTTGCAAGATATATATAATTCCAAGTTACAGGGCCTGTTTTTTCTATAAGGTCGTCTAGCAGACCCCAACTGCGCACATAATCTTGACGAATGGCCGTGTAATACGATTTCAAGTGTGAATTTGAGTATAGAATTTCAAATTAACATATCCGCAACGAAATTGAAATTTTCGGCTGCTCAGTTGTTAATTTGAGCAGAATATCAAGTTCAGGGTCTTAGTTTAAGTAAAATTGTAAGTTTCAGGGCCTTTTTTGTGACAACGGACTCAACTGTCTAGCTGGCTCCAACTGAGCCCGGAGACTGACGAATATGCCGAGGAAATTGAAAGTTCCATGACCGAATATCCCCCGGCAATGCGACTTTTGGATCTTCATTCCTTCAATAATGCTAGTCTAGGGGCCATAATTTGAAAAATTGAAGACTTTGTGGCTTTTTTTGTGGTGACGGAACCCAACCCAGGCTAGCCGGTACCAAAAAGAGCTAATAAGCTGACGAATATCCTCGAAATTGGACGTTTTCTGGCTGAATATCCGCGTGATCGCAAGAGTCGCAATTTTTATTGCACGGCCTTTTATACGCCTTATATATAAGCTTGCATTGCGCGAAAAAAACAAAAAAAAAAACAAGAGTCGAAGTTTATTTACATTGCAGTTCGTACAGGAGGTATCCATGCATGCAAATTGTACCGAACAAGTATGTATTCCACATAGTAAATGTCAGTAAACGTTGAAGTCTTTCGTTATGATTGCCCCATTGAGACCAACTGCACATGTTTCACGCCAAATAAAACGGCATGAAAATATAATAGCGTGCCAAGTGCGTGGCTATTCGAAAATGTTGGAAATAAATCCAGAGTTTTCCACTTGTTTCGTAAATTGAAAGCCGCTTATTGAAAAAAAGATGAGAGAGAGAAATTCCGTGAAATAATAATGTAGGTAACTTAAATAAATGTAAGGAGCTCACAAAGCTTTCAACTAGTTTTATCCATTTAGAGTTAAATATGTATTCGTTTCCACTCGGGTTCCTCCAAATACTTGACCATACTGAATGGAATAAGAAAATGTATATTAATCTTTAAAAGGTTTAATAAAAAGATTGCAATATCACGCATTTAAATCCTGAAGCCCCGATAAACACACTTCTCACGGGCATTCACCGCAAAGAAAAACCTTTGGGCGGTGGTTTCATCCAAGTTATCCTCAATTTCTAACAATTCCACACTATTATACCTCCATTGAAAGGGATGAGAGATGACATGACCGACCGTTGACGATTGAAATGTCAAAACAAAAAGGGAACAGTCATTTCTGATTCTCATTTCGCAATCGAGTTCGAGAGTGTTGCTCTGGCAGGCTTCCAGTAAAATATCTTCTTTTTTTTGGGGGGGGGGGGCTGAACGTTTTTAAACAAAATACCCTGCAACACGCTGTACGCGATTAGACACTCAATTTAGAAGTGATTGATGACCTCAACAAGCAACCTAATCTTATCGTATCGAACGTTCAACGGTATTGATCATTAGAAAGCACATAGAGTTTTATAGAATATAAGGGGAGAAGGAAGCTTATCTCACCTCTTGGATGTATATAGTGCTTCTTCGGTCATGATCCTATAAGTCTTAGACAGAAAGGATTGGGATTTACAGTTAATTATTATAAGTCGAGCAAGGGTGTATTGTATAAGTTATTACTAGGGTTTATCGAGATGTCACAATTCTAAGCTTCTGGCAGATCTTTCTGAAAAGGAGAAAGTGTTCCAAGTATAAAAGAGCTAAAGAAGTCGCCCATTTATCCGTTTATAAGATATATCTTGTGAAAGAAACGAAACTGCGCTGCGTTTTATTTCACGGAAATAACCCTACGGCTCCCCCCCCCTCCCGCGAGCAAAACCTCTTTCCACGGCAATCCTTTCTTACAGAAAATTTGATATTTTTTCCCCTCTCCCTTCTTACGGTAAATCAAGGAATGTAATAAGAAATTCCAGTCGTTTCTTGTCTGTTCTCATTTCTTGTAAACACGACTCCCGGGAATCATTATATTCGACGAACTCTTAGTGAAAGACGCAGGGTTGGGGATCGAAAAATTACGGGTTGGAAGGATTCGAACTTTGATAAGACAATAATGCGATTAAAAATCAATTCAATCTTCATCTCAGCCTTTCAAGTCTTCTTACAATAAAAGTCATTATTAGGAGCGGATTAATCATAAATTTTGGAGGGGCTCTTGACTTGGATTACTATCGTGCCTTCGTCGTAACGTACTCATCAGTCTTGGTGACCCTGGTACACACTCTTTGGGTTCAGGCGAGACGGATGAAAGCCGCCCAGCGTGAACCTCCTCTCTTGGGCAAATTTTAGCCACGAGCTAGTCTGTGAGAACCGCGAATTAGCGTTTTTTCAATTTTAGCAAGGAATTAGTGATGCAGAAAAAAAGGAGAGACGTTCACGTCGCGTAAAGATTATTTTATTACGGGACCGGTTTCAGCTGCTGCCAGACATCTTCAACCTTATAAGAAAGGACCTGACAAAACTTGTCAGTTGATAAAACAAAACGCCCCTCAAACTTACCATTATAGTATAACACAAAATAACAATAAATAAATAGGTAAAAGCCATACCCCTTCAAAAAACAAAGGCAAGGCTTCCGGAACCGTAAACCAAGAACAAATAAATGTTAAACCTTAAACCCTATGATAAACCTCCTACCAATGTAGGACACATTTTGTCCGCCACCGGCGTTCCCCCGTCACGTCATCCCTTCCCGCTGGTCTCTTAATGGAACGGGAAAGAGGCGAATGCACCCAGGGCAGGGTGAGAGTTCAAACTCCGTGATTCTAATTAATCACCTGCTCGCCTCGAGCTTGAAAATCTCAAGCCAACACACCAATTCTGACCCTTCGTCTGAATTGGTGATGATTTATCGCAGCTTCACCCACGTGCAATGACGGCCAGGACATTTTTAGCCGTGAATTACAAGCTTGGACTCTATTTTAATCGCGATTCAGCGAATTTTTTCATGTTGATCCGAGAATTAACGTCTTTTCTTTTAGATATTAGGCATTGGAATGAAATAAAAAGAGTTTATGTACAACCGGTACGCAAACTGGTGTTCACCCCCTACAAATTATGCTGTAATGATCGAAATTCACTCCCCAGGGAGTAAGACTAGTTAGTCCCTAGGCAAATAAAGCACGGTTGCCAATTGTTTTCCAGCAATAATCTGCTTATTCGACCTCCTGTAGCAGGGGTGGGCAAGATACTTGAGTATTAAAAATGCATTGTATTTTACATACAAAATACGTATTTTGTAATGGGGAACTTGCATGAATCTCAGATTGGGTAGAAAAGCATACCGGTGATTTGACCCGTGAACTGAAGGATAACAACGGAAGTTGCAACCCGATTGGTGCGTTTTAAGATTTTTAAAAAAGGTTCAAAGTTCTTCAGAAGAGGATGGATGGTGCGAGGGGAAATGACGTAAATACTTACTTGTGAAGCATTTGAGGGAACTCTAAAATTGTTTGTTTACAAATAACATAAAAAATGTCCCCCCATTAAACTCGTCTAACCCCCTCTTCCCCGCATCATCCATTTCAATAAGTAAGTTTTTACGTAATCGAACCCCCACTCAAAATTTTTAAAAATTCCCAAAAAAAGCATCCTTGACTGATTTCAAAGTTTAATGTGAGCAATAGGCTTGTGGAAGAGCCCTCTTTAAGCAACACCAACTTTTGAAAAATGTGCAAGTTCCCCATTGTATTTAAATACTTTTGGAAAAGTATATGTATTTCTGTATTTAAAATACATTTTTGAAAGTATTTTGGGCTTTTTATTTGGAATAAATTTTCAAAAGTATTTTGTATTTCACACTCAACGAAAACACAAATACAAATATACTTTTAATTTCAACGTTCTTTAGTTTCCACTTCTTCGCCACCATTTACCAGTATAACCTAACTTAGAGACACCATATTTGGCAAAAAAACCCGGTGTAATAACAGCCTTCGATTGACGTTTTCATTTTTCGAAAAAGTGGAGAGGGAACGGTAGTCATGGTGGGAGGTGGAAGTTCGAATTCCTTGTTAGCACAACTGCCGCAAAATGATGCTAGCGGATGGAAACTTTGCACAAAAATGGATCATACAGAGCCACAGCCTCCAAGTACACAAAGCTGTACAAGTAAACAAAACTCGTGGCAATTATTGCGAAAAACAACGCTAATTCGAGTTTAAACTGGACCAAAATGGCAAATACTACAACTCAAATAGCGAAAAATCGCCTATTAATAAAAAAAAAAGAATAGATAATGTGCTAATTCGCTGCAAAATTATCAGAAAACGCTATTTCACAGCTGAAATGAAAAAAAATCAATAATTCGCGGCTGAAATTGAGAAAACGAAAATCTGTATAGCTTCTGAAAGAATCGAGGCTCAAACTGAGAAACAGCGCTAATCCGTAGACAAAAATTGCTCACGCGGGCTAAAACCTAAAAAAAACTACGCGGCTAGAATTGACAAAAATATAAATTAGCGCGGCCAACTTTAAGAAAAACACAAATTTTCAACTCAAACTGAGAAAAAAGTGCTAATTTGTTGCGTAAAAATGGCTAAACTGCAGCTGAAAATGAGGAAAACGCCAAATCGTGGCTAAAATGGAGGAAAATCGCCAAACAAACGAAAGAATCCCTACTGCATTGCTAAAATTGATTAAAAGCGCTAACCCGTGGCCAAAATTGGTTAAAGTTGTAGCGTGCCAACAGCTAACAAACCTCAATTTTTATTTTTAAAAATAACAAATATTATGTTAAAAAAACAACATAAGTCAGTTTGATCGCGAGTTCGTGTTTTCCCAATTTTTCATTTTCGTTATAAAAAAAATCTCTAAATTTTTCGTGATCCTTTCATCGAATCGTCACGTGCATCGCATCTCGCCATGGTCGACCAAATACCGGGAAACGCCGTCGGCGCCAACATCGTGCCTAGACAACAAGAAGCGGTTCTTCAACCTTTTTCTCCACGATTCCCTTCGTTTTGGGAAGAGGATCCCATACTCTGGTTTCTTCAGGTGGAAGCTATCTTTGCGGCAAACAATATCATCGGAGAACAACGACAGTTTCAGCTGATCATCGGGCAATTGCCGTACAAGATACTCACTCAGGTTGCCGATCTAGCAGCGAATCCTGGCCCCACACCGTACGCTAGCCTGAAAACACGTCTGACAGCAGTCTTCAGCCAGAGCGAGGAGAGACGTATCCTTCGGCTGCTCGAGGAGACGCACTTAGGAGATTCGAAGCCTTCACAATTGCTACGTCAAATGCAATCTTTGGTCGGAGCGAATGCCACCGAACAAGTTCTAAAGACTGTCTGGTTACGTGCCTTACCAACTCGGATGAATACGATCCTCGCCGTACTTGAGGAGGACGACTTAGCTCGAATCGCGGCTGTGGCCGATAAAATTCACGAGTCCGACGCAGACGCCGTGAAAGCGCAACCGTCTTCTGACTCACGCCTCGACCTTTTAACTCAGGAAGTTCACAAACTACGCTTGAGCTTAATGGAAATTCAAACGGCTACGCGCACCCGATCACGAACACCTACACCTCACCGCGGATCGCTATCTCGTTCGTCGTCTAATAGTCGTCGAAATACTCACGACCTGTGTTTTTACCACTTCCGTTTCCGTGACAAGGCTCACAAATGTAAACAACCTTGTCAGTGGAAAGCAGATAATAAAGACAATTCGGAAAACTAAAATCGGTATCAAGTTTGACGGGCCTCGATACCTCAGCAACCAAAAGCCGTTGCCTCTTCATTTTTGATCGTAACTCCGCTTGTCACTTCCTCATTGATACCGGAGCCGATGTATCCGTACTTCCGAAGAAAAAAGACAGCATTCTTCAAGAAGCAAATTTCACATTGCAAGCAGCCAATGGATCCAACATTCCAGTATATGGAATCGAATTTCGTAAATTGGACCTAGGCATTCGTCGCTCATTCCCTTGGAACTTTGTTTCGGCAGAGGTACCACGACCCATACCAGGGGCAGACTTTCTCGAACATTACAATCTTATGATAGATCTCCGCCAGAAAAAATTAATCGACAAAGTTACTGGTCTCAGCACAACTGGACAAATTCGACCTTCTGAATCACTGTCCATCTCCGCGATCCCTCAAAATAACAGCTACGCCGACATTTTCAAGGAATTTCCGAATTTAACCAAACCTCGATTCGCCTCTGCTGAAGCCTCAGAAGGGATCTTACATCATATTGAGACTCGAGGACCACCCGTCTCATGTAAGGTCCGACAACTAGCACCAGAAAAATACCGCGCGGCGAAGGAGGAATTCACTCGTCTTATGGAGCTAGGGATATGCCGTCCATCACGTAGCCCATGGGCCAGCCCACACCATATTGTAACTAAAAAGGATGGTACAATACGCCCGTGCGGAGACTATCGTTTGCTAAACAGTCGTACTGTACCTGATAGGTATGGAATCCCGAATATCCACGATTTCACCTATCATCTACACAACGCCACTGTATTCTCAACATTGGACGTGAACAAGGCGTATCATCATGTACCAGTCGCACCAGAAGATATCCCCAAAACCGCTATTCTGACACCTTTCGGTCTTTTTGAGTACGTCAAAATGGGCTTCGGGATGAGAAACGCAGCACAGACATTTCAGCGTTACATGGACCAATTATTCAGGAATATACCCTTCGTATTCGTGTACTTGGACGACATTTTGTTGGCTTCACGCAACGAAGAGGAGCACCGAGAACACTTGAGAACTGTTCTAGGTATCCTAGACAAACACGGGCTCACCCTGAACCTTGGAAAATGCGTATTAGGTCAACCTAAAGTAAAATTCCTCGGCTACGAAGTTTCTACAAACGGCATCAAACCTTTAGAGGACCGCATAAACGTAATCTGTACCATGAAGCCTCCCCAAACCGTCAAAGACCTCCGGCGCTTCCTGGGTATGGTTAACTTTTATAGAAAAAGTCTACCTAACGCGGCATCGGTGCAGAAACCACTCAATGCGTATCTCAGCACGTCTAAGAAAAACGACAGAACGCCTATTACATGGAATCGGTCCACACTTGAAGCGTTTGAGGGGCTAAAAACTCTTTTGACTAACGCTACCCAATTGACTCATCCAGTTCATAATGCATCACTCTTCTTAAAGACAGACGCTAGTGACATTGGGCTTGGAGCTTCATTGGAACAATTGGTAGACGGTACTTTCAGACCTCTCGGTTTCTTCTCCCGTACTCTGTCGCCTGCCCAGTCAAAGTACAGCACCTATGATCGAGAGTTGTTAGCCATATACGAAGCTATACGGCACTTCCAATCAATTCTCGAGGGACGGCAATTCACCGTGTTGACCGATCATCAACCGCTCGCTCATGTCTTCAAACGGAACTCCAGAACTACTTGTCTGCGCCGCCTACGATATCTCAATTTTATCTCTCAATTTACCACAGATATACAGTATGGAAAAGGAGAAGATAATGTTGTAGCGGACGCACTCAGCAGGATTGAAGAGATATCCCTATCGGAGGATTACAATGCCCTGGCAATGGGACAGGAACAGGACACCTCGATTCCATCTCTCCGCGCCCAGTCCAATCTTAAATTCGATTGTGTATCCGTGCCGGGAATGAACGTCAAGATCCTATGTGAGACATCCACCGGGAGTAATAGACCATACTTGCCTGAGTCATTTCGACGACCAGTTTTTCTAAAACTCCACAGATTAAGTCACCCTGGGATTAAAGCTTCTCGAAAACTGATTTCCCAGAGATTCTTCTGGCCATCAATGCATAAAGACATCGGCAATTGGACAAGGCAATGTTTAGCCTGCCAAACGTGCAAAACCACACGACACACACGTTCAGCGATCGGAAATTTTACACCGGCAGCAAAACTAGAACATGTACACATGGACATCATCGGCCCATTACCGCCTTCCCAAGGAAAAAGATTCTGTCTTACCCTAATTGATCGCAGGTCGCATTGGATGGAAGCAATTCCACTAACAAATATTGAAAGCAGCACAATCGCCAGAAAATTCTATAAACACTGGATTTCTCGCTACGGAATACCCAAGCGGCTCACCACCGACCAAGGTAGACAGTTCGAGTCAGATCTATTTGCCAAATTGACTCAAATGTTGGGCATTACCCGGATTCGAACTACGCCTTACCATCCACAAGCTAATGGAACAATAGAGCGGTGGCACCGAACGCTTAAAACAGCACTGACCACATACCTCGACTCGGAAAACTGGAGCAGGATTCTCTATCCGGTGTTGTTGGGACTCCGGGCTGCTGTTAAGAGGGAGGAAGGAACGTCTGCTGCAGAAATACTCTTCAATCAACCTCTACGACTGCCTGGAGAATTTTTCGTGCCTACGCCTCCTGTCAACACCTTCGACGACTTCTTGCGAAACTTCCAACAAGATATGCAACATCTCAGGGAAATGTCAAAATGGGGACGACCATTCATTAGTCCGGCGCTAAAAAACTGCACACACGTTTTTCTGCGGAACGACTCGAACAAACGGACGCTACAGCCCACATACAGCGGACCACACCAGTTTCTACAGAGGGATGACAAAACGTTAAAAATTTTGCTCCCGAATAGAGAAACCCGTGTTTCGATCGATCGAGTCAAACCAGCTTTCCTCTTTCCCGAAGAGATCGCCGTAAACCCTATGTCACCCAGTTTACCCCGCCCATCGCAAAACTCAACGGAAGAGCGTCTGCAACTGTCTCCATCGAGCCCCTATGGACCCACGATGGAAGACCCAGTACAGGCGGCAGATGTATCACCTTATTACACGACTCGTTCCGGACGAATTTCTAAACCGCCACTCCGGTTCGACCCGTGCTTATGACGCATCAACTACAAACGATACAAAAATACAAAACAAGCAATAGTGTCAGCTGACAGTTTAGAAATAGAAATGGAAGACCACGAACTGAAGAGAATATTGCAAGAAATGATTTTTCGCGAGCCTCCGGTCGAATCCCTGATGAGAGAGCAAATTCCATGGAGGACTCCTGAGAGAATTACCGTCGACACTATTCAACGAATAAGACCCAACGCCTACAACCCTACACCTCTTGAAAGAACAGCACCGAAGTGTCTATCCACCAATAGGTGTACACAGACACCAAAGCGTAAGTTTTTGAACGTCTCTTCTCACGGCGTCGTCATCTCGATTCTTCCGACGGATAAACAGACGCAGACGTAAGCCACACGCGAGTCGCGGAACGCTGGGGGCGGCGTGTGTTGTGTTCCACTCCATTTTTTATTCTTCGCTTCATCCGCGACTTAATTTTGTTCCTTCACATATTTATTAAATAAAAAAAGGAAAGATAGAGGAACGGGGGGGCAAAAAGCCCTATATAAAGCGAGCTTGAGCTCCAACAATTCAGTCGTCTTTTGGTCGTCACCGGTCGCACTTCCCCCCGTTCCTAAAGCTGACAAAATAAACTTTATTTTATTTTTATTTTTTTGTCCGAGAGCATCTCCGTGCACGATCCAGTGTCTCCGTGGCGCGCCCTAAAAGGCAACCCCGGAGCCTGAAGTCAACCACGGAGTACTCTCCTTCCCTTAGAGCATCTTCGTGCACGAATCAGTGTCCCCGTGGCGCGTCTCAAAAGGCAACCCCGGGGCCTGATCTCAACTGCGGAGTACTCTAGCCCCCAGGAACATCCTTGTGCGCGGGTCAGTGTCCTTGTGGCGCGTCCCAAAAGGCAACCCCAAGGCCTGACTTCAACCGCAAGGTGTTCCCTGGCCGACTCCGCGAGGTACGTTAATTGTAGACGGACCGGCATCGTTACAAACACCGGCCCACGCACTATAATTATTTTCCCTTTTTTCTCGAAATGGAGAATTTCAACTGAGTGGTCCTCATTGTCTTCTCCCTCACATTCCTCGAGGTGTTGCTTAAACTTAGACTACTGCCGCGTCAGATGCTCCTTTATCCTGTGGCGCACAGCTTTTCCAACTTGCCCGATATAGGTCGCCGAATGACATTCCCCACATCCCAGCCTATAAATACCGCTCCTATTCTCTAGAGCCACGGGATCTTTTAAGCGTGACAGACATGACCTCAAGGTCCCATTAGATTGGAACCCCAAACCATATATCCATTCTTGTTGAAGAGCCGTCCAACCTTCAACGACAACTGCCCCAGAAAGGGAAGGCGAATCCACTTAGTGTACCGTTGCTTCTAGACGCTTAGACTGGTAATCTCCCGTATGAGCCTCCGCATTACGTTTCCGACAAAGCTTCAACATCCCAATTCAAAATACTTCCGCCGCCACTGTCCTTTAGCCATTGTTTCTGCGCGGTCAAGGGTGAAATTTGTCTTCGTGATAAAGATTATCTACCCTATTTTGGCGCCTACATACTTTCGCACTTCCACTCCGCACCCCTTGATGTTAACTACAGAGTTCGAGGCGTACCGTGAAACTAATCATTATGCTCGTCAAGACGCCTAATGAAAATAGCTTGCGTGTACAACTGTTTTTTCGAAGGGGGAGAGAAAATGCTTTTCCACTAGAAATCTTCGCGATTGAATGGAATTGCTCGTTAGATCAGGGAATAAATTTAAACATTTAAACACTAATGAAGAAGAGCGAAGGATGTCAATTGCTTGTTCTTTCTTATATAAAATGTCTCTGAAACGTTGAAGTGTTCTAGAAACTTTTAGCGGAATCATCACCATTTACCCATTAATACTGATAGATTCTTCGTTATAATAATCCTTTTAACACCGGACTTGATGTCCCTCCCTCTATATTTGGCCGCTTTTTCCATCACGCACCCCTTCCTCTTGAATACAATTTCGGAAGATTGAAAAAGCATCGCACGGTTCGTTTAACACGGCGAAGAAAAAATATCGAAGTGGATTGATTTCGTATGAGTGACGATCAGGGAATTTGAAACATTTTTTTTACCTAAGTTCATAAAAAAAAAAAACATAATCAAAAGCGCCCAGCGAGTCATTGTGCATGGCTCAGTCACCCAGTAATTGAAATGTTTTTTTTTTTTTTTTTTTTTACATTCCTCATACGAATGTTGAAAGCTTACGAAACGAGTCTCTTTAGCACTCTCTTTGATTAATTTCAGGGCGGGAAATTGTCGATAGGCGTTATTCAGCATTAATGCCTATGCGCTTCACTCTTAAGGCTTTTCAACCATGCCTACAATCTACTTCGCCCATTCGGGAATAGCTCATAACACAGGATGGGAATGAAACGCAGTTTAATTGAAGAATTTCCTTGTCGAGCCGTTAAGACTTTTTTGTCCACGGACGAGCAATTTTATAGTCGACTTTTTGTCTTCCTTCACAACCAATTTGAAGGGAATTGGAAAAATAAATGAATAGCAATCGAAAGAGACCCTGTTTGTAACAGTTGGCAGGTTCACTTTGTGTATCCCGAACTTTTTCTTATCCTTTTTTCCGGAACGGACCGGCTGCTTTCAGATTAAATCACGCATTTTGATAAAAAAATTAGATTGTTTCATGGGTATGGGAATAATGAAAGATAATTTATACAAGAAAAAATCAAAATAAAGGGCAGGAACCCCATCAGTGTTTAAATTTCTACTCTCACCAAAAAGTTATTATTTAGCTTATTTTCTCTCTCTCTTCCTCTCCCACGCCCCGCCTGGACCCCGGTTGTTAAACAATCAACAGGTGGCTTTTCAAAGGGTCCCGAAAAGTTTATTTCAATAGTTCTTCAAGTGAGATTTATTGGTTCTTAATAAATTGCTTTATCCATCACTTTCCCTCCGAGCGTCCTCTCACACCATTCCTTATTCCTGAGCGCACAGTTTTTTTTTTTTTTTTTTCAAGACAAACAAAAGGAGTTTAAGACGTGATTCGGATTTTTTTACAGCTTTATAGGATGATCCAACTCCAGGCAGTAATCTCCCGCTTTCGGGGGGTCGTAAATCCAGATCATTGGCCGAGAAAAGAATTTGATCTTTTAAGGGTTTACTCTTCAAATGTGAACATATTGGACTTATTTATTATATTTTTCATACTCACTTAAGAAATTGCGTAACGGCGTCAATACCACTATCATCGATTTGTAGCGAATTAGCCGTGAAGTGTTTTAATGTCGTAAAAAAAATAAAAATAAATTGAATAATTTAATTAAGTCGTAATTTTTTGTCGTAAAAGTTGGCGTACATCAACCACGAAAAAATCCCATCGGCGTCGTTCAGCGATATCCCGCTCCCCTTTTTCAGAACAACCAGTGGATGCTCTCCGAAGGGTGGATACTGAATGAGCAAGGGTGCAACAGGCTAAAACGCTTCCGATTCCTGCACAGGCGCTTCGTTTATTTCTTTCTTTTTTTTTGGGGGGGGGGGGTCGCTGTCCCGCTTACCCCGTGTCTTAAAATTATTGTTTGAATCGTGTTGTAAGTCCTTGACAAATAGAAAAATTATGTTCGAGAAATTTCGTCGTAGCCTCCTTCGTATAATCCATCTGAGTGCTGTGGGCCAGGAGACCTTTTTCACTTTTGTATATCACATTTTGCCGACTTTTTTTGAATCCCCCTCTAGCACTTCGCCCTTCGTCCTTTTTCACCGCCTTGTCTTTCACATTACCAAAGCGAGTGCAAACAAACTTGAACCTTTTCCAAATATTATAAATTTAATTTATGATTAGAAAGAATCATAAATTATCTACTATACCATTCCTGAGCATAAATCCATTTTTATTTAATTAAAAGAAGTGTCTTTGAACTTGACAAAATTTGACTTTTTTTTCGTCTTGGAAACTCTCCAAATTCAATCAGTACAGGATGTTTGGCCGTGCTTTAAATTTACTTCAGTTTACAGTGAAGAGAATTTTAAAGTATAATTGCTTGCTGTTACTGCGATAAACCAGCCTTTTCTATCAGGTTTTCAACCAAAATTAAGACGCAAAACTTGACAGATACTCGTATCCGAAATTAAGACCCGTAACTTGCACAGTCGCGCGGATATTCATCCAGATGTATGTGAACCTGGTGTAGTGAAACAAGCGTCAAGTTGCGTCAAGTTGGCGGCACACATTTTGTTTTGTTTTTTTTAAATGTATGTTGCAGGGCTAAACAAACGAATGGTGCCATATTCGTCGTGTTTAGTGATATTTGTGCCGTCAGGTTTACGTAGGTACTGTTATATCCTTCACTACTCACTACAGTATTTACTACTGGACAAATGATTATTTATTCAATTTTAATAAAAAGAAGTCAGTTTTTCCTTTCAAGTTCTAAAAACTAAACGTGCATTTTTTCTTTTTCCTTTTTCACAATAGTTCCAAGGTCCTCATACAAAGACCTCAAAAGTTACAACAGTTTGGCGACGAGGATTAAAACAACAACATTGTCGTGATACGTTGCATCTCTTTTTCAAGTTTCGAGTATAATTTTTCTTTCTGATGGACGCGGATCAGTTTCAGCAACTCCTTGCCGTTTTTCAACAGCAGCAGGAAGCATTACTCGTTCAATTGTTAGAGCGAACCCGTCCCGAACAGCGCACAATTGATCAGGTGAATTATTCATCCATTTCGCCTTTTGAAAATTTCGATCCCAGACGAGACAAACTTTCATATTACCTCGAACGTTTCGATAATTACTGTTCAATGAAAAATGTCACTTCATCAAATGCCAGTGTAATCAATCCGTCTCAGTTTCAGAAATTTTTCTCCGAGCCCAATTTGTTAGAGGCTTACGCGACGACTGGCTTCGCGAGCAAATTTTACAGTCCGACGCCGTAAAATTCGATGACGTTTTAACTAAAGCAATCGCTCTCGAAGCGTCGAGAGTAGAGAGCAAGGAACTAACCAAACGTACTTCGCACGCTGTTTCAACGTTTGATGACAGCTGCAGTGCCGACACTCACAAGGTTTCCTCCTCTTCCATTCGCCGCCGTTCTACAAGTCGTCCTGGTTCACGGTCAGCTTTCCGATCATCAGACACTCGCAATTTTCATATTCGGTACAGTAGACCCAATTATCAGTCCCTCGGTATCGATAACCTCTGTTTCAGGTGTGGGATAAGTGGTCACAGAGTAACTGACTGCAAGCGTGATCGTTCACAAATTAAATGTGACTCTTGTAATAAAATAGGTCACGTTGCCAAAGTTTGTTTCACAACGCTAACGAAACCATCGCCTCCTCGAACGAATTTAGCACCCCCTTCGTCGTTGCACACTTTGTCCGACGATTGTTTCACATCAGAACATTCATACGGGATAAACATCCTACAAACCGTCCCAACCCGAACACAAGTCGTGGATTTATTCGAACTTAATCCAGATTCTGACAAGTATATTGTTTCAGTGATGCTGAACGGAAAACCTCAGCAATTTGAAGTCGATTCCGGCGCCAAGTTCTCCCTGATTTCTGAGCGGGATTTCAAACGTCTAAAACTGAATGTGCCAGTTAAAATTTCGAATATCGCCTTCCGTTCGTACACAGGTAGCATAATCAATTCACAAGGCAAAATTTCCGTTCTGGTTGCGTATCACGGAAAACAAATTATTGGCGATTTATACATTGTTCCCAACGGACATGACTCACTTCTCGGTAGACAATGGACATGAAATCAACCGCCATGCGACTCACCGGTTCATCACCGGTTCGATGAATGAAATCAAACATTGATGTCGAATTACTTGAAAAATACGTGGTTATATCTATTTTCATAATTTTTTTACTTTTACTTTGAAAAATTAACATTTTCTCTTGAATATTTTTCGTGAAGTCAGCGCATTTTTTTTTTTTTTTTTTCCTAGGCAATAGTAAGAAGAGACCTTAAGGGAAAGAAGCTTTGAAGAATGAGTGTTGAATCCGCTATTATAAATGGAGGACGGCTGAAAAACAAAGTCGGTTTGCCGCTTCATCAACCCTTTCACCACACAACCCACAAGTAACCCCATTTCTGACTTCTTAAAAGTTGAACAATAGAGTTTAGGAAAAGGATGGATGCGGACTCTTCCCTATCTTGATGTTTTATTTTGTCTTCTACATACACCATCCCGCCGTTATAATGCGGTGTCGGCCAACTTTTAAATTCACAAAAGAATTAACAATTTTTGGCGTGTTTCTTGGATATAAATAAAGGGCGAAAGTTTCAAAAGTTGAAATTGAACATTGTTTCACGAGTGTCTAAGTCAAAATTTTCCAGAATAAAAGATGAACGGCGTGATGTTGGGAAAGGGGTGGGAGAGTGGACTCACAGATATATGCATCAAGGGCAATTCTTGTCAAAGTGAAGCGAAGAATGTCAAGTTCTGGTGTTTGACAAGGCACGCACTCTGCCGAACTTTGGAAGCAAATTAAATTTTTTTTCAAGGAGTCTTTGACGCTCCTTCCCCCCAAAACGAATTTTCACCTCACCAGTGTCTCCTTTGGGCTTAGACTATAGAGTCTCGTCTAATTTTCTGAGGCGAGCTTGAAAGGATTTGGCAGGCTTCGGGGTTTTACGGTAAGGTCCGCGTTACGCAAAGAGGTTTTTTCTCAGTGAGAATAAGAGAGGAAACAATTTGGTTGGTTGCGAGAGAATTCACATCATCCATCGAAGTTCGGTTATTTAGTTTAAAAAAAAAGAAAACAAAATATTTACACAGCGTACGCATGAAATCACAGCAAGTTTTCGTCAAAGTGTACATTCATTACATCACGTGAAGCCAGTAATTACGTCGTTGTACTTTGTTATCATGAAAATGATACAAGCTCCGGACAGAATGCCTAAATTTTGTAGTAAAAACAAAACTAGAGGCGTAGAACGGCCGTCCCGAAGACTAAGTTTAATCGCTTCTTTCATCTCAGGAATCTGATTCAACAAAAAGCAATAAGTTTATGATGATATTGCATGATAGAAGTTTTAAAAAACAAGTATGTACAAAGAAACAAAATATTCGTCGAAAGCAATACGCTCCCCCTCCCCCACCGAACAAGAAAACCTTGAGTTTTCCTAGGACTCGTGAAATATATTGCGATATTCTCGAAACAATTTCACAACAATTCTCCACAATTAACCGCATCAATTCATCGTACACAAGAGTACTTTAAGGCAACTCAACGGGACCAATTCAAACAACGTTTAAACTTGGGCATACGCTAGTCCCCGGGCAAGATATCTAAAAACACTCATTTAATATTAATTTTGTAACTGATAAATAATGAAATGAGTTCTTTCTTCGTGAATGTGTTAAGTTTTGAAAAAAAAAAAAAAACGGGCCCCTTATTCGCTAAAGGCTCCCTCACTTAAATAAAATAGGGAACAACTTTTTGTTTTCTTGGAAAAGGGACTTCAAGATTATGGGAAAGTTCTTAAAATAACTGTAAATTTTTTTCGGTGGAAAATTTAATGAGAAAATGGAAAAAGCCCCCCCCCCCCGGTTAGATATTTAAATGTCTTTTAACGTAATGAATGCCTTGGTGATGATAAGGAACACGACTAGAGCAAAAGGGAAATAAAACTATTACAATTGGGCGCTGAGGATTAAAAATATATGAGTACCTATGAAGATTGGCTGGTGGGATGGGGAACCAACCCTTTCAGAATTAAAAACCAGGGGCGTAGGTAAAGGGGTGATATGGGGGATAGAACCCCCCCCCCCCCCACCCAGAGCTACAAGTATGCGAATGAAGGGGCACTAGTATACCAAAGAGCCTCACAAAATCTCCAAAAATGAGCGTGTCTCGTTGAAGTTACGTTTAGAAGATTTTCTCGAACTCAAGGAGCTCGAAATGGTCCGCGTTCGTCCATGCTTCCTTGGACTTCAGACCCCACGTAGTAGCGTACCGTGGTAGGGGCGAGGGGGGGGGCGCCCGAGAAGCTTAAATACGGAAAAATGAGGATTTTTAGGTTATCCATTGATGTAGGTATGTGAAGAGGTCGAACCGTAGGACAACGATTTGGCTACTTTCTACAAATTTTTGTTTATCCGACCTGGCGAATATAACGTTGCAAGTGATATCAGCAAAGACTGTGGGCCGAATATTCGATTGAGCCCCCGAAAGCGCTATTCTGGTGGCTCAAATTGAGAAAATTCACGATATCTTGAGGAAAATTCGTGGCTAAAAAGAGAAAATACACCGTGTCCCCAGTTTCATCAGGTCCTTAAAACCCAGTAAAGTGCTAATCGGCAACTTGCTGACGCGGCAAAAAATTGAAAAAATCGCTAATATTCGTGTCCATACCTGCGAAAAGGCGCTTAAATTCCTGGTCTCGCGATGTAACTTCCAGACTAAATAATATTGAGGAAAAATCGCTGATTCGCGGTGCATGGAGTCCATTCTACGAATAAATTGTGGAAATCAAAGCAAAAGTGTTGTTTTAGGGCCAACCCAGCGGTTAAAATTGAGAAAACACGCTATAATATTGACAAAAAAAAAATACGCTTTCAGGTAAAATTGGACATAAATGGCAAATTCACAACTGAAATTGCGAAAAATCGCCCTTTCGCATTATATGAAAGGGAATATATGCTAAATCGCCGCAAAATTAGCGTAAAACGCTATTCAACAGCTGAAATTGGGAAAAATCGCTAATTTGCAATTGGCGGATATAGGTGAGGAAAAACGTTAATTCGCGGATGCAAATGAATAAAATCACTAATTCGCGGCTAAAATTTAAAAAATTACTAATTAGCGCAGCTAAATTTGAGAAAAACGCTAATTTTCAGTTCAAATCGGGGAAAAGTGCTAATTCTCAGCTAAAAATGGCTAATTTGCAGCTTGAATTGAGGAAAACGCCAATTCTTGGCAAAAAGCTATCTTGGAGAAAAGTCGCAGCTAAAATTTAGAAAAAGCGCCAATTCACTTCTAAAATTCATTAACATCACTAATTCTCGTATAAAGTGTGGTGAAATTTTTAATTATATACGCGCCTTATTCCCGTCTTAATCTGAAGGCAACTTTGTGGCTAAAATTCAAAAAACCGCAAATTCATGCACGGTTATAAGGAAAAACAACGCTGATTCACGGGCTAGAACTGAGAAGAAGCAGTAAGCTATACCTTTATTACCTAAACATAATATAAAATTGCTAATGCGGTGCTAAAGTGTGAAAAAACCGCTAATTTGCAGGTAATATTTAGAAAATAAATAATTAGTCTGGCCAAAATTAAGAGAATTTTAAAAGTTAATTTTAAGCCTGAATTGATAAAAAGTGCTAATTTGCGGCTAAAATTGAGAAACATTCTAATTTTCGTCAAAACTGAACAAATTCGTGGCTTCTAAATGCAACTTTTGAGGTAGAAATTGAGAAAAAGCGCGAATTCACGGCACTGGGTGAAAAAACTGCTAATGCGTGGGTTAAAAAAAACCCTAATTTGTGAAAAGCCCTCTATTTGGCGGCTAATATTGAGGAAAACGCTTAAGAAAAACTCTAACTTTCAGCTAAAACTGAGAAAAGTGCTAATCCCCTGCTAAGAAAATTGAAAAAATCGCTAATTTGCTGCTAAAATTGAGGAAAGCTCAAAATCTCGTGGAAAATTAAGAAACTCGCTCACGGGATAAAAACGCTGCTTTGCTGCTAAAGTTGAGAAAAAGCGCAAATTCATGGTTATGGGTGGCGGGGGGTAACCCTCTAAAAATCGCCCAACGGAGAGATTTTTAAGGTCATTTCTTCTGAGTATTTCTATTTGAGCCGTAATTATGAGTCCCGTTGTGATATGCTCAATTGACCAATGAGTGCGGTTTCCTTCCCAACCCCAACATCATTGAGTGGCCACCACTGCCCCTTAAATTGGGTAAAAGTGTGCGTTTTGCTTTAGCACTCGTATCATCGACTTCGTCGATCTGCATCCGGGAGAAGTTCATGATACTAGCAGACTAGCCTCTACTCTACTCATTCCATAACGGAAAGATTTATCGAAAAGAAAATTCTGGAATGTCTGGATGAATCAAGGATTAATAGTAATTTTGTTGTCGGGCAAGGCTATGATGGGGCCAGAAGGATGTCCGATAGATTCAAGAGTGTGCAGGCTCGGTGGAAAGATGGCTAAAATGTGAAATTACCCCCTCCCCTCACCAAAACGAGATTTCAATCTGATCCCCCCCGAAGACATTCCTACCTACGCCACTGTTAAAAACAAAACTACAATATAACGAGTCTTCCCATTCAGTTTCCATACTTAATTACTTACCAGGTGAGTCAATGAAATGTACAGAAACAGTCCACCCGCGAAGGCGAAAATATAGTGAGAGCCTTCGAGCTGTCCCAAAATGATGCCGATAGCGAGGCCGCCGAAAGCTGTGCACGCCGAAGCGAAATTGTACAGCATGGCTTTCTTAAGAGACATTCCCGACTGTAGAAGAATGGCGAAATCCCCTGTAAATGCGTGTGGAAAGCGAGAGAAAGGAGACAATTTTAAAATAAATGCTCCACACGTGATGGGTTGGGGGAGCGAGGCCCGGGCTTTGTTGGTGGGCGCATAATCTCACCGAGCTCGTGAGGGAATTCTTCGCAGGCGACAGCCAAACTGAGTCCCATGCCTGTGGCGATGCTTCGCGAGTATCCGGCACCGATGGTCATTCCATCGATGAAATTGTGAAGGCCGTCACCGAATATGATCATCCAAGCGACTGTACCCACTTTCTTTTTCGTTTGTCCAGCGACCTGTTGGGAGTGGAAGAGAAGTTACAAGTTTACACGTTATTGATGATCACATATCAGTGGCATCGAGAAAAAATACATGGCAGGCTCGCTGCTGATAGCTCGTTATATGAATTTTCACGATCACTATCAGAACGAAACTTCAAACTTCCATGCTAAAATTAAGGAAAAGTGCCATTTCATATACCACAAATTGAATTAAATTGCTAATTTACGGGTAAAATTGAGACAAATCACTAATTCACGACTAAAATTGAGAAAAACATTGATTCGCGGCTATAAAATTAGTAAAAACGTTAATCTGCGGCTAAAATTGAGAGAAAGTGAAAGTTGTTAAGCGCAAATTCGCTGTTAAAGTGTAGAAAAACGCAAAATAAACGTCTCAAATTGGATAAAAATCACTAATTCACGGACAAAATCTAGAAAAACGCCAATTTGCAGCTAAAATGGAGAAAAAGTGCTAATTCACGGCTCGCGAATAGGGAAAAATTTCCAATTCATGAGTTAAATTGTGACGAATCACTAATTCGTGGATGGATTTAAGAAAAACGTCAATTCACCCTTGAAAGTAATTGGGAAATCGCTGATTCGTGACAGATATCGAGAAAAATAGCTAATTTGCGGATGAATTAAGAGAAACGATGATTAGCGGATAAAGTGGAGACAAACGCAAATAAACTGCTAAAATAGAGAAAAACGCCAGTTCGCGCATAAAATGTAGATACCACACATTGACGCGACTTCTCAAGGCAACTTCGTGGCTAAAACTATACAAAAAAGCTCTAATTCTTGGCTGGAATTGGGAAAGAATTGCTAAATCAGAAGTAAAATTGGAACAAATGAGTAATTGCCGCTATAAAATTAAGAAAAATCAGCGATGAATCGCTGCTAAGGTTCAGCTAAGGTTGAAAAAAATGTCAATTCATGGGTTTCTCGAGGCAATATTGTGACTAAAATTTTTTTGGGCATAGCCAGGGGGCAGGGGTGGGCACTTGCCATCGCCTAGGCTCGAAAACGCAATTTTCGCGTGGAAAGCATCAAGCAGCTGCCCTGACCCACGGATACCATTAAACAGTTAAAAATCAAACAGGGTTGCCGCCACATTTTGTTAGATCCAAATTTTTGCAGGTCCCCGAGTTATGAGAGAAAATCCCCTGCTCTTATTAGAATAGGAAACCCGTGCGAAATGACTAGATCAGCTAATTAAAGAAGGATAAATAGCTAAAGAAAATAGAATGTAAGTCAGTCGATAGTAGTAACGCGTAATGTAAAGTTGTGTCTTTGTGTTGAAAAAAATTAAGTTTTCTTTAATAATTTAAAAGAAGGCCTAATTGAAGAAATTAAAAAGGGTGATTACACAATTAAGGAAGGCCTATACGAAATAAAGGTCAACAAAATTAGATGCCTCGTTGAATCAAATGAGCTCATGACAATTTATCCTGAGCCCATGGATATCGACGAAGTAGCTATTGTCCAACCTGATGAAACAAAATTACTAGACAGGAACCGAATCGAAGAACAGTTGCGCTTAAGTCACTTAAATGAAGAAGAAAAATTTAAAATTGTGAACCTTATTCAAAATTATCCCGAAATAATTAAAGATGAAAACGAAAACCTCAGTGCCACCAACCTCTTGAAACACATCATTTATACAAAAAACGAAGTTCCAATTTATTCCAGAAACTATCGGTACCCCCAAATTTACAAAGAAGATGTAAGAAAGGAAATCAACAAATTGCTAGAAAACAAAATAATTCGTCATTCGAACTCCCGGTTGTCCCTAAGAAGCCTGACGCTTCAGGTAAACGAAAAATAAGAATGGTGATCGATTACCGAAAATTAAATGATAACACAACTGACGATAGATTCCCATTGCCCAACATCAAAGACCTATTAGGAAAGATCGTAAGAGCGACGTACTTTAGCGCTCTAGATTTAACGTCCGGATTCCATCAGATCGAAATGTCTGAAGAATCAATTTCAAAAACAGCTTTCAGCACCGAAGAAGGTCATTATGAGTTTCTTCGAATGCCATTTGGGTTAAAAAATGCCCCGCCCACTTTTCAGCGTGCAATGAATTTAATTTTTTCTAACATCCCCAACACCTTAGTGTATATGGACGATATTATAGTATTTTCAGACAACATTTAAAAACCACCTTTGAACTATTAAAGAAACATAATTTAAAAATACAGTTGGATAAAACCGAATTTTGTAAAAAAGAACTCTTGTATTTAGGCCATGTCATATCTGAAAAGGGAATATCCCCAAATCCAGAAAAATTGACCGCCGTAAGGAATTTCCCTATTCCACGATCGCAAAAGCAAATTAAACAATTTCTAGGTTTAACAGGGTACTACAGGAAGATGATAAAAAATTATGCAAAAATTGCTAAACCAATCACCAATTTATTGAAAAAAGAAAGTGATCCCGATTACCAAAACCCCGACTATATTCGAGCCGTTGACGAAGTAAAGAATGTATTAAAAAATAGCCCCATCTTACAGTTCCCTGACTTCAGTAAAGAATTCATGTTAACAACTGATGCTTCAAACTACGCGATTGGCGCTGTCTTATCCCAAAATTTCGACAATAAAGGTCTTCCCATTGCTTTCGCTTCACGAACTCTTAATAAACATAAAGAACAGCTTAGCACTAGCTTTTCTGCTCTGATCAACAAACTATAGAAAACGAAATTCTTGATCAAATATTTTTAAAACTTCAATCCATAATCGAGATTAAAATCCCTTCGGTAAAAATAAAACGATACAAGAAACTAAATATCGATGTAGAAGAAAAAGAAGATCGAATAGAACTAATTACCAATCAACACTGCGGAAAAACCTGTCACAGAGGAATCAATCCGAAGAAAAAGTATTATTGGCCTGGAATGCTAACAGAAATAACTAAATTCATAAATAACTGCAGCACCTGTAAACAAGTCAAATATGACAGGAAACCCCCCCCAAACCAGAATTCAAATTAACCCCTACTCCAGATAAGCCATTCGAAAAATTGCAAATGGATATTCTTTTTTATAACAACGCTCTCTTATTAACCCTGATTGATTGCTTCTCAAAAAAATTATTTGCATATAAACTCAACAACAAAAATGCAGTTGAAATAGTTAATAAATTGAAGGTATATTTCGGTACTTTGCCGGCGCCCCTAGAAATTCAAGCAGACAATGGAGCCGAATTTGTAAATAACACTGTTAAAAATTTTCTCGAATTCAATAACACTAACCTCTATCTAACAACACCTAATTATCACAACTCAAACGGATTAATTAACAGAGCACACTCCACTCTTATAGAAATAATGAATATTATAAGAACCGAAAACAAAGATATATCCATGACAAATTTAATACACCTAGCCCTCAACGCATATAATAACGTTTGGCATAACCAACCCCACCGAACCTAACACAAAATTTATAATGGAACAGAAAACTAACGAATTCCATAAAGAAAGACATCTTATTAACAAAGCGATAAAAGAAATTATTGAAAAAGAGAAGGAAGACAGAACCTCTCTACTTAATAAAACTCGTGAAAAAATTGATATTCCCGAAGGTGACGTATATATCAAAACTTACGTTAGGAATAAGGCAAAAAATAAGTATAAGAAAGCACATTACAGTAAAGAAGAGAATGAAATAAAGATAGGCAAGAAAAAGGGTAAAGTTCATCCAAACCAAATTAAAAGACCAAGAAAATGGGAACAACATACCGACCAAAATATTTTATTTCAGAGCAAAAATGAAGACCCTAATGAATCTCGTAATCGTGATTCTCCTCAGCCAGGAACAAGTTCAAGCGTTTAAAATTACTGACCTATCTCATGGACCAGGAGTTATACCCATCAAAATTCAAAATTCTTATATTTTAAAAGATTATTTCACCTACGTTCACTCGATCAATCTAACTTCTATTCAAGAAGAATTAAACTTTATTTCTCAGACCCTTAATACAAAGATAACAGTTAATAATTCAATTAGAGAATCATATGTTGATGTATTTTTTTTTTTTTTTGTGGAGGCGCCGGGCTTTGAACCCGGCAGGCGCCTAAGCCTCACTTGGGCTCCAACGCCATACCCAGATCTAACTGTGCACTTCACACCCGTACTACGCGGGCGTTTCGGTCGGTGCGCGGTTTGTTGAACGCACATCGCCGGGAACGCCCACACGAAGTTGGGTGTGCCGTGTCACAGCTCGCCGCAGCCTTATAGTGTAATGGGCAATGGCTGGATTCGAACCCAGGCCCGCTGGGTTGTGAAGCGAGCATTGTATCCATTACACCATCGAGGCGCGCATATGTTGATGTATTGAAAGAGCAGACGCTCGTAGCCCAACAAAATTTGTTAAAGTCCCACGTAGAGTACGCTCAAGATAAGCTAAACCATATCGTTTCTAATACCGCCCACTCCAACAGAAAAAGTTCCGACAGCAGCCTGTCGGAAAAAGTGCATTTCATTCATGCGACAATCGAGTCAAACCTCATAAGTTAGAACGATATCAATCAACTATGAATCACATTTAGGCCGTGGTATAGAAAGTCAAAATCATAAAATCGTGTTTCTTTTTACCGCAGGCCCCTTTTTTGGCACCAACTTGGTGGATTTGGTTCACAAGGGTCTCATACGAAAGCGCGTTCATTTCTCATTACTCGTGTCAATTTTGGGGGCAATTGCAGCAACAGCCGTGCGGTAGCGAATTTTCAACTAATTCAGACCCCTCTTTCACACCGTTCCCGTGGACCGATTCATCTGGATCACGAACTCGTCCGAGATATTCACGCTATTGATTTTTAGACCAAATTTGGTTGCCCTAAGTCAAAAATTGCGACCGTGATCGTGCTAACAAGCGAGGGCCATATATATATAATATATATATATAATCGAACCGACCTCGGATTCGTGTTCTAGGGATTCTGAAACGTGAAAAAAAAGTATCACAACCCATATGTGCGACCATCAGGGCGAGACCAATAGTGCATTTTTTGAATTAAATGCACTAAAAAGAGGCCTATTCAATGCTTTAGGAACCGCGATCTCCTGGATCACGGGAAATTTAGATGCCAACGACAAAAAAAAGTACGACGAATTAATTCATAAGCTTGAAATAAATAACCTCCATCTTGAACATAATGTTGAGAACGAGCTATCTGTAAATAAAAAACTTATCGACTCTAATAAACATATTTTAGCCATTAGGAATAATAATGTAAAAATTAAGAAAATCCTAGATTCCAACTTAGGTAGTGTAGTTGAAAATAATCAACATCAACCCCCAGGGGGCATCTCTGTCCGAGATGCTACGGGCGTGGCAAGCCCGGGGTGCCTAGCTGAACCCAGACTATCCCAAACTCTTCAAGTCTGGGTCGAACCCTCCCCCTATCATTTCCTAGACGGCGTGGCGCGGCGTTGTGAGGCGGTGGGGCTCTCTTGTGCTTGGGTGCTCCCTGTGGGGGCGCCGTCGGCATGTTCGAGGGTACAGCGTATGTCTGGAAGTTGTTGGGACCTTCTTCCAGTGCCGCTACAATGCCCCCACACACTGACCTAGTCATGTCTTAGGGTGTGTGTGGGGGTCGGTGGGTGGGGCCCGAACCTTCTATTAGCCTTGGAGGAGGCTGCCCTGAACCACCAGCGAATAATCCCCCAGCTTGTAGTAGTGCCGGATGGCGACCGGACGGGACCCTGCTGTTTGTTGGGGGGGGGGGCTGCGCCGAGGCCACGGGTGTGGTGTGGGTGCCCTTATCAGGGGGCTAGCCCACATTTGAGTAGGCCCTGGCGCCTCCGCGACTGTGCTGCGTCCGTCAACTATCCTTCCCTTCCACCCCCCCCCCCTAACAACCATGAAATCTACAAAACCAGTAGAATCAGGTCCCAACCACCTCTCTCCCGTGGGTTCTCCCAACCCACTCCGCATTGACATCCCTACCGATGATATCCCCCCCACCACATCCACGTCAGGGGCAGTAGGACCTATCCTTACTGATACCCCTACGACTACCACAGCTGGAACTATTCCTAGCCTAATGACCATCACCGTTACAATGCCCACTAACACTCAACCAATCCAAACGTCTCCCAAAAAATCAAGTAAAACTGTTCCCTCTTCCAGCCAGAAGGGTGAAGTACCTACAATTAAAAAGCCCCTTAAATCGACCACTTAGTCAAGAAAATCCTCACCCTGCAGACACCCAAACCAAACAACTGAAAACAGGATCTGTCCCAACCCCTGTCACCCACCATTCAAACACCGACTCCCAAATGTCCTTAATTCCCCCTTCGCCTTACACCATTGATCCAAAAACACTCTCCCAAATCACTTCAGACCATTATCCCAAGCATTGGATAATCGAGCGATCAACTGATAACTTCAGCAAGCTCTGCCCATTTAAGCTTAATCACGCCCTTACGGAATCATTGGGACCCCTTAAAAATGTCTCTCGAATGTCCAGAGGACGCCTCCGAGTTGAGGTCATGAATGCATCCCAAGCCAAAAAAGTCCTGGACCTTACTACCTTAGGTGATATGACCGTTAATATCACGCCCCATGAACAACTTAACACAGTTTGTGGAGTTGTTTTATGCAGAGATTTCCTAAACTCTTCGGACGACGACATCCTTGCGAGACTCGAACACAAGCGGGTTGTGCGTATTCGCCGCATATCCCGTCGTGTACCGGGCTCCGCGAACCGTGAGGACACTGGTCTCTTTGTCCTCACCTTTAACCAGACTGAACTCCCAACAACCATTAAAGCCGCCTTTCATCGACTCCAGGTGCGCCCGTATATTCCAGATCCAATGCGCTGTTTTCAGTGCCAAAGATTCGGTCACACTGCCGAACAACTCAACGTCTGTGTCACTGCGGCCTTCCCTTTTATGAGAATCACCGCTGTGCTGACCCACCCACCTGCGTCAACTGCTCTGCAAATCATTTCAGTAGCTCTCGCACCTGTCCCAAATACCGCATCGAAAAAGACGTTATAGCACTCAAAATCACCCAGAATATGCCCTTCAAAGAAGCTAGAGCTCTTGCTCAAAGTAAAAGTCGACGGCTACCTGATGTGGAAGTTCACGCCCTACCCCTCCCCTGTTCACAACTACTCCTGCAGCGATTACTTCTACCCCTGCCCCCTCCTCCCCTACTTTATTCACAACCCCTTCCATCCCGCTGACTACCAGTACCCTACCTGACCCAACAAGGGATCGACTACCAAAACCTCAACGAACCCGCACACCCCGAAACACAGTGTCCCTAACTACTCCGGAGCCAATGGCTAGTGCAACGGAGCCACTATCCAGTGGATCGGAAACTGGGGACACTGATAAAACACACGTTAGTGGCTCTGAAAGTACACCCTTCACGACAGTGACGAAAAAGAAAAAGAAGAAGGGTTGGCCTAAAGGCAAACCTAGAGGCTCGGTGATGATCATCGATGACCCTCCGGACGGCTAACACCATGACGACAACACGAGCAAACACATCCGTCTCTAACCACTTGAATTGCTTTTTTCAATGGAATATTCGAGGTGTACATTACCACGCGGATGAACTCAGATATTTAACCAAAACCCATAACCCACTGGTCCTTGCTATTCAAGAAACACATTTTACTCAAAATTTTGCCTACTCTCTTGCCAATTACTCACTTTACCACAAGTCTCTCTCTCCAACCCCTAACGGTCGTAGACACGGGGGAGTTGCCCTATACGTTCATCAAGCCATAACAGCGAACTTTGTGCCGCTTTCCACACCCTTACAGGCCATCGCAGTGCGCATCACTATTCCATTTCCACTCACTATCTGTTCCCTCTACTTACCTGACCAATCCTGGTCCAATGAATCAATTGAAGACCTTCTCCGGTCACTACCTACTCCCTTTTTAATACTCGCTGACCTGAACCTGCACCACGAATCTTGGGGATCCTTCCGCTCCACCTCAAAAGGTATACTCTTTTATGATATCCTCAGTAATCACAACCTCGTCACCCTCAACGACGGACAACCCACGCATTTCGTATCTCGTTCCAGTTCCTTTAGGGCGATTGATGTTAGCATTTCCACTCCACGGATTGCTACTAATTTCACTTGGGTGCCTCTCGATAACCTCCATTTCTCAGACCACTTCCCCATCCTCTTACATTTCTCTCGACCCCTTCAGTTACAACAACTCCCGCCCCGCTGGAATCTAACTGATGCCGATTGGACCGCTTATCAAACTCATCTTACATTCCCTCCACTTACCGATGATACCAGTACTAATATTAGCGAATTCAATAGAGCTATTACTGCTGCCGCCACGCATTCCATACCCCGAAAAACGTCTCACTTACACCGCACACCAGTTCCCTGGTGGACCCCCGAAATTCAACGAGCCAACCGACTCACTAAAACTGCATTCAACAAATTTAAGAGGCATCCCACCCAGACTAACCTCATAAACTTCAAAAAACTACAAGCTTAAGAACGAAAACTAAAACAACAAGCAAAACGCTTATCTTGGACCCAATTCACTTCGACAATTTCTCACAAGTTACCCTCGAAGGATGTCTGGCGCCGAGTGAAAGCCTTGAAAGGAACTTCACAAGCATCTATGCCTACTTTCCTCGTCAATAATGACAACCAACTTCTTTCCTCACCCCCTGACTTAGCCAACCACCTTGCAGATTACTACTCCACTATCAATGAAAACTCTACCACCAATCACCAACCATCCCGTTTAACTCCTGTTCCCGACCCGATCAATGACCCTTACAATGAACCTTTCACAATGGGCGAACTCAATCGCGTATTACAAAACCTCCCTCGAAATAAAGCGGCCGGTTACGATAGTATTCCGAACGAACTCCTTCAAAACCTACCCCTCTCTGGTAAACTTCACCTCCTAAATCTACTAAATTCACTCTGGCAGCAACAAGTTTATCCCACGGCTTGGAAGATCGCTATAATTGTCCCCATTCATAAACCAGGTAAAAATCCTCAGTCTGCTGTAGGATACCGCCCTATATCACTCACATGCTGCACTGGAAAAATTTACGAATCACTTATTAATTACAGGTTAAATTTCTACCTAGAAAAATATCACCTCTTAAATCCCCATCAGACAGGTTTTCGGAAAGGGTACAGCACCATTGATCAATTATCTTATCTCGAACAATACATACAAAACGCCTTCCTTAACCGTGAACACGTCAGCGCAGTATTTTTTGATATACACCATGCGTTTAACACCATTCAACGCTCCGCTGTGATTGAACAACTCTATTCATGGGGCCTTCGAGGTAACCTGAGAAACGTAATTCAGAGTTTTCTCACCGACCGAACGTTCTGCGTGCGAGTCGGAAATGAGTACTCCTCCCCCCGTCACCAACTTGAAGGAGTACCACAAGGGTCCGTTTTAAGCGTCACCTTATTTCTAATAGCCATTAACGGCCTAACAAATAACCTTCCTGCCGAAATGCATACTTGCTTCTACGCAGATGATCTTGTTATTTTTACAAAACACCCGAACCGATCCCCCAATTACACAATATTCCAGAACTCATTAAACCAGCTGGTGACTCAAGCTTCCAATCGGGGACTTAGTTTCTCTGCTGAAAATACTGTTGCCATACACTTCTGCCGACTCCGTCACGATCACACTCCTTTACAATTTACCTTGGATAACTCCCCTATTCGATACGTAGAAACTCACAAATTCCTAGGGATTCTCTTTGACCACCAACTCCGCTGGAAACCTCATATTTCATACTTGACCGCCCGCTGTCACAGAGACCTCCATCTTCTGAGAATTTTATCGAACCATTCCTGGGGTGCTGACCCGTCACAATTGTTGAAAATATTTAACGCCCTACTCTACTCAAAAATCGAATATGGCTATACTGTATACGGCTCCATCCGCCGCACTTGGCTCAGTCCCCTGGACCGAATATCTGCGAATTATCCTTGGTGCCTTTCGCACGACCCCGTGCGAGACCCGTGTGAGACCCCCTAAGTGGTGTTTGCACACATAAATCCATTTTCGCACTAAAAACCCAATTTTTCATATTCCAATTAATTCCCGGATCTGGCTCGGGGAAAAACAAATTTCTCGGATTTCACTCCAAAGAAAAAACATATTTGCGAATTTTTCTCAACAACAAAAAAAAAACGTTTTTACATGCTAGGCGGATTTTTGTTACTATCGAACACGCCTGGAGATCAAATTCGGAGACCGTTTTTGCTGATTTTGGGCACTAAAAACCAAATTCACCGGGTTTTGATTAACTAAAAACCCACTTTTGCGGGTTCCTCTGAGAGCCATTTGGCCGAGACTAGTTTGGAGGGGGCTGAGGGGGAAACAGCACAGATTTTTCGTGGCTGACAATCCAGTTTTGTGCAGTTGCCTCAATCGGATGTTGCACACCATAACGTCAATTTTGCGGATTTTGCGCGCTAAAAAACCATTTTCTTGAGCTCACAAAATCCTCGCCACTGTGTAATTTGGTTTTTGGCTTTCTGCATCCCGACCCGCGACCCGGTCAAACGCACGGCTAAGGTCCAGATTCACCAGAACAGTCACCCGCCTGCCATCAATGCCCCTTAGGATATCCCCTGAGACCTTTAACAAAGCGCTTTGGGTGCTATAGTCACGACGAAACCCCGACTGAAGGCCATCAAGGAGATTACCCCCTTCATGGTACTCGGACATTTGGCTGAAAACAGCTTTTTCAAGAACCTTCGACGCCAGGGGCAGAATAGCAATTGACCGAAATTGCTCAGGGGCAACCGGCTTACGAATCTTTGGCAGCGGGAGGATTCTACCTCGCTTCCAAATCAGAGGCACAGTTCCATTAGTCAAGGAATAATTGATCAGGTGTGTCAGCACCGGGAGAAGAGCGGGAAGTCCAAGTCTAATCATGGGAAGATTAATACCATCAGCCCCCATAGCCTGGGTTGATATCGACGTTCTCAACATCATCCTCACACACATCGCTGAAGAAAAAGTTGGCATCATGATAACGCACCCCTTCCAAAATATGGCCCACCTCCTCGTCATCGGGCGGCGAAGAAAACTGGTTAAGTATGAATTCACATCGTCCAAAGGGATGCTGATCTTATTACCACGTCTTTTTCCACTTCCAAGCCCCAAGCCACGTAGTCGAGCCCATATGGTTGACGGATTCTTACTTTCCCCAAAGAGGTCACATACTATTGAAATAGGAAATATCGCCCTTGACATACATTGCCAATCCCCCTCGACTCCCAGAGGTACGATCACAGCGAATCAAAGATAGTCCCGAGCACTCCACCTTCCGGTCATCAATCGAATCACGCAGCCACGTTTCACTCAAACAAATTACATGAAAATCGGACCTGAACACAAATGCTCTGAAGTCAATGAATTTACTCGGCAGTGAACCAATATTAACGTGACAAATTTTCAAACAACTATCCATGATCAGTCAGCAAAACAGTCGTCGTGCTCGGGTAACTTTTCCAAACAAAAAACACAGCCATCTCACACTTCGTCTGCAAAAAAGAACTATCGAAGTTTTCAAGTTAAGAATGAAAAATAAAGAAAAAGCGTAAGAGCAAAACCTATGTATAAAAAACCTAACAATGAACAAAATATTAAATATGTGTAGAAACAAGGACATGATAAATGGCGATACATACAGAACTAATTGATACGGAACTGCGAAACGCTGAAGATCACCATGCCTCTAGATGACATGCGCTCGATCACCCTCCTTTACCCTCACTAAGACCTTTCCGTTGCTCGTGCAGACGAAGACAAGAGACCCAGCCTTTTTTAGCTCACGGGCATGGTTGAACAATTTCGATTGAGGGGCGATAATCTTTCATTGACGTAGACGGCTGCATGCGTACGAAGTCCGATATCAACCGTGGAGAAATCCCGTTTCACCTTCCTCTTTCGCACAAGCTCATGTCTAAGGCTCCTGTCAGCAAGCGTAACTAAAATTGGTGGATCATGCGAAAATTGTGGTCCCTTTATCCCAGAAGTCTAAGGGCGAGGCAGCCTGAACGCGTCCTCTATGTCTTTGGGCGACAACTCCACTCCCAAACTGAGCGCGACCTTATGAGTCAGCTCACGGACATTCTCACCGCTTGAATAAGGAATAGGTACTGTTGCTGGAGAGCAGAGGGGACTGTATTATATAGGGAGAGCGATTGATAAATTTTGAGAGACCGGAAAATGGAGTTAACTAAATTTTTGGAAAAGGAAAGAGAGAGAATGAGACTGACTTTTAGTAGGTACCTTGAGATTTGAGACAACTTCAGCGAAGGCGTTTTTGTGTACTTCTTTCCTCGAGGAGACACACACACTTCCTTCTTTTCCCGGCTCGATCGCGAAAAAACTCATTCCGAGAGGGAGCGGGTGGGGAGCATAGGAGGATTGGGGTAGGGAGCGTCTCTACTACACTAATTTTTTAAAGAACGGCAGTTTAGCAATAACAAACCGCCCACCAAAAGCGAGAGCTTTTTACTTTGGAGTAAACTTAACTAGAGTTGGGTAAAACTAAAACATAATGTAGATTAATGAGAACGAGACTTTTCTAGGCAAACTTAACTTAACGTAACCTAAGTAGAGAAATTTGAAGCTAGCAATAGGTTTAATCGAGATGGGGCAGGGGCAGCATACGGTTTATGGCTCGCTGGTATGTTTTCCCTTTGATGAGAACATCTGCGACTCTAACTTGTTGGTCAGGGCCTGGATACGTGGTAATTACCCTGCCGAGAGGCCATGTAAGAGGAGGGGCGTTTACATCTTTGATAATTACAATGTCGTTTTCTTGAAGAGAAGGCGAATTTTTTGTCCACTTCGTCCGGATTTGGAGCTCCTGGAGATATTCTTTGGACCACCGATTCCAAAAAGATCTCAAGTTCTGGTGTATCAGAGTGAATCGTTGATTGAGTCGAAGATCATCGGGATCTAAGGGCTGTGGAGGAACGAGGAGAGGACTACCCACGAGAAAGTGGCCTGGAGTCAAGTAATCGACGCTGTCGTTCGGGTCATTAGACACGTATCCAAGCGGTCTGCTGTTGAGTATGGCTTCGATTTTTGAGAAAAACGTCGACATTTCTTCATGGGTAAGAGGGGTTTCCCCGACAGTGCGAACGAGATGCCGCTTTACTTCCCGAATCATTCTTTCATGGAGACCGCCGAAATGAGGGCTTTGCGGCGGATTGAAATGCCACTTTATTTCCTTCGAAGTCAGGAGTTTCACGATCTCCGGAGCGGAGTCCCGGATAAGGGTTGCCACCTCTTTGAGATGGTTCGAAGCTCCAACTAGGTTGGTACCTCGATCTGAGAATATGTTTGCACACAGTCCTCGACGGGAGATAAAGCGATCCAGAGCCATCAAGAGGGATTCCGTTGTCAAAGATCGGAGGAGTTCCAAATGGACTGCTTTGGTGGAGAGACAAACAAACAAGATCAGATAACCTTTAGCTATTCGAGCATTACGTCGTAGGTGCTCCTTGAGTTTAAATGGGCCGGCACAGTCGAGAGTGGTGTTAAGAAAGGGCCGACTTTGTTCAAAACGAATAGCGGGTAAGTCAGCCATTTTCGGCTGAGGGGGTTTACCTTGAAAGCGGTAGCATTTGAGACAGCTACGATTCTGGGACTTGATGAGTCGTCGCAGGCCTAGGATCCAGAATTTGCGTTGAATCAACGATTGGTTGAGCTGGGCGCCTCCATGTAGCGAGACGTGGTGGTAAAAACGACAAATGAGGGATGCAAGCGGGGCTTGACGAGGAAGGAGAAGGGGAAATTTCGTTTCATCAGGAAGTATAGAATGCCTGAGTCTGCCGCCCACCCTAACAAGCCTGAGGGAATCAATGAAAGGAGCAAGTTTCGCGTAACTGTGTGGCAATTGTCGATTACTTTTCAGGGCAGCCACGAGCTCCTTGAAGTAGAGCTTTTGTGAGGCAAAAACGCATCGTTTTAGGGCAGCCTCACGTTCACTTATTGTAAGTTGCTCTGTTGGAGATTTACTTCGGTTTGATTTGGGAGACCAGCGCAAAATTCTGCATGTCACTCTTATCAGAACTTCAAGGGAGGAAAAACGAGCTATGAAATCAACAGTTTCGAGTTCTTTTACTATTGCTAGAGTGGTTTTGGTTTTCACTTCAGGGAGAGGAGCTGAGTGTTCCAGAAGAGAAGAGTCAGGCCAAGTTTGTGGATCGTCAAGGAGAAATGAAGGTCCCTCCCACCAGAGAGTGTTTTCCTTCAGAGCTTTAGGAGACAGTCCTCGAGATGAAATATCCGCGGGGTTCAGATGTGACGGTACGTGACGCCAAAAGGAAGGAGAAGTGTTTTCTAGAATTTCGACGATTCTGTGTGCGACAAACGTTTTGAGAGTGTGAGGAGGAGTTCTCAGCCATGCCAGAACTGTGGCTGAATCTGAAAAGAGACTTATTTTGCTGAGGAGGTCGAGAGTTTTGAGAAAATCCTCTAGGGATTTGAGAAGGCAGGACAGGAGTAGAGCGCCGCACAACTCGAGTTTTGGAATAGTTAGCGGCTTAATGGGAGCGACACGAGTTTTCGCTTGAAGCAGCTGGACTTTCGTGCCTTCCGAGTTTTCGCAGCGTAGATAAATTACCGCGCTGTATGCGATAGAGCTGGCGTCACAGAATCCCACGACAGATACACTGGATTTTAAGGCTGGAATTAACCGAGGAATTTCCAATTCATTTAACAGAGGGAGTTGGATGACAAATTTGCGCCAATCTAGAAGAATGTTGTCTGGTAACGGATCGTCCCAGTCAATTTGGAGTTTCCACGCTTCTTGAATCAAAGTTTGGGCCCAGAGAACCGTGGGTGAGCACAGACCTAATGGGTCAAAGAGTCGTGCTACGGCTACGATTGACAGCATGCCTCGCTTGGTAGGTTCTGAGACGGGTTTTTGGACCGTGAAAGAGAAAGTGTCATGTGAGGGGTTATATTTCAATCCGAGGAGCTTTAAACAGTCCGAAGTCGAGTCCACTTTGTCAAACGACTGGTGCTGAGCTTGATTTTCTGGCAAAATATCTTCGAGCAAACAAGGTTCATTTGATACCCACTTTCGGAGCTCAAATTGACCTCGAGCGAGGAGTTCGATGACTTGATTTTTCACTTCCCGCGCATCTTCAATAGAGGAACCACCAAACGCTAAATCATCAACGAATGTGTTCTCGAGAATCACTTGAGCACCACGAGGGAGAGTCTCACCTTCATCGAAGGCAAGTTGCTTCAAGACCCTTTGAGCAAGGAAAGCGCTTGGCGTAGCACCGTATGTCCACACCGTCTTCAGCTCGTATTCCAATATAGGTTGAGAAGGGCTGCCGCGCCAGAAGATGTGTTGGTACTGACGATGTTCGGGAGTCAGCATTATTTGTCGATACATCATTTTGATGTCAGCACAGAGGACAACTTCAAAAAGCCTGAATTTCATGAGAATGACTCCTATGTCTGGCTGTAGCCGAGGTCCAGCCATAAGCTGCTGGTTTAGAGATGGGGATTGATATCCGACAGTAGCGCTGCAATCGAAGACTACGCGGACTTTTGTCGTGGAGCTTGCCTCACGCAGTACTGCTTGATGAGGGATCACGAATGGTGACGGTTGTTGAGCCAATTCCATGTGACCGAGCGTTTCGTAATCGCTAAGAAATTTGTCGTATTCGACACGAAGAAATCTATTTTTTGAGAGTTTTCGCTCAAGAGACACGAGTCTTTTTTCCGCTACTTCTCGAGTCGAAATGGGAAGAGGAGAGCGGTTTTTAAAGGGAAGATGGACAGTGTAACGTCCGGTGGAGTCTCTTGTGTGAGTCTTCGCGAAATGGTTTTCACAAGCCTCTTCTTCAGGGTTAGGCGGAATAGATTTATTTATTTCTTCAATTTGCCAAAACTGTTTTAATTGGCTTTCGAGAGGGGCGAACGAGAGTAAGCACGTGTGGGGTGACGGAGATTTTTGGATTTGCGCTTCCCCTATGACCATCCAGCCAAAAACTGTGTTTATAGCTGAGGGCGTACCATGCAGCAAGGGTATTTGAGGCTTGAGTAAGTAGGGGAAAATACCGCCTCCGAGAAGAACATCGATTTCGCTGGGTTTGTGGAAAGTATCGTCTGCCAACTTGAGATTGTCGAAGTGGCGTTTGATGTCATCACCGAGTTTGACGGTTGGCAATGGAGGAGTGATTTCGTCGAGAACGATAGCTTGCAGGGCGAATTTCAACGATCGGTCGTCTTTAGGGGTGATTTCAAATTCTGTGAACCCTTTGTTAGATGAAACTTTGGCATCGCTTATGCCTGAGACAGCGGTAGATGATCGTTTCTTCGTGAGGCCAAGGCGTTGAACGCACCGTGAAGTGACGAAATTGAGTTGAGAGCCGGGGTCGACGACGGCTCTGACGAGGTGAGCAACACCGTACGCGTCAAAAGCTAAAATTTGAGCGGTTCCAAGTACGACGGTTACGTCGTCAGTGGATTTCTGAACGAAAAATGTGCTGGCACTTAGCTTATTTTCTGAGGAAGAGGTGGGTAATTTATTGGTTGAGTCAACTTGCGGGGCTTTGGCTCCCCCCGGAGAATGCAAGAGCGTGTGGTGTTTGCCGTTGCACACACGGCAAAGGCCTTTGGACGAACAGTCTTTGACAAAATGTTTGCCCAAACACACATAGCATCTGCCATTTTTTTTAGCGAAAGAGGATCGTGTTGCCACGTCTAGAGAGAGAAACGAGGGGCACTGGATGAATTTGTGTGAGCCTTTACACAAGTCACACGGGGGCAAAACTTTGTTCTCAGCGGCGGAGACCGCCATGACCAGTTTGGTTGCTTGACCTCGACTAGATTTTGTATGAGGCTGTGGAGTTTCATTTGCCGAAACCGTGGTCGAGACTTCTACAATTTTTGCTCTTTGATTAATGAATTCAACGAGGCTTTCGTATGTGGGCACATCATTTTGCGTTGATTCGAAAGTTTTTCTGGTTTCGAGGGGGAGGCCTTGGAGAGCAATGTAAA
Source organism: Corythucha ciliata (assembly GCA_038030265.1). Taxonomy (NCBI): domain Eukaryota; kingdom Metazoa; phylum Arthropoda; class Insecta; order Hemiptera; family Tingidae; genus Corythucha; species Corythucha ciliata. Next base: position 1,527,141 of record CM075941.1, on the reverse strand, counting down.
ACAGAGTGAAATTGTTGTGATCTAACTTCAAATTTTTGAAAGCCTTGACACTGGTGTCGAAGATTTGAAGAAAGTCCTTGAGACCTGCCAGCGATTCTTTATGGAGCGTTTTGAAGGAGAGAATTTTGTTGAGATGATGACTCGCTTGTATGCGGACACAGTCATATTTTTCTTTAAGAGTGGTATAAGCCAATTCGTAGTTATTTGCAGTGAGGGGAATTTCGCTTATAACGGAAGAAGCTTTTTCCTTCCAGACATGTTTTTAAGTAATGAAATTTCTAGAGAGGTTCTTAAGAGGTCAGCCTGACACTCATTGACTGCATCCTCCAAACGAAGAAACGCGCAGCTTGAGTTAACCATTTTCTTGGCGCAAGGATTCACTCTCGTCCTCGAGCTTTCCCACCTTGTCTTCTAATGCGGTTACTCTTCCTGGAAGTTCCGCAAGCAAGGTCCGCAACTCCGATACTTCCTCCCTGCAGCTTCTAAATGCCTCCTCCATGAAGCGACGGGCCTCCCGAAATTCATCCCCGATGATCCTTCTCATCTCCGCCAACAAACTGTCGGAAAGGACAGATACACCAGACGATGCCGCCTCCACCACAGAGCGGGCCCCCACGGGAGTGTCAATTACTGCCGAATGGTCCCCCGAAGCATCGTTCCCAGTTCGAGAACCAAGTCCCGAGTTCGGCCGCCTCGATTTAGGAGATGAGCCAATCGGTGTCCCATCGCGCCTCGCACTCCTGGCCCTTGTCTCGCAAGGCACACATCGCCACTTATTTCCAGCGCTCTTCTGGTTCTTGAAGTCCTCGATGGTATAGTTCACACAGGGCAGGTGAAAAGTAGCTTTGCAAGCGTCGCAGGTCAACCGGTAGGCGCTGTGGGCAAAACCCTTGGCACATTTACCACAGGGCGTCTTCCCGTTTTGGGACATTACGCAACCACAGGAACGAACGCACGCAAATAAAAGAAGACCGACAAATGAAAGAGCCAGCCGTCCCTCAAGACCAAGGAGTGTTGCGGGTCACGAGGATAAGAATTCTCTCTTTTTTTATAACTCCAATATTTTATCTTCGGGAAGCCGACATCGGGGCTAAAGAGGTTATATTTAGATGGACTGTTATCTACCCAGCCCTCCCATGCAATCCTATGCAAATCGTGATAAGGTAACCCTTGTGTAACCTATACCTACATAAAAAAAGTTAGCCCCGATGTCCTGAACTCTTATCTTCCTCTAAACAAGAGCGGGCAAGAGGACGAAAATGAACAGAGTCTAACACAACAACAGAGATAATTTTTTCAGGCCGAATGAACCCCCCTCGATCGACCTGCCGAACCGAGATTGTAATTAAAAATTTACGGAAGGTGAGGTCCGACAACGGCGAAACTTTCACAACTCATAGACGGTTAACAAAACTCAAAATGCGCCAATTCTTGCCGCTAAAAACAGTCTAGACTCAATGAAAAAATGAAAATCTTGAAGAGCGATGTGATCAGTCCACACTTCACCAACACAATCGCCTTCAGAAAGAGAGAGAGCGAGAGTGATAAGGACGATCGTCGTTGAGACGATCCCAGCAAGGAGATTGGCCTTGATCCAGGGCCCTCCTCTACGGGTAGAATGGCTTGTAGTGCACCCTAAAGACCAAGTAGGCGTGACCAGGTGTTTCCGGTGTCAGAATTATGGACATCCGGCAAAGACGTGTAGAGCGAAGGAGCCAGTGTGTGGCCACTGTGCGCGCTCGGGTCACATTGTTCAGGGCCTGCACTCATAGGTCGGGGCCCCCAAAGTGCATGAACTGCATTAGGTGCTCATCGTACCTGGCTACTGTAAGGTCGGTGGTCGACAGGACTGACTATGGCACCCAGGCTCCGGAGGAGTCCGAGCTGCCCATGGAAATCGCGGTGGGGGATGTATCGGCAGGAATGGAAGAGGGGAGGACGACTGCTGACGACGAGACGTCGAATGCTGCGATCGTCGAAGCTGTAGTGGATGGGCGAGAACAGACTGTTGATGGAACTTAGTGTCCTTCAAGGCGCTGGTGCGGGTAGCCATGGCGTACCAGACGGTTAGCTCCAACGCGTTTCAGGTACCGGCGGGGACACCTCCTGCGGACCTCCTGCTCGATGCATGGGTTCAAACAAATTCGGGGGCGGAAACAAATTCGGAAAAAGTGCTGATATTCGTGGCTAAAACTGCAAAAAAGCGCTCATTCTTGGTATTTAGATGCAACTTTCAGTCTATAATTTACCGCAATTTCACGGAGGTGTGTAGTGAGGCGCGAACATGCGCTATAGTATAAAGGCTATACAAGTGTAAGAAATTGCGGCTAAAATTGAGAAAAATTCGTCGACGAAATTGAGACAAAGCGCTAATTCGCGAATAAACTATAGGAAAAACGTTAATTTGCGGATACAAATGAATAAAATCACCTATCCACGGCTAAAATTGAGAAAACACGAATCCGTAGCTTCTGAAGAATAATTCTGGGCTCAAATTGAGTAAAAGTGCTAATTCGCGGCTTAAAATGGAATAAAACGCCGATTTGTGGCAAAAATTGAGGAAAATCTCTATAGTCCATAGAACAAAAACGATAAGTTTCCGTTCAAATTCACAAAAATGCTAAATTACCCGCTAAAAAATTGAGACCACCAATTCCGGCTAAAATTCAGCACCAAGTCGCGGCTAAATTTGACAAAAATTTCACTGAGTGTTTAAAATTAAAAATACTCCGATTCTCGGCTTTTGAATGCAACTTATTTGTGACTAAAAGGGAGACAAAGCGCTAATTCATAGTAAAAAAATGACAAAAATTGTTAATGCAGGGTTGAAATGTAAAAAAAAAAACTTAATTTGTGGCGAATTATGAAAATCCGCTAATTAACGAGTATAAAAAATTGGGAAAAACACGAATTTCTTATATTCTTCTATTTTAAATTGAGAAAGAGTGCTACTGCAAGGCTAACAGTTGAGGAAAACGCCAATTTGTGTCAAGCATTGAGGAAAATCGCTAATTCGTGGCTTAAATAGAAACAATTTCCATTATCGTTCGAAATAGAAAATATGGCAATTCGTGGCATCTGAGGGCTATTTATCTGTGGTAAAAATTGAGAAAAGCGCCAATTCAAGGCTATTGATGAAAAAAACCGGTAAAATTAAAAATAAAGGGAAAAACTCAAATTTTTGACTGTGAGATAAAGCGCTAATCCATTAAAAATCAAGAAAAACACTAATTTTCAGCTCCAATTGAGAGAAAGTGCTAATGCGCGGTTAAAACGCTCTATAATTAGCGCGCTCTCTCTCAATCAGCGCTTATTTTCTCAATTTTGGCCGCGTTTATCGTTCTTCTCAAGCCCCCCACTCCCCGCCCAACCACTCACATCCATGAATTTGCGCATTTTCTCAACTTTCTTAGCAGGGGATTAGCACTTTTCTCAGTTTTACCTGAAAAGTTGGCGTTTTTCTTAATTGTTTTCCTCAATATTAGCCGCGAAATAGAGGGATTTTCACAAATTAGGATTTTTTTTTGGATCACCATACACTGTGCATGAGCGATTTTTCTCATTTTTATCCACGCGTGGACTATATTTTTCCGCAAAATAGCAAGTTTCTGGGCCTTTTCTTTCATCATGACGAATAGCCTTGCAGGTGTAGCAAAGCGCAAGTGTGAGCGAAATTAAAAGTTTCGTGGTTGAATATATCGGGGGGGGGGGGGATTTTCCTGTCTTTACTTTCTTACTGTCTTTACTGCAGTATTTGCGCAAAATTTCAATTTTCTGGTATTTATTTTCCCAAAATTTGAGTTTCTGGGCTAGGTATTTGTTAAATTGCTAGTTTTTGGTCTTTATTTTCGTGAATCGCCAGTTTCCGGATTCTTTTTAGTGATCGTGGAACCCGGTTTAGCCCCCCCCACGACAGCGCTTAAAGTCTGAAGTTAGCCGCTGCTAAATGGCAACATTTGGGAGCTAACTTTCCATGAAATAGGAAGTTTCCTGGCTGAATATGTCCGGGTAATACATTGCAATTTCATTTGCTATCTTCTTTGCAATACGCGGGTCCGTCCAATATTAAATTTGGCCATTTTTGCCTAGCACACCATCCCACAACCGACATGGCGGGCTCAAGTGGGTGATTTTCAGGTCCATTTTTCACCAGCTCCAGCCAAAAACGTCTTATAGGGGACGTTGGCACTGCCAAAAATGGCTCGTTTGTGCCTTGTTGGGGGTTTTCTTGTGACCCCCTCACGAGCATAACGCAAAACGCGAAAAAACGCCCAGTTTCTGTACGTCCTTAGGCGGCTAAAATTGAGAAGACACGCTAATTTGCTGTCCTGGGGGCAATTGCGCGGCTAAAAGTTTCAAAAATGCAGATATTGTGGGCTAAAATTGCGAAAAATCGCTCATTCGTAGTTAAAATTGAGAAAATGCGTCAATTTGTCGTTCCTGATACAACTTCCAGGCCAAATTCACGGCTAAAATTAAGAAAAAGCGATTTTCTTGCTGAATATTCCTAAATTTTCTAAGTTTCTGGTCAAATATTGGTTGAAATTGTTAGTTTCTGGTCTTTTTTCTTGGTAAGCTGCATGTTTCTGGTCATTCTTTCACTGGGAGCCGACCTTGGGCAAGTGAGGCTCACAGCCTGAGATACATCTTCGTGACTTTGCGAAATTGACAGTTTCGAATCTTAATTTAGGAGAAACTGTATTATGTTTAGCGAATCATTCAGAAGTTTAGTTTAGGGAATGTGTCAATCCCGTGAAACGATTTTTTATTGAAGGGAAGAACCAAACCCTCGAATTTGGCCATTTGGACAATCAAAGGATGATAAGGGGCTCACGGAGATTTCAACCCCTGGCTTGGAGAGGTTTAGGTACGCCACTGCGATCACCTCCTCGATAACGGACCACCCACCCCTAAAAGAGTGGTGTCGGCGCTACTGTACCACGGTATACGTTTGACATCATCGCTCCCCTACGCCCAACACGCTAACAAAATAATTATGCAAGTTTCAAGAGATTATCGGTGGGCTTATAAGAGGCAGGCTCACGAGCTTTTCCTGGCTAATTTGTTTCACCGGAAGGTGTATAGTATGCTCGGTAACCCTTTATTGTGAACAGTGAAGGCCTTCAAAATTAAGGACAACTTCCTTATTGAGCTTGCAAAAGTCAGTTATTAAACGAGCGTGTTACAGGAGTTAGTAATGGGTGAGCAAAGTTTTCCCGAGGGAAATAACTGTATTGCAAACAAGCATTTCCTTGATTCTTACTAAATATTAGTACAAATGCACTTCTATGCGATCGTGCAGCATGCATGTCTACAAAGACAAAGACTATGAAGTCAACAGAGTTAGTTAAAATGAAGAAAAAAAAGTAAATTGAATGTTTGAAGTGATGTTTAGTTCAAAAGAAGAGAGAAAAAAAGGGTTGGCCCTTCGGACTCTTATAGGACATGCAACAGAGACAACGGTCTACACAGAAGCAGAGGTCTTTGCTGTACGGTTTTCCATTTTAGAGTATCACAATCCAAACTTTGGTGGAATTTACAATAGGATTGAACTATAAGGGAGTTCAGGCAGGGAGGAGAGTGATTGGGTCTCAGTGTGATTAAAAGGGAAAAATTTATACCGAAAAAGAGCCACTTTGTACTGAATCAGCGGCCGTGTAATCTAAAAAGTTCCCTTCTCTAGTTTGCAATTCTCTTTCAACTCTGCTCTTCTACACAGCCACTCGCTACTCACCTGAATCGAAAAAAGAGAGAGTGTGTGAGAAAGAGAGAGTGAGTGAGTGAGAGAGGAACGTTAATTAAACATGCCGACGTCAATTCAAGAGCGAGCAATTATTCTTTCATTCTTCGATTGGAATCGAAAACCATCGCTATAATTACCCTATCTGACTCCCTATACTTCCAACACGGCTGATTGTTTATTTTGTATGTGAAAAAAGGGCGCCTCTTGAAAATACAGGAGCAACCATCCTCATCAAATCACACCGCACTTCTAACTTCTAAAAACTATAGAAACACTTGTAAACTCCACCTTATAAACTGCTAAAGCATCACCAAGTCGTGGTGGAGCCTGCAGAAAATGAAACCACTAGACGCCCCCCCCGCACTAGCATCGTGAGAGAGATTTACTTCTTTCTTTGATTTTTATCTCTTCTCCCACTGGGAGGTGTTGATCTCTTTCGGAATTTTAGTGACGTGAGAGTGCAGTATTTTTTTTCTCCCGACAGATTTTTACGAGTGAGATTTTCAGGGGGTTTTCTTCGCTGCCCCCCCCCCTCCAACACACACACTTTCATTTTATGAGCATGAGGGAATAAGGGAAGGTGAGTTAAGGGTCGTGTTAAAAGAAAAGGGCTCGGAAAGAGGAGTCTATTTTAAACAACTTGCTTTCGACCTTAAAGAAAAAAAAGGAAAGTTGCGGTGAGGGTGCAATTTAATCAAATCCTAGACGTAGACAAAAAGGATAAAAAAGTACGGAGGAGGGAAAATTTGCTAACAGCCCACCGTCCATCCTTTCATTACGAATTCAATTAAATTCTCGAACCATTAATGAATCAAAAATCAAAAATGTAGTTTACTTACCGCAGTCGGCAGCCCCGGGCTTCCATTCAAGAAATTATCAACTTGTTTCGAATTGAGGGCCAAGGATTCCTCAACAATGCCCGGTACGTCAACTTTATTGAGTGATGCGTCACCATTTCCAACGTACCCCTGAAAATGAAAAGAAAAGGACGATTTTTCTTCATTGTGTATTAGCCGCAGGTTACTCGATCGCAATTCTATAGGATTTTAGGAGTATTAAGAGGTGGGTCGAGGAATCATCTGTGCAGCTCTCCTCCCCCTTCCCCCCCAAGAAGTCACCCAGTATGCACCACAAAAATCGTTTACCTATTTCACTTCTTTGGATAGCACAGAAAAAACAACTTATTTCCCACCACTTTTGGGTCCCATATACGCGGGCAGCCTTCGCTACAGTCCTGGTTCTTGCCACATAAAATGTCTATGTCACACTATATTATACATGATTCTCCCCACTAGCAACCATTCATCATGTAGTGACTACTTTTTAGTTAGTCTCATGTTGAATAAAAATTCAGAAAGGCAGAAGGGAAAAACCTGGCTCTGACCCAAGAAACCCGAGACAACGTGGTGTCTAAGGGTTCAGTTGTAATTCGTTATAATTTTTTTTTTTTTTTTTCTGCTTTTCTGAATTCTGGTCTATTATTCTTTGAAAGGTATAATCCTAAGGCCCGGCGCACACAAAGAGAAAAAAGACGCCGACTCGCGCGTCGGCGGAAGAGACGACTCTCGTGCACGCGTCCAATGTGAAAGGCCCACATAGAGCTCTGTGTGTTTTTACTGCACGAGTCGGAGGACGCTGACTCGTGCTGATTCCGCTTTGTTTCCGAGATATCCGCCATTTTCTGTTTTTCAGAAACAGCTTGTTCCGCACGCAATAATTGTTGCAATAGCAAAAATGATGAGCCCATGGAAATTTGATTTTCTGACTTTATCACCAATACTTCCAGAAATAAGTTTCCTTGCTAATAAACTGATTAGAAAACGTAGTCGATGTCGTCTGATCTGTATAAAAATAGGCTCTTTAAATAGAAAATTTTGTGTTCTTTCCAATGGGCTCATCATTTTTACTATTGCAACAATTATTGAGTGTGCAACATGCTGTTTCTGAAAAAAAAAAAAAAAAAACAGAAAACGGTGGATGAGTTACCCCATTACAGGTCGTTCTCTATCCAGTCGTTTTTTGTACACCCTGCATACAGGGGCGTAGCCAGCCCATGATCAAGGGGTGGGCAGCCAGCCAGGCACACGGATTCAGAGTTTGTTGGACGGGGGGGGGGGGGCGCACGTCTTGAGAAAAATTGCTCGTTCGCGGATGAAATTCATGAAAAGGACATTTTCCGGCTAGTACTGAGAGAAAACACCCATTCACGGCTAAGAATTGAGAAATAGCGCTGATGCACGTTGAACTTGAGAAATAAATCTGCTCATTGTTCACGGTTGAAATTGCTAGAAAACACGCCAATTTGCGGTTTCGCGTTCCAAAGTCTGGGCCGAAATTAAGAAAATGCGCTAACTCACGGTTTACAGTGCTCTTTTCACGGCTAAAATTGACAAAATAAATTGCGCGTTCAATGTAGAATTGAGAAAAATCGCTCATTTGCGGCTAAAATTGAGGAAAAATGCCAATTCACGGCTAAAATTGAGAAATGGAGCTCATTCGCGCAGGTAAAATTGAGAGAAATCACCAGTTCGTGGTTTCTCGAACCAACATCACGGTGACTGTTTTCATACATTTATATAGCAAGTTTGCGGGTAAAATCGAGAAACAGGGCGACTTAGCGCGCACATTTTTGAAAAAGTTCTTATTTTCGGCTAAAATTAAGGCACATTGAGGAAAACACCTATTTTAAGGTTCGCGATGCAACGCCCGGATCAAAATTAATGACATTTGTTAACATGAATATTATGTGGACCTTTTCACTCTGAAATTTGAAGGGGGAATTGCTCAGGGCAGAATTGAGATTAAAGCACGAATTTGCGGCTAAAATTGAGGGAAAATGAATTGGAAAAATTGTCACAGTTTTTTTGTTGATTATAGTGTAATTGTCGTGGCTAAAATTGATAAATAGCGTTCATTCACAGGTGGTTGGGGGGTTCTGTGCAACGGGGGGCGTGGTTGATTCATTCACTGGCAAAAACAACAGATGAACCATTGCCTTTTTGCAGGATTCCAACAAGATCTGGAGGTTAGAATCGCGTCAATTCATCGTCATTAGAGACTAAATTTGCACAGAAACGGCCACTATCCGTCAAAAAATAAATATCTGCTGGAAACCATTCGTTTGTAGCCTTCTATTTCGGATTTTATGTCGAAAAATTGAAACTTCTCTCCCCCCTCCAACCCGGAAAGTGATACTTTTGGAGCTAAACTTGAAATTTTAGACCTGAGACGGTAAACAGAGCCGGCAGTTTCTCTCACACCATAAGTCTGTATGGCATAGCGGGCTAAACACGATTTGAGCTAACCCAAACACACGAAATTGCGCATCATAATAGGATTTTAGCGCGAAAAATCAGCAAAATCGGTTTCCAAGTTAAGCCGACCCTTAAAATCGGGTTGTCAGCAACAAACGCCCGCGAATTTTTGATTTTTGGTGAAACCGATGTGCGAAAATGTGTTGTTTTTTAGTGAGAAAAATCCGCGAAATTGGTTTTATGGAGCGAAATAAATTAAATTTGTGTTTCTGGTGGCCAGATCAGGGAAAATATTATTGGAATTTTGGAGTGGGCAGCTGCCCCACGAAATTTGCGTTTTTGATTCTATGGGAGGGCAACTGCCCATCCCTGCCCCCCGCTGGCTACGCCCATGCCTGCATACAGAGTGATTCAGGAGGAATGTGACAAACTTGCACTGGTGACAGTGGTGCTAGGAGACAGGCGAATAAGCGATACGTCTCCATTTTAGCCGCAAATTTGCGATTTTTCTCCATTTTTGCCGTGAGTTAGCGATTTTTCTAAATTTTTACCATGGCTGCAAAGTTGCCTCCGGAAGCCTTGGCTTGCCATTTTCTCAATTTGTTGTGAATTAGTAAATTTTCTCAATTTAACCCCCAATTAGCAATTTATCATGATTATATAGTATAACCACTCATTAGCTTTTTTCCTCATTTTAGCCGCTAAAATTATAGATTTTTGTACATTTCAGCCACGAATTAGAGTTTTTACCCAATTTTCATCGCGAATTACGTAAAGCTTTTGACTTTCACTGTGGATTAAGCGATTTTTTCACTTTCTGGCACAAAGCTACCTTTATAAGCCGCAAATTTGATGTTTTGTCCATTCAAATCGCAAATTAGCGTTTTTTCCTCACTTCAGCGCTTCTTAATTTTATCGGTGAGTTAGCCACGGATTAACGATTTTTCACCATTTTAGCGGTGAATTAGCGTTTTTTCTGAATTCTGAGTTTTTGCGGTGATTTCGTATTTTTTTTTTTATTTTGTGAACCATTTTTCTCAGTTTCATTCATGAATTAGCGCTTTTTCTGTACTTCATCCGCGGAAATTTGAGCCGCGAAGTAGCACTTTTTCCCAATTCTGTCCGTGAATTAGTAGCGTACCGAGACCGAGAGATAATGGCGGGGGGGCCGGATCGCCCCGGGCTGATATGCCCGCCCGCCGCCGGGCTGATGGGGCCCTAAAAATATATAATAGGCATTATGTGGGCCTAAAGTGTGGATATTAAGGATCTATGTTCATGTTTGTAGGTACGTGAAAACAAGTTTTTGGTACGCAGTTGGACAGCGATATTGACTATTTTCGACGATTTTTAATCCATCCGATCCAGGAAAGAAGTGCTTGCAGGTGATCAGCAAATAGTATAACTGAATAATCGATTTAGCCCACAAAAGCACTATTCTGAAGGCTCAATTTGAGAGAATTGACGGGTAACTCGCGGCAAAAATAGAGAGAATACGCTGCTCCCCAGTTTTTTTTTTAGGTCCGTAAGCGGATAAAGATGAGAAGGCGTACTAATATGCTATTCTAGCAGCAAAAAGACGGGAAAAATCGATAGCATTCGTGGCCAAAACTGTTCAAAAGCCTTCATTCACGGTATCTCGATGAAACATCCAGACAGAAATTTAGAAAAATTCGCTGATTCACGATGTATAGATGCCACCTTACGCCCAAAATGAAGAAAAAACGCTAATTTGCTGTTGGTAAAATTTAAACGTGGCCCTGTTTTTGCTTTTCTGCAAGCGTTATAAGGCAAGAGAACCCGCTAAGGCTATACAATAGAAAAAAAAACACGCTAATTCGGGGCTAAAATTGAGAAAAATGACAAAAATTCCCAACTGAAATTGCAAACAATCGCCCATTCGCGGGTAAAAAGTGAAAAGCCACTAATTCACAGCTAATTTTCGAAAAATGCTAATTCACGACTGAAATTGAGAAGAATGGCTAATTAGCTGCTAAAATTGGGACATGCACTAATTCACGGCAACAATTGAGAAAAATAGCTAATTCGCTAATGAAATTGACAAAACTCGTTTTTTATTACCGGCTAAACTTGGAACAATCCTATTTCGCGGACTTAATTGAAAAGAATATATAATTAATTCGCAGCTAAAATTGTAAAAAAATTGATAATTTGCGAATAAAGTCTAGAAAAAACGTTAATTCGCGGATTCAAATGAGAAAAATCGGCTAATTCAAGGCTATATTAGAGAAAACGCCAATTCACGACTAGAATTTAGTAAAAACGCTGACTCGAGGCTAAAATTCAGCAAAATACAATAATCTGTTGCTTTCGCTGTCCCGGCCATATCTTGCCTTAGGATTGCTCGAAAAAACTCGTTCTTTCGCACATAGACTCCATTTGGAGTCTAGTTGGTCCTAACATCTGATCAGTTTGATCGAATAATTCCCTAGGGTTTTTGTGAGCCAAAAGCGGGTCCAAAATGGGGATTTTCAAAGGATTTGGAATAATAAACCCATAAACAGTCGAAATAATAAGGCATTGTTCGATAATTCGCAGCGTTTTCCATTTTAAACGTCAATTCGTGTTTTTCTGTGTTTGTTACCCGCGAATCAGCATTTTTTCATAGTTTTAGCCGCTTGAATTAGCGCTTTTTCTCAATTTCATTCCCCAAGTTGCCTCAGGAATCCGCGAGTTGGTGTTCTCTCAATTTCAGCTGTGAATTCGCCTTTTTTACCCTCAATTTTAGCAGCGAATAAGCACATTTCTTAATTTTAGCTGCGAATTACAGCACTTTTCCTCGATTTTATCCGTAAAATCGCAATTTTTCATGGGTACCCTAGCTGAGAATTAGAGTTTTCCTCCATTTTTAAACGCGAATTCGCGTCTTTCTCTGTTTCACGCCGTGAATCTGCTGTTTTTCTCAATGTCAGTCTCAGCCCCGAGAATCCATGAGTTGGTGTTATCTCAATTTTAGGCGTGAATTTGCGTTTTTTCTCAATTTTTAAAGCTGCCAAATTGTAACACTTTATCACAATTTTAGCCGTGAATAGCGTCTTCCTCTATTTTCAGAGTCAAATTCGCGTTCTTCATTTTTTTATACGTGAATTAGCGTTTTTCTCAGATCTCACACTCACTCCATCATTCTCTCACAGGACTGACTCTGACAGAGGCCACTGTCAATAATTAGGTTTTTCGTTATTTATAGGAGAGTCTGTGGTGTTTTTGTGAAGAATTCAGTGCCCCAATATCTCATTTAAACAAGTAGTGGGTCTACCTGGCACCACCAACGTCGTTATATTCGCCAATTGACAAATCAATGTCTGCAGAAGCTTTCTAAGCGAAACGTTCCAATTAAAAGTAAGTAAACAATTCTAAAACAATGGAACAGGCCTAACAAAATTATCAACATGCACGTGTGCTTCGGATGGGAAGAACCTGGCTCTGGAGCATATGTGTGTCCGGACGGAGAAAAAGCTTGGCCCTGTTTTATTTGACCATGACAGAAATAAGATCTTCACTTTTCAAAGTGAAGATCCCAAAGAACAAACAAATCTTCGAACAGCGACTCTTGCATCCAGTGTAGACGAAAATTGTTCAAGGTCACCTGACACAGCAGCCTTTTACAACCCGTTCACGGCCCTCGGCAGACACGCTACAATACACTTACCACGATTTTCAGATAAGTTTTTTGTAATAAATACAACAATAAAATTGAAAAATCCACTGCTTTTGCATAAAATAAAATGTTTTGTTTAGCTTCACTGGTTGTGCTACCTTCCGGGTATGACGTCGTGCACACTAATGGACCGAATTTGTGTTCATTTCCCCTTTAAAATTTC